>OY856188.1:204266807-204289743 GCA_963693315.1 Diogma glabrata
ATTATGATTTATATTAACCGACTACAGAAACTGTGTATCATTGTTAGGTTAATTATTCTAGGATTCTTTGTTTATGAGTTATTGAGTGCTCACTTGACTTTTTAAGTGCTCACTTTCGTGACGCACTTCTGCTCTCTACATATTATTTGATGAGTAGTAAAATTTGTAGACCTGACAATTCAGTAGTTTATTGTCAATGAAAAGAATCGGATACTATATTATTCAATGCCCAGTGTCGCCCATAATACTAGCCGTACTCGTATGAATTTAAAGCACTCGTTCATTTTTTAAACATTCATACTCCTGAGATGAATTATAAAATATGTATATTATTTTTATATAAGTATGCTAGCCTTGTTTCTTTATTTTTAAAATGTTAGTAGTTAGGTTAGATAGCTATTTTTTTATAAACATAAATAAACTACTCACGGACTATCTTCATTTTTAAAATAACTAATATTCTCCCCGCAACGTCTCCATCCAATTTTACTATTTTCAGCTTCAATTTGTGAATACATTAATGGTCTCATTCCTTCATTATATAAACTATCCGATTTAACTAAATTCACGATACAAAATCTATATGCAATAAAAACACAAAACGGAAAATTAATTTTCATTGTTATACAAAATAAACAACAACAAAATTAATCAATCAATCAAAAAAGAATTATTATTTACCTATAAGTCAAAGCTTTTTTTGTATTTGTTACACGAAAATAAAACCACTGTGTATGTCGGCTTGTATACAAATCTGGCCGTAGATATAGTTCATAATATGTTGGTGTTATTTTAACGGCTTTTGCTAAGTTGCCGGATTCAAAACGTGACTCAAATATTAAATCAGTTGTATCCTCTTCTAGATTTGGATGAACGTTTAACAAATATTTAGATCCACCAACGCTTGATCGACTAAACTGAGGATAATTACAAAGAGGTATTGAAATATTGCTATTGCCATTTTCTTTTAAATTTTGTGCATTTTCTATATTATTACTGTGCTCTAATTTTAATGATGGAAGTATTGTGGAATTAATTTTATCTATATCTAATTTATAATCGGCATTAACATCAAAACAATAATCATTTAAATCTCTGTCAAGAATATTTATGCTTTCTTTTTCAATTAAACTCAACATTTTTTTTTCATCTTGAAATTCATTAATATAATTTTCATTTTGTTTTTCTTGAATTTTCCCTTCAATTGATGTTGATGGTGATGTACTACGGCTTGTCTCCGTTGATGTACTATCATCATCTTTTCTCTCTTCATTCTATATTTTAATTAAATTATAATATTTAAATTTGTGATTTATTTAAAAATATTTTAATATCATTTTCAATCACAAAAGGATAAATATGTATTTTTATTTTTAGACTAAAGCTCAACACTCGCAAACAAATAATTTTTTTAAAGTAAAATGAAATGAATTAGTTGCCTCTGGGTATGAGATTTGTTTATAATTTTATGTAGAAAAGATATTTAGAACGGCTGGTTGGTTTTTGAGAGGAAGATGTTAGGTGGTAGGGAACGTATTAAATTTGTGTTTGTAAATAAATAAATTATTGGTTGGATAGAAAATGTGAAATTTGATTACAAAATATTACAGTAGAAGAGATTATTTTCTGTTGTGTTTGAAAAGCCTAGGTAGACTATTCAGAGAATTGTAACTTTCATAAAGGAAGAGTCGATTCTTTCTTCCAGCTATCAAATACAAAACACAATAAACGTCCAAAATATGCGTAATAATTTAATAATACTGTTGAGGAATTTAGAAATAAATATGTCATCGTACATCCCAATAGATTTAAATCGTTCTCAATAGTTCATAATCGTTTATTTGATGTTAGTACAAATGACATCAAATTTTATGTGTTTTAAGATGTATATCGGTCACTTCATCCTAGAACCGGAAATGATTAAAAAGTAAGATCATCATTTGTTTCTTTGTTTTACTGAATCAGCATCACCAACCTTTTCGATTCTATGTGTTTAATGGTAAATATCAAACTTATGTTTTAAAACCAACAAAAATGGTTGACTTTGTACTTTTTTGTTCGTTGAGAAATATTTGGTGAACATTAAAATCTATAGTTATTGCTTAAATTATTATAACATGAAATGTTCACTATAACTTTTATCATATAATCGTGTGTTAGAAATTACTTTTAATAATAAAAGGTAAGGATTTTCTAAAACAAAATATTGATATTATTTTCAAAGAAAATTTGAAGGGATAGGAAACAATAGGATTTTACGAAAAAATTTCAAATCAGATAAGTTTTTCTTGTCATTTGAATTTTTATTTAATTTATTTTTATGTAAAACTGTAGTTGTTTTATTAGTTTCATTGACAATTCAACTCACTAAATAAAGTTTCAATAAGGTCCAATAAAAACGCTTCATTTACTATTTTTTAGCAAATCAAAACGATTTGTTTCGATTATTTTTTTCTGGTAGGAAGGAACAGCGAATATTTTCGAATATTTTCCGCCTACTATATATTCCGCCCAATATATTAATTTAAAACAAAAATTCACATACAAAATTATGTGAAAATGCAATTTGCAAATAGTAAATAATAAAATGTCCATAGCAAATAGTAAAATGTCCGTTTTCATTCATAAATGATTGCATGTTTATGTTTATTTGTCAAAAATAAATTACAAATTTATAACATTTATGCGCATACTAAGATGAAATAATATTTTACTATGTATGATTATGTTGTATGAAATAATGTTACTATTTCTGTTCGTTAAATTGTCTGTTAATTACAACTCGTCACCAAATTATTAGTCGATTATTTTTCAACATTACCACTCATGCCATTTGAGGTTAAAAATTTCCCTCGTGCGCTACGTGCACTCGGGACCTCAAATGACATTTGTAATAATGATTATGAAAAATAATCGACTATTATTTGACGACTCGTGATATTATATATGATAGTTTTCTTGTACAGTCTTGTTGATTAAATAAAAGGTTTTAAGTCCACTCTCTGTATAATTTGCTTTCTTTGAGTTACATCTTGTGTTGATGTTTCTTAAATAATATTTTAGTTCGACTTCATAATTTAAATTGTCGATCTTAACAGTCAACCTAGACTTAGGTTCAGGTTGTCCAGCTGTTGAAGTAGTCAATTTGGGTTTATTTGTTTTCGCTTTATTGTGGTTTTCGTATATGTTTTTCACTAGTAGTTCTCTTTGAATTAAAATGGCAAAATTACCTATCAGTTATGCGAACATAAGAGGATTTAATGTAAACCTTAATTCAGTCCATTTTTTCTTGAAAATATTTTGTTTTTAACGGAAACGATTATCAGTGCGCATGCTGTGACGTTATATAAAAGTAGATACCTTTGTCCCAATTATGATCTGGAATCCTCTTTCTACATTAAGCATGGAGTATGCGCTTATATTAGGAATACTACACCATATGTGAGATTAAGTAAATTTGAATTAAATACAAAACTTTACAATATGGTGTCACTAAAAATTAGTTGCCCAAGTCAAACGCTGTTTTCTTTGAGAACTTAAATTTATTTCATGACTTATCTGAAAAGATAGATAGGTTGGTTGAGTATCCTAATGCAAAGTTTATAGTTCTTGGAGATTTTGTCCACAATAAAGAATGGCTTACACACAGCTCTAAAACTGACGAGGTTGGTAGACAGGCTGAGTTGTTTGCTCTTTATCACAATTTTACTCAAATAATAAACCAGCCAACCAGAGTTCCTGACAATCCTGGACAAAGTAGTAATTTACTAGATTTGTTATTGACAAACGATCCTTATCTGGTTCAATTTAAAATATCAGCGACATTGGGTGGTTCAGATCATAATTTGATCTCCACACAACTAAATATACAAATTCCAAAACAAATTAAAGCGAATCCTTGCAATGTTTGGATTACAAAGCTGCAGATTGGCAAGAACTTAAAAGTTTTTTTTAAATGGTTTCCTTGGAAACGCTATTGCCTTACCGGCCAAGACCCAGACATAGCTGCATCAATTTTTCTGAAACTATAATTGATGGTATGCGCAGATTTATTCCTAATAAAGTGATCATTCCGAAGACAGATCTATGGTTTTCTAGTAAATGCAAAAAAGGTATAAAAGTTTAAAATAAGGCTTTTCGAAAGTTTAATCAAAACAAAACTGATGAAAACCTTAGACAGTACCGTAAAGAGAGCAATTTATGTCGATAGTTAATAGATGAAGAAAAATATCTATTTAATAGGAAAAAAGCATCTAAATTCGCTGAACACTCGACTGGTTCACGCAATTTCTATAAACCCGCAAAGACTGTCCAAAGCAATTTTTGTAAATCTTCCCTACCACCTCTTGTTGATAGAGATGTACCTATCATTGATCCAAAAGAGAAATCTGATTTGCTTGGGCATTATTTCTCTATAATTCTTCTTTAAAAGAACCTAATTTCCAACCTAAATCTATTTCTAAAGTTTCTTATAAAATGAGGCTGATAATTTTTCGAAAAATGCTTTTACAAATCAATACTACCAAGGCAACAGGCCCTGATTTTATTCCTCCGATTATACTTAAAACATTTGCTAGGGAGCTAGCACCAATCCTCACTAAAATCTTCTATTTGTCATATAAGAAAGGAATTTTTCCTGAAATATGGAAAACGGCTAGTGTACAGCCAGTTTCAAAAAAGGGCAGTAAGACTGATCCCACAAATTACAGACCCATTTCAATTATCATTATCGGTAGTTGCTAAAACTCTTGAGAAATATGTAAATTTTAATTTAATGAACTTTTTAGAGTCTTCCAAATTACTTAATGAGAGACAATACGGATTTCGAAAAGGAAGAGCGACGGGAGATTTACTGTCACTCATATCTGGAACAAGTCGCTTGAGAACTTTGGTGAAACGTTCGGTGTTGCTCTTGAAATTTCCAAAGCATTTGACAAAGTTTGGCATAACAACCTTATATGCAAATTGAGATCCTATGATTTAGGCGAGCAGCTTATATCTTGGACACAGAGCTTTATATCTGATCGAAAATTTCGGGTCAATGTTGACGGTGTACCATCGAATACTTTTTCAACTAATGCAGGAGTTCCTCAAGGTTCCGCTTTGTCACCTACTCTATTTCTTATCTACATTAATGATTTGTTAGATTCAACGGTTCATCCTATACATAGTTTTGCTGATGATAGCACGCTTCAGGCTTCTCATGAAGCACCTAAATTATATACACCCTTAGCGCTTAGTGACTGTAGATCAAAATTGATAGATTCCCTTAAAACTGATCTTAAAACAATTATGGACTGGGGTATTGCTAACAGTGTTGAATTGAATACAAGCAAAATACAGGTTTGCCATTTTTCTAGAATAACGAGACCTAATCCTTTTCCATTAACGTTTGGCCCCAAAAATCTTTTGGAGAATGAGTCTGTCAGACTTCTAGGAGTTGAGATTGAAAATAATATGAAGTGGAATTCTCATATTTTTAATCTGGCTACGAATGCTGTTCAAAAGTTAGGTTTTTTAGGGCGATGTCGTAAGTTTTTCAATAGCGAACAACTTCTTTTAGTTTATAAATCTTTTATACGTCCCTGCACGGAATACTGTTCTCACATATCGGGTGGAGCTTACTTGAGTAGTCTAAATTGCCTTGATTCTGTACAGCGTAGAGCAATTAAACTCATTGGTAACTCAAGTCTTATTAACGGTCTTGATTCTTTGCAGTACAGAAGAAATTTTGCTGATTTGACTAAATTTTATAAATATATTATTGATGAAGGAGCTTCTGAAGAGATCAAATCGATTTTACCTAAATCTGCAAACCTTTCGCGTCACACCAGAGCAACTATAGCAGCCCATCCCTTTACGGTTCAAATAATTAGGTGTAGAACAGTAGGTTTCCAACGTGACCTTTTCAACAGAGTCTCTCATCTTTGGAATGCCTTACCTTCCTAGGTTTTCCCTGATGACTTTAATCCTCAAAGGTTTAAAGTTAACGTTCATAAATTTCTCAGAGAAATATAATTTGCATTCCATTCTTATCCCTAGTTGGCATGGTATCTTCGGATATTCAGAAACGTTAATTTAGAATTTATTATAATTAACACTAAACATGTTAACAGAAAATGACGTCAATCAAATAAATACATATATGATTATGTATGGTAAACCCAAAACAAAATAACCCTTCACCTTTCGTTTCATAATTAAAAATTTTATTTCCCAAGTTTCTTTAGAAACAAACATTTAAAAAAAGTAGCGAAATAATTTGGCAAGGAAATCAATCGTCAATTTATTTATTATAATTTCGGTTTTTTTGTTTTATTGTTTATTTTCAATTAAGAGAAAATTTCAATTAAAGGCTAAATAAAATTTCACTTTTCACCTAATACAAAATTCATTCCAAGAAGTTGAAATAAAATCGGAATTTAAGCGTCAATCTTAATTAAAATTATTGTGATTTTATTATTTCATTTGTTTTATTTATATATTATTTATTTTGTTTATTTTGATTTAAATTTTGTAATTAGATAAATTACGCTAATACTATAATTAATCTATTTTTGTTGGTTTTTTTTTTGATAATGATCGTGAAAACTGTTCGAGGCGTTTTATAAAGATTGGCATAAATTTTAATTGATAGATTTTGATTACAAAGATATGGTGTCTTGGCATTGACATAAATTAGTTGTTTTTGAATGAACATTATTTTTGTCAGTAAAATGTTTAGAAATTTTAATAAATCTGTTGATCATTATTTTTATACGTTTAATTAAAGGGTGTGGAATAATTCTGTTGCTTGAACAAATATTTTGTCAATTCGGATATAGTTTTAGTTGGTAAACAATTATTAATGTAGTCGTCTAATATTATACTTATTAATTAAAATAAATTGTTAGACGTATAAGCTTTGAACTATTTTACAAGGAATGTGTTGGGTATACAAATAACAGTGGTGTGAAATATTAGTATTTTGCTAGACGTTGGTTTTAAGAAGAAATTGTTTACACTCCACAAACTCCACTAAGGTACAAGTGGAGTTTAAAGACTTTCACCTCATCTCGTTGAATTTTTTACCCAATTCTAATCAAGAATTAACATTACCACCCCTCAATGGATTAACATTTTATATCGTATCACCCAGTATATACGAGAATTGAAGGGCTTTGAGAAACCGTATTTCGTGTTAGTAATGCGCTTAATTAATTTTTTACTTCACCACAATTTTAAATTGTGTGAGGTATTCAATCTATCGAAGAAAAAAAATCTTACAAATTTTATTTTATCTTTTGTTTTGGATCATCCTCTCGCTAAATGGTATGTGTCTGTGGGTGACTGGGTGGTATGGTTTTCGTGACAAAAACGCATGGGATCTTGATGAAACTTCGGTATGTGATCCAGGTTACCTTGAAAATGAAAGATCTTGATTCATTTCCAAATTGGACAAAATGACGGGGGGTCATCCAAACACCTGTAAGTTTGAATCTACAATAACTTCTAATTCTGGCTTTCAATCGTATTGAGACTTGGTATATAAGGTTTTAGTACTGTCACTAATATTTCTGCATATCAACTTCCGGTTTGCCACTTTCGGTTAAAAAGTTTTGTTTTGAAGTGTTTGGTTAAAGGTTTCAATATAAGATTTCATAAGCTTTTGGGGTACAAAAGGGAGAAAAAGTTTGGGGTCCACCATACAGCAGGTGTTTTTTTCACTATCTGTTTAATGTTAGTTGGAAGCATACAACATTCGTTCTTAAATGAATTTTGATGACTCTTTAAAAAAAGATGCAAATATGTATGGCAAAGGGCTGATTAGTTTTTGAGCGATATTCAACAAAGTGATGGGGGGTTTCCCGAGTACTTGTTTTTTTTTAAAGCCCAAAAAAATAATCTAATTGGATAAAACGTGGTACATAAGCATTAAGTACGGTTCTCAACACTTCTGCATTCCAACTTCCGGTTTTACACTTCCGGTAAAAATTTTTTTGTTGCAATTTTTTGCATTTTTGTCTTTATGACACTACAGCCTGCAATAATGAAGTGACAATGATGAAACTTATGAAAACGGTTTCTATTAGTGTGAGAAGATAACGATCAACTTTTGGAACACATTGACCAAAATGGCGGGGATCCACCATACAACTGCTGACTTTTAACACTCTGTTTTTAAAGTTTGTTGGGAGCATACAGACTTCGTTCATTAATCAATTTTGATGACACTTTGAAAAAAGATGAAGATTTGAATGACAAAGAACTGATTAGTTTTTCGACGATATTGGGATAAGGAGTGGGGAGCCTTCAGAGCACTGTTTATTTGAAACTTCAATAACATCAGCTTCTGGTATTTGATTTTGATTTAACCTAATATATTCTAAGAGTATGATTTATAACAGTTCTGCATTCAAACTTCCGGTTTGTCACTTCCGGTAAAAATGTTTGTATACTTTTTCTATGCCCACAATAGAATTTATGTCTGTTGGGATGTTAAAGCTTTCATTAATGTTTTTATAATTAGAACTACGCGAAATCTGTAACATCGGTTAGTCATTAATTGAAGTATTTGTTGGATTTTAGGTAGCAATATTTTTATTGAAAGTTAGGCATGTTTAGTGATAATTGTTAGTTCTCTTCAGATTAAAGTGTGCGGTAGTGTCATTAATTTCTTAATCTCATACAAAACAAAATTTTTATTCATCGTCAACGAAATTCCCTACACATGTATTATTACAATCTTTGTAAAAACTGCAAGTCTACTAAAAATATATTTTAAAGTTAGTATAGAGTCTATACTTTATACTATTGAACAATCTATTAGAGAAAGTTGATTTTTTAACATAGTATTAAGTGATATTTCTTTAGTAGGACTAGTATAAAGCCAAAGAATTTAAAAGTTGTTAAATTTTGAAGGAATTAAAAAAACAATGCAAATGAATCCATGCAGTTATTTACTGATGCTTAGTCGAAGCCAATCAATGCATTTTGTAATCCTACTATTATCATTTCCAATAGGATTTTTTTATTTTTACTTAGCAGCACACAAGACGTACAAGTCGTTCATTAAAAATAAAATTCAATCATTGAAAAATATTTATAAAAAAACTTCTACAATAATGCAATAATGAAAAAATGTGTCCATACTCACATAATTAACAGCACTTATTGGATTATAACAATATATCACAACACCATTTTCTTCGCCGACTGGTCTTGGCTGTATTTCATTTCCAGTTGGTTTATTATATGGCTCCGGTGTTTCTGGATTATACTCAATGTGATAAATTCGTTCGTCCAGAACCTAAATAATAAATAAATTACTTTATTACTTTTTTATTTTATCCAAAAGTTTCATTACTTTTTTGTCAGATTGGCATCCAAAAGTGATAAAATAAATTATATTTATACTATTTTTATTTTATTACCGCAATGACGTATTTGTTAGTTTTTTTTAATACGAAATAATATATAATATTTCTGGACCATCAAAATAATTTTTGATTTGAATCATTTGGGATCATTTTATAAATTTTTTTTTTGTTGATTAAAAGAAAATATATAATCGAAAACATATTGTCATTACCTAAGATCTTGAGAAAATTGTATAAAAGCAGAGTGTGGGAAAAACAGAACAAAATGATATAAAATAAAAATAATTTTTTCTTTTCTGTTTTGCTTTCGCCACAATATTAAAGAAAAATCAAATTAGTCGCCCACACGAGGTGGGAAAAATATAATACATCATTTGAAAAAATAGTATAAACATAATAAAAAAATTACGAGGGTGACTTAACAAGAAATAGAAAAGAAGCATAATATGATTTAATTTTCAATATATAAAACGTCACGAACGGTCACATATGCGGCTAAAAAATCATTTCAAAATGTTGCTGAGTAAGATAACAAACGCTTTAAAAGTCAAACCTCGTTATTTAAAAAAAATCTTGTATAAATTAATTTTAATGAGACAAAACAATTTTCGTTATGTTTATTTATTTAACAATAAATTTGTTCTTTTTATATATTTATTACCTGACATTCGGTTGGCCATCGGGCGGCCTGTTGTGGGCACTCATGATCACGTTCTTTAGGCAATGCGAATAAATCACGAGGTTCTTTTAAACGAGCGATAGGACGAAGAGTTTTTGCATCAGTATTAACCTCCAGTTGAGTTGTCTTAAGACTATTTGAAAGAAAACTTCCAAGAAAACCTGTAATTTGGATAAAAAATGATTAGTTTGTGCAAAATTTAAGATTCATATTTTTTTCGATATAATATAATATAATAACTTTTTGTTTTGATTTTTTTTATTAAAATAAAATTTTTAGTGATATAATATAAACAAAAATATTCTATTCAACGTAAAACGTGACTGATGCCAGTAATTTTTTTTTTACTTTCAGCTAATATTTTAAGTTATCTGCAACATCAAGAAAAACTAATTGTTTGGAGTTCTAAAAAGGTTGAATTTTTGTTTCCGTTTTTATGCAAAGTTTTATTTAAATTTTTAAGCCTTTTGACCTAGGAAAAATTTTAGATTTCTCTAAACTAAAATAAATAAATATGGGGACTGGGTTGTTATTGATATAAGAGCCCCGCGCTCTTTGTTATAGACCAAGCTAAACTCTTTTAAAATTGCCACCTTTTAAACAATAGTGTTTGTGATAAACAGTGTATGTTCTGACTAATAATAAAGACAAGAAAAGTTCAAATCAATTTATACGTACGAGGATTCATTAGTTTTTAACTTTACTTTATAGAGTTGTGGAATTTACTAAGTTAAATTAAATTTTAAAATGTTTTCAAACTTTTTCTAGTTGTGATAGTAAACAGTTTGTTTATCTTTGTACATAATTTTTTAAATTTAAAATTAACTTTTCAAGTTTTTTTTTCAAAAGAATATTTTCTAAACTGTAATTCTCTTAGAAGTGGAAGTTATTGTTTTATGAGAGATAGCGTTTTTAATGTAATTTTTGAACTTTTTTGGTTTTTTCCTTTGTTTTATGTAAGATATAAGGGTTTGTGGCTTTAGGATATTTTAAACTAAAAGAAAAAATGAGAGTAAAGTGCGAATCAAATTCATTCAATTCGTTTGCCGAGGCGTCGAAAAAATTGAACATTGTGTAAATATCTTTCATTAGTTTAGTCATTAGTGTAACATTTTACGCTCAATTTAAAAGATCGCTCAATTTAAATTTGCAAGATCTAAGCCCAACAAGTCTCGAAAGAAAAAAATTTAATCAAAAAACCACATGTTATTGATAATATTTCAAAAACTGTAAGATGTAAATTTAAACTTTAAATTGCAATGCTACTTAAATTAATTGATTTTTTTTAAACGAATGGGCTTAAAAAGTAATTGCGCTACAGAAGAAATAGCTTCAAAATTTACCATACTTTCTATCAATATGAATTTTCTTTGAGAAGAAATCATGGAAATATGCACATATGTATTTAAAATTGTCGGAGAAATAGTGTAGTGTAAAGTGTATTAGAAACGGTGCAGTGTGCAGTGTAAAACTCTAAAATAAATTTTTACGGAATCCTGCATTAGCCCATTTGAATACAACAGCTTGATCCGGCAAGATAATGAATATTGAATTTTGTAAAAAGCTTCACGACACAGCTCTCTTAAGCAAATGGACACAATTGTTTTTATTTTTGTTCTCACAATCTGGTGTGCGTTTTGTGTTCATAGGCTGTAACAGATTATCAACACTATGGCAGAAACAGACAAACGTACGAACACCGTCTAATTTAAACGCCAGAATAAATTAAATTTGTTTTATTATTAAAAATGATCGAAAATTTTAAACTATATCAATCATTGTTTTCCAAGAGATCTAAAAAAAATTCAAATTGTCATTTGTATGTGTCATACATGTCATGTAAATGTGTATTGTTTTTTGGCGAATTGTCTTTAAATTGGTTTTAAAACATCGTTTTGTTTTTCAACGCTGTTACTTTACTATTACAGAAGAATACTGTCATAATAGCTGCGTTTTTTTCATACGGGTCTGGGTCAAGGTCTAGATCAAGTCTAATTTTTACATGTAAAAACAACAACAACATAACCCGGATATTTATCTGGGTCTAGATCAATGATCTGAAATATTTTAGTGACATGAAATTGTAAGAGATGGCGAAAACGTAGGTTTTTATTTCAAAAGGTTGGTATCGTCATTTTAAAACTTGTTTAATTTAAATTCAAATTTCATTTCAAATTTAAGTTAAAATTCATTCTTAAAAAAAACTAAAACTAAAGACTAAACATAAATATGAGCGAAAAAAGGTATGTAAATTGAGTATTTAACAACATGATAATGATTAATAGTTTTCATTTTAAGAATTAAACTAGTTGCAAAAATAAAAAACAAGAACTGTTTATGAAAAGAAAAGTGTTTACTGTTCTTTTTAACCTAATAAACTTATTTAATTATTTAAATAAACCTATTTAATTTAGTATGTACCTATTTTTAATTTTATAGAGAATTAGTAAAAAGACGTAGCTGGACTACAGAAGAGACGAAAGCTTTTATAGCTGCATATGCAGCTAGGAAAGATGAGTTTGAGCATCCTCGCAAACAAAAAGTTGCTATGCAAAATGTCCTCGAGGATTTAATTGCCCAAAATGTTTTGGCAAGTTTATTTCTAAAATTATAACTTCGTATTGAATAATAATTATCTTTATTACTTTAGGTGGCTCCAACGGATGTCGAATGCTTAAAAAATAAGCTTAAAAATTTATTACGGGCTTACAAAACCGCAAAAGATTTGACGAAGAAAACCGGTAGCGCGCCTATGCCCATACCATTCGAAGAACAGATGGATGCAATTTTTGGTTCTCAACCCATCATTTCGAATTCTGCTGTGATTAATTTAAGAGGAGGACCCATAGTAGCCCTAGAAATAAATTCCGTATCTACAGAAATAAATTCCATATCATCACCATTGGAATCACAAATATGTACAGAACCATCATCTTCATCATTGACTTTAGTACTACCGTCATCATCGGCTCCAGGCGTAGGTTCTGCTCAATCAACCTCAGCTTCTGCTCAATCAACCTCAGCACCATTATCAAAAACAAAAAATAAAGGTATTTCCAAGAAACAATATTATGCCGAGAAAGTTTCTCATATGAAAGCTAAAGAAAAATTGCTTATGGAGTTAAAAACTCAAAAAGAAGAAAACTTTAAGGAATGGATAAACCAAAAACAAAATCAGCACGAAGAAAAAATGCGATTAATTCAACAATTAATTGAAAAATAATAAAACTAAAATAATTTCTTTATTAAACAAACATGTATTTTTATTACAATATTCTTGTTAACAAACTGGTGTTAAACTTTTTTTATATTTTCCATAAAATTGTTTTCCAATCAAAGGTTGATCATTGGGAAATATGTCCTTTTCTTATTAAGTGATTTATTATTTCCTGTCGCTTATTTGTATGGAGATTTTCTTCTTCGGAAAAATCATTTAAAATTGGTTCGTGTGTCAAAGTTGGTTGTAAATCTTCAAGAAAATCATCATCATTTATGCATATGTTATGCAATATGCAACCAGCGACTGTAAGGTTTACAACTAATTTTATATTACACAAAAATATGTATATTTCCTTCTCAACACCAACAGTTAAGCGGCCACCATTTTGCTGAGGTGGTTTTTGTTGTTTATACATATCTGAAATTAAAACTGTTATATTACAACATCATAATTAAAATGCAAAGCTAAACCTATTAGGTGAGTAACTGTAGATCGATTTAGCCGAAAATGACTCTTAAAATCTTTGCTGTTGTAATTGTTTATAGTTTCTAAAAAATTTGTTACCACTGCATGTCCTTCATCTTCGGATGTTGAGCTTGAAGTGGCTGATTCTGATGACAAAATCTGGGATATATCATGTTCAATATTATCGCTATACTCAGAACATGAGTCAAACAAAATCTGTAAACAATTTTATTTTTCATTTTAACAATGTACTTATATAATTTTAAAACATTACAAACCTCTGATATAAAATCCATATTTTTACATACAACTCTACAACTTTTTAGTAATTATTAATTATTTTATATTTATTAATTATTTAAGGAACAACAAGGAAATACACTTTTCATAAACTTTAATGTTCTTCTGACATTTCAAAATCATCAAAATGTTGCTTTGACATTTTATTTTCGTAAGTCTGAAACTCAGTGTAGCCAACAGCTCAAAATAAAATATTTTTTTTCTTTGTGTGACCCACATCGTTTTTTTCAAACCTTGACCCAGACCCGTATGAAAAAAACGCAACTAATATTTATTTGTAAATTGCATATATTTGCAAAACTTAATATTGAAGTTATACTTGTGTTTTTTGATTGGGAAAATAGCGATTATTTCAGTAAAAAAATATGGAATTATTTGATCTCGTCAAACTGTAAGAGTGGGTTTAGGTGTGGATAGGCGAATGCTTGATGACCAAGTCCCTTGATCAAATATCGGTCAGAGTAAAAAAAGTTTTTCATAAGCATAACATAGAGTACGATTTAATTCAAACGGAACCAACAAATTTATTTAATATTAAGTTCAAGTTGTAGAAATTCTGAATTTTGTTTCCGTCGCAGCATGGTGAAATTGAACGAGTTGCAATTTTAAAGGTAGTACTATCTCACCATCACATGTATGTTGAAAACAACACTCGGATAATGACTTTCGAAAACGGTTTATTTTCTGTTCGGGTGATTAATGTTTCTTTTACTACTTGTACTATATGCATTATTTTACGATTCATTCTGATCGATCAATTTGCTGATCAATCAATATTTGGCGAAAAAAAAAAAATAAAAGTTGTGTATTTAATTTTTGTTTTTCTTTATAATCCATTATCGAAAAGCAATAAGCAATTGTCGAAACGCTATAGAGTGTTGTTATGTATATTTTTTTTTTTTAATAAAATGTGTTGTGTAATAGGGTTTAGAATATGTGTCACAACAACACATAAATACCTTTTAAGACCTAGGTCTAGACCTGGGTCCCACAACAACTGGCGTTCTAAGGTGTAGATTAACGCTTTTTTTAAACATCTGTGGGTTGAAGCCACCTGAGACTAAGTGTTCCGGCAAACTATTCCATTTGTACGCAGTTCGGACAAAGAAGTCTCTCTGCGATCTGCCAGTATGACAGCGCGGGATCTTTACCGTTTCACTGGTTGCGGCAGCCGATTGCCGAGTGGAACGGGGGTAATAATAAGTTTGAGGCATGATGCCGCTGATTTCATCTGAGCACTGCTGATGACGATATTTGTAAAAAACAACGAGGTCAGCAACAGTGCGACGATGTTGTAGGGAATCAAGTTTTGATGTCAAAGTTCGATCACCTACAATTCGTATAGCTCGCTTTTGAACAGAGTCCAAGAGGGCCAAGATGGAAACAGAGGCAGCACCCCAAACTTGACAGCAGTACTCCATACAGGGACGAATATAGGACTTATAAACATGGAGCAATTGGTATGGAGTGAAAAATTTTTTGCATCTATTTAGGAGGCCGAGTTTTTTAGACGCGCTTTTTGTCATCGCCATTACATGATCGTTCCAGAGTAGGTCATTTGAAACTGTGACACCCAATAAACGAATGTTTTTACATTCACCTATTGGTTCATCACACATACTGAATAAAATATCTTTGGGGAACTCGGTCTTTAATCTGGAAACAATCAACAGCTGTGTTTTGGTGGAGTTGAAATTGACAAGGTTTTGGTCACCCCAGTCGGCGACTTTATTCAGGTCTTTGTTCACGTTGATGGCAGCGTCTCTCCGGGCAGGATTAATTCGTTCGTGCATTTTACCTTTTGAAGGAAGGGGCTCGAACGACTTGTGCAGAGTACTATCTTCTGCAAAACTATTTATTGGGTTACTGGTGATTTTCAACAATTCGTTGATATAAATCAAAAATAGGGTTGGGGACAATACTGAGCCTTGGGGTACACCAGCGTTAATTAGTTTGGACTCAGAAGAAAATCCGTCTAAGGTTACCGAAATGTATCGGTTGGATAGAAAATTTTGAATCAGCTTCACAACATTGGGATGAAAACCGTACGCAACGACCTTGTTGATTAAGTTGGCATGCCAGACTCGATCGAATGCCTTGGAGATGTCTAAAGCGATAACGTATGTTTCACCACCTTTATCAAGTATGCTGTTCCAACAATGCGTTACATAGTTTAATAGATCGGTAGTTGATCTTTTGTTTCGAAAACCGTATTGGCTGTCGGCTATTAAATGATTTTCTTCCAGAAATTTTGAAATATGTGTATTAATATAATGCTCGTAGACTTTGGATAGGACCGATAGTAAAGCTATTGGCCTATAATTTGAGATATCGGATTTTGGTCCCTTTTTGGGGACGGGCTGGACATTTGCCAACTTCCAGCACGAGGGAAATATACCAGATTTGTAGGATTGGTAGAATATTTTAGTTAAAGTTGGTGCAAGTTCTTTGGAAAAGGTTTTTAAAATAATGGGTGGAATATTGTCCATTCCTGATACTTTGTTGATGTGTAACCCCTTTAAAAGTTTAGCGACTATTTTGGGTTTGAAGTGAAGTTCATTCATATTAACTCCTGAAGACTGGATTTGGGGTATTTCTTTAGGAGTTTCCAAAACAGTGGATTCAGAGCAAAGCGTTCAGCGAACAATTTAGCTTTTCTTGCGGGATCATTGACGATTAAATCACCATCAATAATAGGGGGAATAGAAAATTTTGTACCAGAATTCAAAGAATTAATGGCAGGCGATGTATAGCCGAGTGTGTTAACGCACTAGTCTTACATTGTTAGGGTCGACGGTTCGAATCCAGTCAAATCCAATATGGATTTTTCTGGATTAGAATTACAGAGCCGATTTAGATGTTAAGTATTGGTGTTGGGTAGTTCATAAGTTAGTGTAAGGGTGATATGGGCATCTACTAATAAATTATATGAATAACAGGTTTCCGACTGGAGATTGCAGGCGAGAAATTTTAGATACGGGATGCTGATTGGCGATTGCAGATTATATGTATAAGTGATTGTCCTTGTGATTGTCTCGTAAAAGTAGTAGCTAGATACGATTTGCCAGGTGTCTGTAACCGGGTCGTTCACTCCTAACTTATAATTACCTACCTATCCTTACCTATTGTTATATGTAAAACGGCTGTAGGAAGTGGCCCGGCCGTAATCCGGGAGTCTCGCCTAGTGCTTGGTCCTACAGTCCAATCAATCAATCAATCAAGAATTCAAAGAATTAATGGCACTGTAGAAACTCTTGTCAGAAACAGACATAGACGTAAGTTTTGAGGCTTCCGCTCTGTCAATTTCGGACTTTTCGTTTGAGATAATCTGGTTAGATATTTTGTTGGCCTTTAGATATTGGGATCGATTAGTGGGAGTTTTGTTATGAATCCAAATATTAAATGATCTACGTTTGTTTCTAAGTGCCGTTTTGGCAGCTTTCGAATACAAGTATTTTTGTTTGGGTTTTACTATGGAGAAAGGGACAAATTTATTGATAGCAAATTGGATGGTTTCTGTAAAGTTTTGAGCATTTACATATTGACAAATGTTGGATTGTTTCTTTTTTAATTTATGATCTTTTTAATCCGCTCTATTTATGCTCACTTTTCTCAAAATATTTTTCTTTAGAAATTGATGTTAACGTATATGTTTTTCCTTAAAATTTACAACTACTTTTTTAAATATTTCTTTCTACGTAAATTAATTCAGCCTTTGGTCTACCTTCGTTTTCCTAGTTCATTCATTTTGGGTTCACTCTAAACTTTCTTTATAACAAATTACCACGTCATTTGTAAGACAAATATATTAACGCAATCCTACAAATATTATCATTTATTCGAATTATCAAGTTTAGATTTACGAAGTCAAATTATCAATATAGCATAGGACAGTAATGAACCCCAACCAATAATATTGAATCCAATAAAAACTAACTAAATAAAACCGCGGGCTAAGGCGACCATGCCAGAAAAATATGTTTATTTGACAATGGTTGGCATCTGACTGCTTTATGTGAAGGCATAAATTAGGGATTGCCATTCCGTGGTGTTTTATGAATCCCGGGACTACGGGATTCATACATTTTAAATCCCGGGATTCCTGTGATCCCGAGATTTAAGATTTGTATGTAAAACCATAAATAATTAAGAAAAAAACACATTTTTTAAATATAAAATACATTATTCATTTTTCAGTGTCGTAAAGAATAAACATAAAAAAACATTAACTTACTAATTCAACTTCTTAAAAAATTAAAAATTGAAGAACCGAAATAACTTTAATAATATTACATAAACAAAAACCAGTACCATACACTTTCGAATGATTTAAGAAATAGATTTTAGAAAAAATAATTCGTCTAACTAATTTATCGTCAAACCTGTTTGTTAATTTCAAAATAATATTTCCGAATGTTGAAAAAGCCCGTTCCGATTCCACACTTCTTGGTGGAATGGTCAATAAAATATTAAACATTCACTGCAAATGGGGTCCTCTTTGACGACTTTGTTTAATTATTTTCATTTCTATCTTATTTTCTACCAATTACTGTGACCAGTTTAATATTTTATGTTGTTGCATTCTAACCAAAAAAGTTCTTTTATAGGTATTAAACGTGACTTAAACTGCGTTACAGTTCATCTTCCAAATTGCTTTTCTCTACTAAATGACTGAAACCTTATTCTTAGTTACATTTTCGTTGTAATCTGTACTCGATGGTGTTGCAGTGTGAGTAGTTGGATCACCTGTTTCACATCCCACGTCTGCTGCTTATTAGATTATTTAACGTTACATCAGCACGTTAAATAATCTTCAATAAAAACTTTTACAGAGCTTCTACTTGGTATGGTAATGGTAAATATGTTCGATGCGTATCATCAACAAAAGCTGAGTTTTCATTCTGCAAATACTTAAATACTCAAAATGTTTCGGTTTTCCTTGCCTTTCTACTAGTTATTGAGACTTTCGTCAACTCGCGAACTAATAGGTTGCGTTGTGTGTTCCAGCTCAGTACAACCTGAAGAGCTACAAGGGCATTAGCAAATATTTCATGATAGAGTGGAACAAGATTGAAGGTGCTACCGTTGACTGAATAGAGTTTATCCGCTTGCACCTCTAAGATATAAACAAATATTTTCTCATTGCTATTACCAGTAGTATATGATCTCATTGCATATGAGCAAAAATAAAAAAATACAAATCAACAAAACAGGATAACAGGATGCCGTGTTTCCATTGATTAATCCCGGCAAATTTGACAATTGCGTAATCCCGGGATTTTCTTTTATTAATCCCGGGATTGCGGGGTCATAAAAATGGGTCGGGATTCGGGATCCCGGGATTGCAATCCCTAGCATATATGTTATTAGTTGGTTTTAAGCTAAATTAGGGTTGTGAATAATCAAGTTTTTATTAAATTGAATTAAATCAGAACCATACTAATTTGTATAACAAACTCAATGCTTTATCTAAAGATTAATTTGAAATTAAACATTTCCTTCAAGGGAGCTCTCTAATTTTCTAATTTTTGTTAAAATTAAAAAAATCCTTTTTACACATACACACTTTTCTGTAAATCCTTTTACCAACTTAGTCAATATTTTTAAAAAATATGCATCTATAATTTATATAAAGTTAATTTATAAATAAATTTTCTAGCACACCAGGAAGTTATTAATCTTTTCATAATAACAAAATAAATTTAATTATGTATTCTATTTTCCACCTAAGTTTTACAAAGACTATTGACCCTGCAATAGCATTCTTTGCATACGTTTATGTAAATTTATTACAACTTTATTCAAATGCAAAGTCACTGCCAAAAACATTAATAAAACTATATAACGAAAAACATAAATTTTTAATTAAATCATAATAAGAAAAATCAGATTAATTAATTTTTTATGGAATATCACACATATTGCTTTGCATAAATTTAAATGAAAAATAAAAATAGCAATTTGAGAGAGTTCTTTACTAATGCCTCGTCTTTCCTAACCAAACCCTACGAAATTGTATGGTTCTAATCACAATTTGCACAAAACGAACTAAATTTTTAATTTGAACACTTGACAATTTTAAATGTGATATGCTATGAGTTACGAAACTTATAAAATTATAACATATACTAGAACTCCTTGTATGCTAAAGTAATAAATAACTCAAATAAATTCATTCTTGCTTATCATACATATCAACAAACCGAAATCACTTATTTATTTATATTCTTTTAAGATTTTCTTTCTAATAATGATATTAATATTATTTTATGACAATTTTTAAATTTTCACAATTTTCTAAAATTATCTAAGTGATATGTTAACGGATATATTTTATTTTTCCAAAAATACCCTCTAAAGAATAAAATGTACCTGTCGAAAACCAAAATTTACGTAAAATAAATCACTATAAAACTCACTTCTTTCCCACTTCTCACTCACTTAATTTTGATTCAAAAAATATATTTTTTTTTATTTATTATAAACAAGAAAAAATTAAATAATTCGATATTAAAATGCGAATTATTGTTTTTTTTTAAATAAATGTTAGCGGACGTAGGTTTACCGTTGACGAAAAATTTGTATACACTAATTTTACTTTTCGAAATAAAATAGTATCGGGAAAATCAAACACAAACCATCTGTTTGCAAATATATATTCTATCTGTGATATAATATTAGTTTTGCGTGTTTCATTGTATTAATTTTATTTTTGTGTTGCTCAATTCTCACGTTTTTGTTTAATATTTGAGATCTGTACAGTTTTTTGCTATCACACAGTGATAATTGTAATCAAGAAAATTTTTGTGGATTGGATTTGTTTAAAAAAAAGGCCGGAATGAAATTTAAAATAGTTGATACTTGATAGCGCTTTGCTATGCGCTGAAAGAAAATACCAAAATATTGAAATATATATTATCTCTGACAGCCAAGCAGCACTCTTGGCACTAAAATCTACGCGCTTTGATTCAAAACTGGTATAGGAATGCTAACAAAATCTATTAAAAATCTCGTGCAATAACATAGTAACACTTGTGTGGGCACCTAGCCACACAGGAATACAAGGAAATGCTATCGCTGACGCTTTAGCAAAGCAAGGTGCCAATAAAAAATTTGTTGGACCGGAACCATGCTTTGGAATGGCCAAGAGTTCGCTAAAAAGCACAATCCAAATAATGGAACAAGAACAAAATGCTAAATTATGGAGAAGTAGAGAGGGACTAGTACACTCCAAGAAGTTTCTAGGTAACCTCCCTGTTTCACCCTTAAAAACAATCGACTTAAACAGAGAGTCTCTAAGAATTTTAACGTGGTGCGTTACTGGACATGGTCCTTTAAACCACCATCTTAACAAAATAGGCCTTGTTGTTTCCGACAGGTGTAGATTCTGCTACTCGGACGCGGAAACGATGGAACACGTCATCTGCAGCTGTCCTGAACTCTCTTGGCACAGATACAACCAACTTGGTCATAGAAGACTAACACTTCCATTACCACAAAACGTCACTCCAATTGAGCTAATTAATTTTATTAAAAGTCTCAACTTGGATGACAGAATACAACCAGTAACGGCACAGACGACGACTGACTAATAACAAAATCAAGGTAAGCACAATAGACCTTCAGGTCGCAGTGCTACTTGAACTGTAAGTCTCAAAGCCCTCCAATAAAAAAAAAAAAAAAAAAAAAAAATAGCGACTTGTCATTTGATTAGATTATGAATACCAATTTTTCATTCTATTTGTATATATTTAACGTATGGAGGGATTAGTTTTTGTAATTTTTAAATTTTTTTTTAGTTTGTGAACTATATGAATCCAGTCAATGCTTACGTGATATGATATTTGAGGGATACTGGTGAACTCTATTCAGTCAACGGTAGCATCCTTAATTTTAGTTGTGACATGTTCGTTGATGATTGCGCACTATTGTTTGAATAAGCTTGAATTGATATATAATTATGTATATAGGCGTTAATCATTAAGTAAGACAATGCGCCACATAGTCAAAAAATATGCCACTAGCTTATTATTGGCAACCCAATTTTAGGTTTGTTCCTGCAGATTTTTAAAAAATTAGCGTCCATCAACACCTCAGGAGGCATGTGTTGTGAGACAGGTTTTGAAAAATGTATATGTATGATTACTACTTTTAAAAAAAAAATATTACGACGCTGATGCATAGGCTGACTTTAACACAGCTCTGGAAACATAGTGTTCTGGATATCATAGGCGAAGCGCGAGTTTTTAAGAATGGGATGCTGCGTTCTAAATAATATTCCACAATAACAATTATTAAGACTCAAAAATATAGCCTATTTTAAGAAACATAGTACATTTTGCTACAAGATATGGAAACGCTGCTTTTTCGTGAATGATATTATAAATTATTTAATTGAAAATCGACGACATACCATTTAAAATTCATATTCTATTTTTCATGATTACTTTGTCTTAAAAACTATTTGATGAAGATACCATAGCAACTACAATTTGTTATCTAGCGAATATGATTTTATACACTAGAGGAAAAAACGATTTTCAAAGGAGATTAAATCTGCATGAAAATAGAATTCATTTGCTATTATAGAAAAATATATTTTTTGCATATTTTTCTATTACTTTTAACTAAAGACGCTTACCATTGAAGATCAAACTTGTTTCACTTTAATCTACTCTCCCTCGAGCAAGTTGTGTAATTGAAAAGCATTTCATTTTACTAATTTATTTAGATCAGCGGCTACAAACATGTTTTTGTATTTTTTATAATAAAATGGACTAGTCAGATCAAAATAATAATGGACTAGTCAGATCAATCATAAGCTCAAAATAATTATTTTAAAATAAGAATAAAATTGTGTATTTATATTTGAAATATTTTTAAAGCTTATGCGTTCCATTTGTGATCTGCTCA
>OY856188.1:204289943-204364943 GCA_963693315.1 Diogma glabrata
AGTGGCATTTATTTCTTGAAGGATGGACGTTTTTAAAAACAAGGATATATTATATTAATTAATAATTGTTTTTGGTATCGAACTTGGCACTGATATATATATATGTATATATATATATATATATATATATATATATATATATATATATATATATATATATATATATATATATATATATATATATATATATATATATATATATATATATATGTGTATATATATATATATATATATATATATATATATATATATATATATTTATATACAGGGTGAGTTTTTTAAAAAATGCCAGGCTTTTATCTCGAGAACCATGCTAGATGGAACAAAATAACCCAAGATGATATTTGTTAAGCGTCGAGGGGGATGTCCAGTGGTAATATTGAATGACCTTGAAACTCATAAGTATTAGAGATATATGCCAAAATAGGTTTTTTTTAAATTAGAACCTATACATTTAATATTTTTTTTTAATTAAGTAAATCAAACTACACACTTTTTGCCTGCAAAATTTTTTTGTAAAGTGTACGATTTTGTAGATATGATGAAAATTGATTTGCACTAAAGCAAACGTGTCTTCGCTAAGTTCTTCAGAAAAAAAATAAAATTTCGATAAATTAAAAAAAAACAAAGAAAATCATTCATTAATTTAAATATTATTGCATCGTGGTCTACTGCGTGAAATTGATTTTCGTTGTTTTTTTTTTGATTTATTGAAATTATATTTTTTTTCTGAAGAACTTAGCGAAGACACGTTTGCTTTAGTGCAAATCAATTTTCATCATATCTACAAAATCGAACACTTTACAAAAAAATTTTGTAGGCAAAAAGTGTGTAGTTTGATTTACTTAATTAAAAAAAAATATTAAATGTATAGTTTCTAATTTAAAAAAAACCTATTTTGGCATATATCTCCAATACTTATGAGTTTCAAGGTCATTCAATATTACCATTGGACGTCCCCCTCGACGCTTAACAAATATCATCTTGGGTTATTTTGTCCCATCTAGCATGGTTCTCGAGATAAAAGCCTGGCATTTTTTAAAAAACTCACCCTGTATATATATATATATATATATATATATATATATATATATATATATATATATATATATATATATATATATATATATATATATATATATATATATATATATATATATATATATATATATATATATATATATATATATATATATATATATATATATATATATATATATATATATATATATATATATTAGCTCATTATATCCATAAAATACTTTAATTAGAAGCTAACAAATATTATGGACTTCGTAGTTCTAATAATAAAAATATTAAAGTAGGCAGTAGTATCTCAACAAACATAAATCCTGTTGTACGAGAAAAAGTAAAAAAACATTTTATCGGAAGTGACAAACCGGAAGTTAGGATGCAGAACTGTTGTAAACCGTACTAAATGTTTATGTACCAAATTTCATCCAATTCGATTATCAGGTACAGAAGTTATTGAGCTTCCAAAATAACAGGTGCTTGGAGGACCCCCTACCACTTTGTTCACTATCGCTAAAAAAACTAATCAGTTCCTTGCCATACATATTTGCATCTTTTTGCAAAGTGTAATCAAAATTACTTAACGAACGAATGTTGTATGCTTCCAACAAACATTGAAACAATAAACAGATGTTCGGGATGACCCCACCACTTATCCCAATATTGTCCAAAAACTAGTCAATTCTTTGTAAAGTCTTCATCTTTTTTCAAAGTGCCATTAAAATTGATTAATGAATGAAATCTGTGTGCTCCCAACAAACTTTAAAAACAAAGTGTGAAAAGTCAGCAGTTGTATGGTAGACCCCCGCCACTTTGATCAATGTGTCCCAAAAGATGATAATTATCTTCTTACACTAATTGAAACCTTTCTATAAATTTTATCATAATCACTTCATTATTGTAGGCTGTAGTGTGCATAAATCTACTGAAAAAACTGCTAGCAATTAAAAAAAATTTTTTTTTACCGGAATTAAAAAACCGGAAGTTGGGATGCAGAATTTTTGTAAATCATAGTAAATGCTTATGTACCAAGTTTCATCCAATTTGATTATCAGGTACAGATGTTATAGAGCTTTAAAAAAACAGCTGCTCCAGGGACCCCCCACCAATTTGTTCACTATCGCTCAAAAACTAATCAGTTTCTTGCCATACATGTTTGCATTTTTTTTCAAAGTGTCATCAAAATTCGTTCACGAACGAATGCTGTGTGCTCCCAACAAACATTGAAAAAAGTGTGACTCATTAAACAGGTGTTCGAGAGGACCCCCACCACTTATTCCAATATTATCCAAAAACTAATCAGTTCTTTGTTACTTAAGTCTCCATCTTTTTTCAAAGTGTAATTAAAATAAATTAATGAATGAAGTCTGTATGCTCCTAACAAACTTTAAAACAAAGTGTGAAAAGTCAGCATTTGTATGGTAGACCCCCCACCACTTTGATCAATGTGTCCCAAAAGGATAATTATCTTCTCACACTGATTGGAACCCTATTCCATAAGTTTCATCATAATCACTTCATTATTGTAGGCTGTAGTGTGCATAAAGACACTGAAAAAACTTCAAAAAAGTACAAACAAAATTTTTTTACCGGAAGTGAAAAACCGGAAGTTGGGATGCAGAACTATTGCGAACCGTACTACATACTCATGTACCAAGTTTCATCCAATTCGCTTATCAGGTACAGATGTTATAAAGCTTTCAAAAAAACAGGTGCTCCAGGGACCCCCACCACTTTCACTCAAACGTTCACTATCGCTCAAAAACTAATCAGTTCCTTGTCATACATGCTTGCATCTTTTTCCAAAGTGTCATCAAAATTCATTCACGAATGAATGTTTTATGCTCCCAACAAACATAAAAACTTTGTGGAAAAAACCACCTGTTGTATGGTGGACCCTCCAACCCTTTATCCAATGTGCTCCAAAAGCTGATAAAATCTTTCTCATGTTATTTAAAAGCTTTTCGCAACGTTTCATGAAAATCGATCGGTAATTGTAGGCTACAGTAGGGATAAACAATTGAAAAAAAAAAACTTTTTAACCGGAAGTGACAAACCGGAAGTTGGTATGCAGAAATATTGGAAACAGTACTAAAACCTTATATTCAAAGTTTCAATAAGATCATAGCCCGCGATCATAAGTTATTCAAGATTTAAACTTAGAAATGTTCGGGAGACCCCCCGCCACTTTGTCCAAATTTGAAATGAATCCATATCTTCCATTTTCAAGTGAACTTGTATCATTTGCCAAAGTTTCATCAAGATCCTATGCAGAAAACTCACCCAAACCCACCCACCCACGCACACAGACGTACACCAAAATTTTTTTTGGCTATTTAGAGAGAGGATGGTCCAAAACAAAAGAAAAAATAAAATTTGGGGTATGTAAGATTTTATTTTTCACGATAGATTGCATTACTTCATACAATTTAAAATTGTGGTGAAGTAAAAAGTTTTTTGTGACAAAAATACATTTTGTATTGGGACTGATGTGTTTGTTGGTCGACTGATACGAAACCCATCTTCATATTTTTCGTTCAAAATATACCAAACCTCTTATCAGTATGAATTTTTTCAAAAATTTTGGTTTTTAAATTCGAAATAGTTAACTCTGAACATATTTAAAATTACAATTATTGTGTGGAGCGATTGATGGCTTGTGCAACATTTCCCCATCCAATATACTTTCTCACTCCCTACGTGTATTTAAACGAGTACCGAAAAGTGGCTGCGTTTTTTTTTATTAAAAAGTGTTGTGTAGTAGGAACTACAAAATGTGTCACAACAAAACATAGATACCTTTTAAGACCTAGGTCCCACAACAACATGCGTCTTGAGGCGTTGGTGGACGTTTTTTTTTAAATCTTTGTGAATTGAAGGCACTCGAGACTATTGATTCGGGCAAAGCATTCCATTTGTACGATGTACGCACAAAGAAATCCCTTTGCACTCTATTACTATGACAGTGAGTAATCTCGACATTTTGACTGTTTGCACAAACCGATTGACGAGTTAAACGGGGAAAAACATATGTCTGAGGTATTATGAACCTGATTTCATCCGAGCACTGCTGGTGACGATATTTATAAAAAACAACGAGATCAGCAACAGTGCGACGATGTTGTAGGGAATCAAGATTTAAATTTCGATCACCAACAATTCGTATAGCACGCTTTTGAACAGAGTCCAAAAGAGCTAGGATGGTAACAGATGCAGCGCCCCAAAATTGACAACAATACTCCATACAGGGACGAATATAGGACTTATAAATGTGGAGTAATTGATGCGAAGTAAAATATTTTTTACATCTATTGAGGAGGACGAGTTTTCTTGACGCGCTCTTTGCCATGGCCATTATATGATCGTCCCAGAGTAATTCATTGGAAATTGTGACTCCCAATAAACGAATGCTTTCACGTTTGTCTATTTGGTCGTCACACATAATAATTGAAATATCGTTGGAAAACTCGGTCTTTGATTTACACAAATAACTATTGTTTTTTATCCTATGTGCAATCGATTTCAACTGCTGGCCTTTTTTTTTGTTCAACATAAATAATAATTTTAAAATAACTCATCTGCGAGAGTAAAAAAAAATGCAATTAAAAGAAAACAGTTTATCTTCTCATTTTCATTTACAAGTTTATACACTCACTGAAGGGTCTTCTTTTATATATTTGTTTGATTAAAACGCATGTGCAGAAAATTAATTTAATTTTTTTCAACGATCACCTTTGAAAATTTGTTCGTGTATATTAATTTTTCTTTTATAGTTTTCTGATGTCAATGGTTTTTCTTTTTTCTGACTCTGACAAACACGATTGTGACAAGAAAATAAATTCTGTTGTGTTTAATTTTGGGTAATACTACTTCATAGGTAAATTAGATAGACAGTTGAATGACATGTAGTATGATGGATTACTACTTAAAAAAGGTAGGAAAGATTTTTTCCAACAAAAGATTGGATTCAAATTTTTCTTAATTTTATATGATGGAAATGAAATCTACTAAATGTTAAACTTTAGAATACTTTACTTATTACTACGTGGTATTAATTGTTAGATAAATTAAAACAATGATAACATTCATGTTGTATTTTATTATGATTAAAAAAATTCGAGAAAATACACACCACAATTTGTTATTAATTAAAAATATTTTCATCTTTAGAGAGAAATGTGTTGCTTTCACATGGGGTTAACTCTTCATGAAAATACAACTTTTATTTATATGAGTAGAAGAATTGGGTTTTAAATTGTTTCTTTTTGTTATTCTGGGAATAGAAAAAGTTGTCTAGAAAAGCTTAATTTTCTTTTAAAAATAATTCAAATTTCGTATCAGAATATGTAGGAAGGGAAATATACTCATAAATTTCGAACGATGTTATCTGCTTTTCAGCGAAAAATATATGTACATATAATATTAAATATTTATTTTAGCAAAATTTATGGGAAATAATTTGGTGGAAATTTTATTTATTTAAACAATGGAAGGGAAGTAAAAGCAAATTTTATTATGAAAGGATGATTTAACTGTGAACAAATTTATTAGAATTGCTTCATTGTGGTTTTATTTGGTTTGATGTGTAATGATTTTTTTTTATCTTCCGCTAAATAAATGTTTGAATTGTTTATTTGTTGGGAGGAAAACCAACTTACGAGTAGGGTTTGTTACATACAACCTCCCAAAAAACGTGTTGAATACGAATTTGTGGTTGATATTATATATTGTTTTCCGATTTTCTCTTGCTAAAATAAAAAACATATCAACGGCTTATGAGATTATTTTTGTGTTATTTGTTCGCTTTTTTATGTAACGTAGAAGAGGTGATAAATTGTTTTTTTTTCTAAATTTTGCATGTCCATTTTAGTAGTGTCTCAAATCGTTCAAATACCAACTAAAAGGGTTGCTTCGAACATCTCTTAAGTTGAAATTGAAGTTAGACTTTTCAGGATAAGACCAGCTAAATGACTTATTTAAACCTCTAAATCATCAAACACATAAACTTTATACTTGAAATGAGTCCCATACAAGGTTGTACAATTGGTCTAGTAATGGTCCATTACTGCCGACCAGTAATGCCTAGAATGGGCGAGTACTGGCAACCATGACTGGTCCATTATTATAATTTTGCTGGATGATAACTTCGGACAAAAAATGGCTGCCATTCATGAGTCAGGGAAAAATCAGTAATTCCGCATACAAGGTTGTACAGCTGGCACAGTAACTGACCAGCATTACAGCAATGGCCGATAACTGGCAACCATGACTGAGCCAATAAAAAAATATAAAGTATCATACGTAAATTTAAATAAATTAAATACTCAATAATTAAAATAAAATAAAAATGTCTGGTGAAAAAAATTTAAAACTGAGACCAACCTTACCAATGAGACCAATCTTATCATAGCATTCCCGCCAAGAAGCCATAAAGTGAATTTTAACCCAATGAGATAAATCGGTCAATTTATGGTTGCGGTACTGGCCCAATAACAATAACCAATTAATGTTAACTATTAACGTGCAATTACTTGGTCATTTAAAGTAAAGTGTACCGCCAATATTCTATAAACCATTCATGATTCCACTAATGGCCCAATAACATGCCAGTGCTTAGCCATTCAAGGGTAACTTTAAACAGGCTCATTTCTGTAAACCTAAAATCGGCCGATGAATGGTTCTAGTACTGGACCATTAACAATAGCCAAGTACTGTTAACCATTAATAGACCAGTGCTTAGCCGTAGTTCAAAGTCTAGCAAACCCTGCTTGCGATTATTATAATCTAACTGAATTCAGTTTTATTACTTCGGTCTGAAAGACCTAAGTATTACATTCATGAGCTCAAAATGAAATTCTTATCCCCACTTTTTTGGCATTTCTCGACGTTTTTGGGTCCTACTGATTCTAAAAAAGCAAAAAAAAATGTATGTCTGTCTGTCGACCGTCCGACCGCCGTCATTACCCACGCTGCAGGGAAAACCGCTGGAGGGATTTCAAAAATTTCTTTTTCTAAAAATAGCTATACTCAAGGGACAGGTCCGTAAAGACGCTGTGTTCGATAACTGTACCGGAAGTGTGTCAAAAAAATCATTATGTGTGTCAAAAATAGCAAATTTTCATATTTTTTGCTTAAAAAACGATCATTTTAAGTGATTACGAGTAGGAACATTGAATTTGGAAAAATCTTGATGGTAGGGATTGGTATGTGAGATCAAAAACTAGATTATTGCATTATAAGTTTGTCAAAAAAATGTTGTCAAGTGTGTCAAAAGAAAGATTTTTTTTATTTTTTTACCCAATTTCTTTGGAAAAAATAAAATTAATTGTACGTTTGATATGAAATTACTTCGGTCTGAAAGACCTAAGTATTACATTCATGAGCTCAAAGTGAAATTCTTACCCCCACTTTTTTGGAATTTCTCGACGTTTTAGGACTTTCTGATTCTAAAAAAGCAAAAAGAAAGAAAATGTATGTCTGTCTGTAGGCCGGCCGTCATTACCTACGCTGCAGGGAAAACGGCTGGAGGGATTTCAAAATTTTTTTTTTAAAAATAGGTATTCACAAGGGACAGGTCCGAAAGGGCGCTGTGTTCGATAACTGTACCGGAAGTGTGTCAAAAAAATCATTATGTGTGTCAAAAATAGCAAATTTTCATATTTTTTGCTTAAAAAACGGTCATTTTAAGTGATTACGAGTAGGAACATTAAATTTGGAGAAATTTTGATGGTCGGGATTGGTATGTGAGATCAAAAACTAGATTATTACAATATAAGTTTGTCAAAAAAATGTTGTCAAGTGTGTCAAAAGAAAGATTTTTATTTACTTTTTTACCTAATTTTTTGGAAAAAAAATAAAATTAATTGTTTGTTTGAAATGAGGTTTTATTATTATTATTGAGAATTATGGCATTATAAGTTTGTCAAAAAAATGTTGTCAAGTGTGTCAAAAGAAAGATTTTGTGTTTATTTTTTTACCTAATTTTTTGGAAAAAAATAAAGTTGTTTGTTTGAAATGAAATTTTATTATTATTATTGAGAATTATGGCATTATAAGTTTGTCAAAAAAATGTTGTCAAGTGTGTCAAAAGATTTTTATTTATTTTTTTACCCAATTTTTTAGAATAAAATAAAATTGTTTGTAATAAATTTATTTTAATAAATGAAACACTTGTTTGTATTCCGCAAATTACAAACAAGTGTTTCATTTATTAAAATAAATTTATTATTAATAATGTTTCGCCAAGTGCCAACAGTAACCTCAATAAATACTAAAATTGTTTGTTTGAAATAAAATGTTTATTATTATTATTGAGAATTATGGCATTATAAGTTTGTCAAAAAGTGTTGTCAAGAAATGTTGTCAAAAAATGTTGTCAAAAAATGTTGTCAAGTGTGTCAAAAGAAAGGTTTTTATTTATTTTTTACCCAATTTTTTAGAAAAAAATAAAATTAATAGTTTGTATGACATGATATTTTATTATTATTATAGAGAATTATGGCATTATAAGTTTGTCAAAAAATAATGTCAAGTGTGTCAAAAAATGATTTCATTTATTTTTTTAGCCAATTTTTTGGAAAAAAATGTAGCTGTTTTTATGACGTAAATGTAATTTAAAATGAAATTGGACATGGAAATTATTAAATTTGTTATAGTTTTTGAAATATTTTTGGAATTTTGAAAAAGTTTGTATTTTTGATTTTGTAATAATTTTTGCAATATTTTTAGAATTTCGGCAAAAGTTTTAATTTTTGATTTTGTAAGAATTTTTGAAATATTTTTAGAATTTCGAAAAATTTAAAATATTTGATTTTATTATAATTTTTGGAATTATGAAAAAATTTTCAATTTTTGATTTTGTAATAATTTTTGCAATATTTTTAGAATTTTGGAAAAAGTTTTTTTGAATTTTTGAAATATTATTGGAATTTAGAAAAAATTTAAAAATTTGATTTTATTCTAATTTTTGGAATATTTTTGGAATTCTGAAAAAGTTTGATTTTATTTAATTTAACAATATTTTTGGAATTTTGCTTATAATTTTCCGGCAACGTATTGATGTTTCGTGTTAGTTTTGTAATACATTTTTAAACAGAGTTTATCTCTGAATACTTGTACTTTAACAAAGAGTTATGTTTGATATACATCGCTGCCTAAAACTAAAAACCATGTCCTCATAAAAGTTTTTTGCCGAAAACTGTATCAAAATCCTTAACCCAGACCAAAGTCTTGATATCTGCGAGCTGTGAGATTTCAGCCCCTCCATATTTTTTTATTATAATTGAGAATTGTGGCATTATCAGTTTGTCAAAAAAATGTTGTCAAAAGAAAGATTTTTATTTATTTTTTTACCCAATTTTTTGGGAAAAAATAAAATCAATTATTTGTTTGAAATGAAATTTTATTATTATTATTGAGAATTATGGCATTATAAGTTTGTCAAAAAAATAATGTCAAGTGTGTCAAAAAATGATTTCATTTATTTTTTTACCCAATTTTTTGGAAAAAAAATGTAACTGTTTTTATGACGTAAATGTAATTGAAAATGAAATTGGACATGGAAATTTTGGAATTTGTTAAAGTTTTTGAATGAAATTGGACTTGGAAATATTGGAATTTGTTACAGTTTGTGAAATATTTTTGGAATTTTGAAAAAAGTTTGTATTTTTGATTTTGTAATAATTTTTGCAATATTTTTAGATCTTTGGAAAAAGTTTGTATTTTTGATTTTGTAAAAATTTTTGGAATATTTTTAGAATTATGAAAAATTTTAAATTTATGATTTTATTATTATTTTTGGAATTTTGAAGACAATTTCCATTTTTGATTTCGTAATAATTTTTGCAATATTTTTAGAATTTTGGAAAAAGTTTGAATTTTAAAGAATTTTTGGAATATTATTGGAATTTAGAAAATGTTTAAATATTTGATTTTATTCTAATTTTTGCAATATTTTTGGAATTTTGAAAAAAGTTTCAATTTTTGATTTTGTTATAATTTTTGCAATATTTTTAGAATTATGAAAAAAATAGAGTTTTTGAATTTTATATATATACATATATTTAGGATTTTGAAAAAAGTTTCAATTTTTGATTTTGAAAAGAATTTTTGCAATATTTTTAGAATTTTGGAAAAGTTTGAATTTTTAAGAATTTTTGGAATATTATTGAAATTTAGAAAGTTTAAATATTTGATTTTACTCTAATTTTTGGAATTTAGAAAAAAGTTTGATTTTATTTAATTTTTACAATTTTTTGGAATTTCGAAAGAAATATGAATTTGTGATTTTGTAATATTTTCTCGAAACGCCAAATGAAGAGGTTTTTGAGTAGTTTGCTGAGTGTATCATCTTTTTACTAAATTATGTTAATTTATGATGTGTTATAATTTTCCGACAACGTATTGACGTTTCGTGTTAGTTAAGTAATTAATTTCAAAACAGAGATAAAAAAATACTTGTACTTTAACAAAGAGTGTTTACCGAAAACTATTTCAAAATCCTTAATCCAGACCGAAGTCTTGATATCCCAGAGCTGTGAGATTTCAGCCCCTTCATATTTTTTACATTTAATTTTCCGATCTCTTTTGCCTTTTTTTATTAATTTCCACATAGTTCAAATATTAATGAATAAACATCCTTTCATAAATCAATAAATATCCTTACATTTTCCTTCACAACAACAGTTCCTGCTGCATCAACAATGAAAACAAAAGTTCGAATACCTACAGCAACAAAAATAAAATATTACAACGCACAAAACATAACGAATATAACATTATGTATGTATGTTACATTATATTTGTTGTAATGTTCATAAGCAAAAATTCCGCTATTGAAACGTTGTTTATTCGATATAATATCAAACGCATTCACGATTTTTCGCGGTCCTGGTTACCGTTGTTCATACAAAGAAGCTACAGTGTTGATACCAAATTTAATAAAAATTTATATTTTTAATTTAATTTTGAATTTTATATTGGTCCTTTTCAGTTTATATAGGATCCTTTTTTTTATTAATAAAAACATTAAAAGAATGGGAAAAGGGTTGTTCAAAAATTAAAACGGATTATAAACAATGACGGGGGGAAATTTAATTTAAATAAAACTGTAAAAGTTATACATCTTAAATTGCATAAAAACAAATTCAAGTTTATTGATACAAAAATGTATGTGAACAAAATAAGCACAAAAACTAATCACGAAACCATTTTACATTCCATGAGTAAAAAGTGTTAATTTTGTTAACAGAACAGATAATATTAACGTTACCGAAGGGATCATTTTATTTAATTTTTGTTTGTTTGCAAAGTTTAAAAAATTCAAATTAAAGTTTAATTGGTAATTACTAATTAAACCTTGTTCTAGCTCCCCTGTCGGAGACTTTGACTGTTGATTGGGGTACTATACAGTATACAAACACGAAATCACAAAAGAAAATTTTGTTAGTCACAAATCTAAAAATTGATTGCACTAAATTATATGCTCTCAAAAGCTCATTTATTTTTAAAATAAAATGATAAAATATTTTAGATTTATATTAAATATTTCAATTTGCATTCGGTTATTTCAAGAAGTATCCATTTTTCATGTTTACTATATACCCAAAGGTAAAATGTTTTATAACAACAATAAATCACTAAATCTATTAACAATAGAATAAAAGTTTTGAAAAATTGCTTGAAAGTTGAAATTTTTCTTTTCTTTTTATGGAAATAATGTAAAATATATTTCAGGATATATTTTGTTTTCTTTAAAAAGCTTTTATGACATTTATTTGGTTTAATGATATAATTCAACTTTGGTTTAATGACTTTTAGTGTAAAGGGGAATAAATATCCGGATGAGCCGTGTAATAAGTGTTTTGGAGAAACGTTGATTTATTATTATAAGCAAATGAAAAAAAATCACAAATTAGAAATATAAAACTTTGAAAAACATTACATTAAATAAAAACTAAACACGAGAATGTGAGGTGTAAAACATTTTCGAAATTCCATTGGTTATCGAATAACTGTGATGCATCTCTTGTGTTATTTCCTTTTTCTTATAATTGCATTTTGAAGTCTGGCAATTGACTTTTTTTAATTATTTAAAATGAACAGGGTGGTTCCGTTATTGGAGTTTCAATTCTGAAACATCATCGTTTCGGTGGCGCTATTGATATCGTGTCTATCAATAAATGCAGGCAAACTTTGGTGAAAGCTCTGATAACTGATCGATTGGTTTTGCTAGCTGGCACTGTGTAGCTACAATATGACTTTGGTGCAACTTTACTATAAGGTTGACGTCTGAGTTTCGATTAAGGTTCGGAAAAGATTTACAAAACTTTTAATGCCTCAGTTCAGGCTAACTTTTTTCACGTATTATATACGTATGTATCCACACCTTCGGCTCTTTTATTTTTTTTTGATTTTTAGTTACTTGTTTATTCCCTAATGCATTTTATTTCTACAAGTTTTTAAAAGCTTTCTAACTGTTAGAAATAATAAAAATATATCCTACTAAAACAACTATAGTATTGTATTTTACCTAATTATTATTCTTTATATTTTAGATTAAATTGAACTGCCAAATTATACGACAAATAATTTATTATTTATTGTAACTGGTAAGTAAACAATTATTTTTTATAAATACGAACAAAACCACTTGTTTGTTACCATTTCGTTAAGCAACCGGCAAAAAATGGTTTTATTTTATAATTTCAAAAATTTGCATACAAATCATCCACTAAACAACCAAACCAATAAAATTTTAACAGAAATATTATGATTTTATAAAAAAAAATTCAATACAAAATAAATAAACAAATCCAGAGGAATAAAAAACACATAAAATACAATTTTATAGTTATTTTTTGTTCTAAATCAAACAAAAATAATTAATTAAATTTTTATGATTAACTAGGTTTGTTTTCAAAGATATATCAACTTTAAGTCATTAATTTATAATGTTATTGTATTAAACTGTCTATATTTCATTTATATATGAAAAAATGATTACCTTTATCCGCAATTGTACAAACTGGAAACAGTTGGGCTTGAAGACATTTCACGCGATCGCCTGCGTTACCACTTGCCCAATCCATTATACAAATTTTAATCTTATAACATTTACATGCTTCACAGTTTCTTTTATGTTTGGTTATGAATTGCAATGTATTGTATCACTTTTTTAAAAAAAAATAAATATATGCATATGAATGTCATACGGAAAATTTTTCACGTCTTGATTGAGTAAGATGGAAAACTTTTTTAGGGAAAACATAAATTTCGAATGAACACAGTCTAATACAAAAAACGTAAAATTTTAGTTGCCACAATATTTTTTGTATCGCTTTAGTTTCGATTTTTTTGTTGTTATATTTAAAGAATATATGATACAGGTAAATATTAAAAGTTGAGATTGTGAATATGAAATTGTAGGTTTCGTTTAAAACCTAGTTTAAAAAACAAAACAATTAAAGAAGTGTTCTAAAGAAGAAACTGTGTCATTTGAGATTATAAGTGTGTGCTATAAAATATTATCTTTATAACATTCATTCAAACAAAAGATTGTTCTAACCAGGGGCCCTATTCCCGAACACATTAATGTGAATTTTGACAATATTGTTTGTATTGCATAACATTAAACGGTAACGGTAACGATTTTCCGAAAAACAAATTTCACAATATATTCTAAATTCAGTTTAGACCATTTTGTGAAATTCGTTTTTCGTAAAATCGTTACCGTTACCGTTTAATGTTATGCAATACAAACTTCACAATATTGTCAAAATTCATATTTATGTGTTCGGGAATAGGGCCCAAGGTTCTGTAAAAGCTTAACAACATTCAACCTAACACATGAACATAATAAAATATTTACATATTTTAACAACTTTATTCCTAAATACATCAATTTCAACATTCATAGATAACAATATATTTTAACAATACATTATTCTATTTATTTACATACATTTTTTCTATTTAATGGTAATGTAGCCAAGGTAACAAAATAAATAACACAAAAATGGTTGCAATTTTTATTCTAGCAAAATTTAGGTTTTTCCGTTTGTTAGAATTTTCGATAGAAATGGATCTTATTAGGCTTACCATTTACCAATGGAAATTTTTAATATTAAAGTCAAAAATTTTATTATATTTGTTTATGAAAATTTTTACGGGTGGATTACTGTCCAACTATTTAGTTCTTATATATGCTAGCCAAATTTTAATTATAATTGAAAAACTAAAACAAAATTAATTAATAAGAGTATATGTATGAATTGGCACATACAATTATATGTGCAGGAATTTTTATTTGTTAATTTTCTAATTTTCCCTAAAACTTATTAAAAGCTTAACGGCATCTCTTCATGGTACTCCTAAAATAAAAATTTAATTTCAACAAAATAAAAGCTTTCAAATAAAATAAATTACAAGTCCAATTCAGTTGAAAAAAAACTTTCGATTACATTTTGATGTTAATAGAGTGTCAGACACCATTTCAAATAAAATTCATAAAACTATTTTATTTATTAAAGAAAAAACGATTTAACTATTATAATAAACCACTAATTTACTTTAATGTTACTATCTCCTGCCAACGTCATATAACATTAAATTTAACGATATAATAGAATCTCCAAACTATAATAACAATAAATTAAGCTAAAATGGTACTATCCAACGTATAGATGAAGATTTTGTTTTGTTTGTTTGGTGACATTCTGACTAACAAAACAAATCTGAGTACTTAAATAATAAATATAATATATTAATAGATTTTTGAATTAGGCAAATTATTAGTGTATAAGATTAGAAAATAGAGTTGGAAAGGTGCCCATAAAATTTGTTTGCATTTTTTTGTAATGGATAATTAGATACCGTAAGGTTAGGTACGTGTCCCTTCTATCGGCAGTTTCGAGATATACGATAACAAACGTTTTTCAGTCTTCATTTTGATTCTTTAACAAGTTTAGAAGGTTTAAACGTATCATTAGACAATCTTTCAGAACATAACAAAATGATTTCTAATTTTAAGTGGTTAGAATTTTTTTTTTAAATCTTTTTGATGTTGTTTATATTTATTTCTAAAACTCATGACAAACCAAAAGTGACGCAATGTAGAAGGACTGCATAAACTTCCAAAACTTCGTGAACTTTTAGAAAAGGAAACTTGTAAAACAATAATTTATTATTTACGTTTGATTTGTTTTCTTCTTTCCCTGATTATAAATAACTAAATTCCGAAAGAACATTTTGTATTATAGCCGTCTTTTCCCAAAAACGTTGAATCACTTCTGCGTCTTGTTTAATTAAATAAAAAATTAGTAGTATTTTTAGAATCAAGAATAAGTTTTATGAGTCAGTTCGAAAATGTGCTTGAAGGAAGAATTATTATTAAAAAGACAAATTAATACTTCAAACACTTCAATAAACGTTGTCAAATGACAACGGAAGATGTAATTAAAAATTATTGAAGTTGAAAAAAGACAGCTGTTCCAGATATTTTTCTAATTTTGTCCACTAATCAACTCCATTTCGTGTACAACAGAGTTAAATTAATTTAATCTCGAAGTGTATACTAAACTTTCATTAAAAACTTAAAACACGTTTCATCAAAATATAAACAAATTCCCGTCACAAAAAGGCATTTCTGATACAGAATTACAAGTACGGGAAGGGAAACTTTTGATACTTTTGGTAATTAAATTATTTGTAAGTTATTACCAGAAAGAAAATGTGTACTGAGTCTATAGTGTAAAATTAATTAACAAGTCTAGAGTGTAAAATTAATTAACAGTGATCACTATAGAAAACATAATTGAAATCTGAATCTAGTATTATTGGCTGTCAGGAAAACTGAAATTTTTTTGTGTTAACACAATTTGTCAAAATTAGAATTTTCTTATTGTACTGCAATCGAGATCAGGGCATTCTAGGGACTGAATATAGATGTTTACTTTAGTCATATAAATTGATTCAGTTCAGCATTCTTTAATGCACGTTTGAAGTTGTTTTGGATCCTATCCACGTTTGAAGTTGTTTTGGGACAATACTCAAAAGGATCTTATGAGTTGAAGAAGATTTTAATATTGCCGCCTAATTTAGTTAATACAAACAGTCTTTTAAAATATTGAATCGAGGGCATTGAAACCAAGACCTAGGTCCCACAATAACATGCGTTCTGAGGTGATGGTGGACGCTTTTTTTTAAATCTTTGTGGATTGAAGGCACTCGAGACTATTGATTCAGGCATAGCATTCAATTTGCACGATGTACGCACAAAAAGTCCCTTTGCAGCTTGTTACTATGACAGTGAGTAATCTCGGCAGTTTGACTATTTGCACAGGCAGTTTGACTATTTGCACAAGCCGATTGACGAGCAAAACGGGGAAAAGAATATGTTTGAGGCATGTTGAATCTGATTTCATCCGAGCACTGCTGGTGACGATATTTATAAAAAACAACGAGATCAGCAACAGGGCGACGATGTTGTAGGGAATCAAGATTTAATGTTAAATTTCGATCACCAACAATTCGTATAGCACGCTTTTGAATAAAGCCCAAGAGAGCCAGAATGGTAACAGATGCAGCACCCCAAACTTGACAACAATACTCCATGCAGGGACGAATATAGCACTTGTAAATGTGGAGTAATTGGTACGGATTAAAATATGTTTTACATCTTTTGAGGAGGCCATGTCCATTATATGATCGTTCCAGAGTTGCCAATATTTACTTTTAAAATCACTTCAGAATTCAAATTTGGAAAATGTGTACACTTATTTAACTCAAAATGTATTTTTATACTGTATAAAAATTGATTTATTTATTCTAAACATAAAAAAGGTGGCAGTTTTTAAGTTAGTGTTTTCCACTGAGTGGCTTTCTTTCAAATTTTTGTTTACTTATTATTTTTCTTGTGATTGACAAGTTTTTGTTGTAAATATTTTATCATAAAACATCAAAAACAAAAAAGTAAGGAAATGCATAAACAAAATTAAAACTTATAATATATTTTTGGCAATTTTCCAAGAAAAATTTTCTTTTTATCATAATCACATTTATTATACGATTGATATTAAAAAACAGGTTTATTATTAAAAGTTAATAACTGGCACGGTTTTTTGGTGAGTGTATTTATTTTAATATTTTGTGATAATTAAAACCGAGTTGTGTTGTGATTAGAAATGAGCTAGGTTTGAAAAATATTTTGATTCATTTGTTTGCTTCGAAATTTGGTGAAATGAGAGTTAGAAAAGACAACCTATATTTAATGTATAATTTTATTGAAATGGCTATATAGGAATTCTCAGAATTAATTCAGTAACCAATTTTTATATTTGAACAAAAAAAGTTGATTTTCTGCCGCAGGTATTTTTTATGGGGAAACATAAAATAGGTATAGGGGAGCCATATTAGGTTTTAACTTCGTGAAAAATTCTCCGAGCGATAATTTCTGTTAGAACGTGTTGAAAAGAGTGTATGAAACAACATAACAAAATGCGTCCTCGAGAAAGGGGTGCTACTTTTTTTATACCCCTTCTCGGGGGTGAAAAATAAGTCAGGCAATAGATAGATTGACTAATTTTAAGAATTTTTTGTCCGTGGGAAATGTCAATTTTCAACCGAAAACCACGTTTTCAGGCGGTTTCTTACGAGTTGCTCAAAAAGTAAGTATCATATCGAAAAAGTGATGGTGATGAAAAATGGAGCTTATAAAAAAAAATGATGGGTGTATGGTGTCTGTAGACCCATTACAAACGGACTAAGAACTTATTGAAGTTTTTCTCTTACATTCGCCAAACGCCAAAATTGAATGTTTCAACGTCAAATAAACAAAAAACAATGCTATTTTTAGGGGAAGCTCGCAAAACCTTTTTAAATGTGTTTCCTTTATTTTTGTTAATCATAAAAGTCCCTAGCATCAAAACTAAGCGAGTTATGACGAAATAAAGTTGGGACATATTGTTTTTTACGAAAAAAAGGAGAATTTTCGTATGAACTTTTTGTCACTTTTTTGGTTTGAAATCAAAATTAAACGTAAAAATAAATATTTTGATTCCAAAAAATTACATCGTATTAGGGACATAATAAGGTAAGTTTTCACCAAAATTGTGTGAAAAAATTTTTTTTGTGGGAAATAAAAATTTAAAACGAAAAAAACCTTCTTGCTTGGTTTTTTCTATTTTCACGGCAAATTTTGGGTTATGTGAAAAATTGGCTTGCATAAAAGTTATAGATCTTATTATTACCTACAACTTTTACTTTAAATTTTTATGATAGTTTCTGTATGCAAAAGTGGATCAAACTTTTTGCAAAACAATTAGATGACTGATGATGGACTGAGTTTCTTTCATTAAATTTAAAACTAAAGATTTTATATCATTTAATTTTTCAAAATCTATTTTAATAGGAAACGTTTCGGTGATTTCTTGTCACCATTTTCAATCCTATACGTAGTAAAAAACACAATCTAATCAAAAACAACTAAAATTACAGTTACAGTATTATTGAAAAGAAAATTCTTTAGCAACGAATCTGTTTAAAATTTGTGTTACGCTGTTAATCGCTGTTTAAAATTTGTGTTACGCTGTTTAAAATTTGTGCTAATTATAGTTATATTTATGTTTGTCTACATAATAACCTTATTTTTAATATATGTACTGTCCGCTGATCATATTTATTACAAATAAAAAGTATATTTGACAGTATATATAATATATGAATAATAGTTTTATGATATAATATTATCATAAACAATAACAACATACTTATTTTAATGTTTTTACATGTTATTTGATCGTTTAACAAGATTTAATATTGTCAAATAGTTTTGGTAATAATGTGAATAATACATTGTATACTTCACAAAATTGTTTACTGTGTGTTGTATATTTATTGGTGAGTAATTCATACTCATTTGAAAGTTTTTATCATTATAAACAGATAATTTTAATTTTATCTGAACATTTAAATTTCTCTTAATAAAAAATTACTAAGAACATTACGTTTCTATTTAAAAAAAAGAACAGTGTTAAATAACAGTGCAATTGTTTTATATATTTGATATTATAAAAAAAATTCAATATCTGACCAACATTTACATCTAAAGAAGTTTCACTTCAAATGTGAGATTATGTGGATGAGGCTCAAACATTTTTTTCAAGCAAGGAAGAGCTAAATTAGAAAGTCTTATTTTTAAAACAGATATGTTCTCTTAAGTCATATCCTAATTCAAAAAGTTGCATTTTGTTTTTACACTCCCTTAGGGGTTGTGACTCAACATCAGCTTTTTTCAACCATGGAGAAAATATATTTGCAAACAAATTGTAATTAACGCAGAATTACAGACATTGGTTTTTTTTAGTCTTTTGCCGTGCACAGATTTTGAATTATTGTCAAAAAAGTGCAACAAAAAGATGGGTCCCTCACAGAGGGGAAAATTCAGAAATAATTCAGAGAGAAAGAAGTTTGATAAACTCTGAACGAAAACTATAGCGAAGTTTCACATGGAAAAATTTGAAAAAGCTCATAGACAGGAAATTTGTTAAACTCTTAACGAAAAATATTTCGAAGTCTCAAATAATTTTATTTCCATATATTTAGGGGATGGGAGTGGGCATGGTGAAAAAAAGGTTTTTGACCCAAATGAGTGGGGTATCATTTGAAAGAGCACCAAAATTAAGAAACATTGTAATTTTTTTGAAAATTTTGCAGTGCACAGTTTTTGAGTTATTGTCAAAGAAGTGCAAATAAAAGTTAGTTTAACAATCAATGTCTTTTATAGTGTCTTTTATAATAAAATAAAAAGTAAAGTTTTTTAAATGAAATTTTTCGACCCGTCACAATGTAATGACGGGCCTATTTCGAGTTCTACTATAAAACAAGAATATTCATATAACTAAAGAAATTTACTAACGATTTTATTTCGATAACTATCTCTATTTAAAAAGTTCAATACTTCAGAACAACATAGTTTAAAACATTACTTGCTGTAACATTTTTAGTTCCAAATGATAAAAATTACATATTTTACAAAATTTTAAAAACTGTCAGAATTATAAGTATTAGGAGTCCTATTCCACTACTTGACCCGATAAAGAAATATTTTTACACCGGCCTTACATTACTCACTCTCTCCAAAAAAAATTTAATGACAAGTTTTATAGTCATCTCAAATTTCGTGTTTACTGGTTTATTGAGTAATAAATAGAAAGAAAGACATATCGAAATCGCAATAAAATCGGCCAATACGAAATTATCTTTATTTACCACTAAGTACTATGGAGTTATTGCGGTACTTCAATTTTAAATTGATCATCTGCAATTAGAAAATTTGTTAATAACTGATATAAAGCTATATCATTATATTAAGTTTAATCCTTCAGTTCTTCCATGAACCCACTACAATTTTAAGTTCTGGCTGTCTGGGTTAAGAAACAAAAGAAAACAATGGTTTTAACCGACATTCCAAAACTTTTGACGTCAGCTTGACTATCATTGTTGTATCATCTCTCTACTTGGCATAGATAGGGTAAAAAGTTAAATCATCACTATTAGTGTTTCCAATCCGGTTTAAGCCGGATTGGAATTATCCGGATAATTCATAAAAATTTTGCTATCCGATATCCGGTTAATTCACAAAAAAAATCCAGATAACTAAATTAAAGCAAAAAAAAGTCCGAGCGGCAGGTATATCCGCTAGAAATAGGTAGATTTCGGGATCAGACAGTTATGTGTGCAATTAGAATCGGATTTATCAGATTACTTTATAAAAAATACTAATTAAAAACAGAAGTATTAAACTAACTTTAAAAATAAACATTATTTTATACAGTTTTTGGTCTCTAGGCACTTAACCTGTACCCCGATATGGCCAATTGTCAAACATATTTAGGAGACTGTTTGCCGCAACATACCCAGAAAATATTTTTAGCGTAAGTGAAAAAATGCGACCGTGAAAGTGCCGCTAAATGCCGTTGTACTTCACACAGTTTATTGCAGATAGCTAAAGAAGCTTTTATTGCAGATGTCTGGCTTTTTAAAAAATGATAGAAATATGTTCAAATAATTAATATTTATAAATTTTGTTTACATATTTTGCCCCAAACGGCCGTTATAACGCTTTGTTTTTGACAGTTTTAAGGCTCTAGACTCTTAACCTGTACCCGGATATGGCCAGTTGTCGAACTTATCCAAGAGATTGTTTGCCGCAACACGCTCAGAAAAAAATTTTTGGTCTAGGTCGAAAAATACGATCGTGAGAGTGCCGCTAAATTCCGTTATACCTCATATCGTTATATATATATATATAATTTTTTTTTTTTTTTGTTTTTCCGTCTCCGCTTTACATATATAGTCGTTTGGCATCAAAATTTTTCCGAAATTCCGAGATGACGGTCATTGCAATAGGTAGATTTTTATATGAAATCTACCTAAAAAAATTGTTTGCGCTATTTACCTTTTTAAAAATTTTAATCAGCTACTACTAATTTTTCATAATAGACGTTTCTAAAAAACAGTATTTTGCCGTGTCATAATTTAGGGTTCAATTTTTTGTAATTTGAAAACATTTAAAGTTAATCACCATTAAGGCAGTCTATTAACTAAACGAGAAATGTTGAGCTAGTTTCATTAATGATGTTGGTGCAGAATTCAACACTATTCCAAAATAATAATTTTAGCGATTTTATTTATATTTCTAAATCATAAGCTATCAGTTATGCAAAAACGTTAATAAAAAGTTTGTTTCCGGATACCAAAACAACCAAAAATGTTAAGTTAAAAATGATGGAACAAGAAGTTAAGGAAAATGAAAATTCTTCAACTCCGACCGAACTACCGAATGAAATTTAGTCATGGAATTTAAAAATACGATTTCACCAATCGAAAATACATATAGTCCAGGAAAATTAGTCAAATAAGGGCAAGTTTAGATTCATCAATAGTTGTTTCAAAAATCAATCATTTCAATAACTCTAAATAGTTAAACACTGCGCGCACTCTGCCCTCTATCTCGAAAATGGTTCAATATATAAAAAAATTTTTAAACAAAAGTTGTAGAGAATTTAATCCTCTACAATATTTATAATAGATACAAATAGCATAAAGCCCAAAGGAAACGAGATATTTGCAATGTGTAAAAAATTGATTTTTTGACTTTTGACCTTGGAATTTCTGTAGACGCGGACACCCTACGATAAGTAGGTTTTGAGACAAGATTTAGGGTGCCAACATAAAGGTTCATACAAGTTTATAGCTGACTATCTCTCATTCCGAGGTGAAACCCCTAATATTCCTGGACTAATAGTAAAGTTAATCGTTAAAATAATTATTCTTCACTGGACAAGGAATTTAATTTATAAAAGCATAAATGAAACACTTACTCTTTACCTAGAAACGCTGTTTGATGCTTTGAAGACCATTTATTTATTTATTTATTTATTTATTTATTTATTTCAATTTAAATACTAGCAAACGGAAATATTTCCAATAACATGCTAGTTATAAAAGCAATACAAATTAAAGACAATATTTAAAAAATAATATAAAAAAGTACAATAAAAAGTTTAAATTTAGTTTATTAAAAGATAATGCTAATGTAGTAAACCAAGAATGTTTAACACAAGATAAAATAAATAATTAGTATTTAAAATATACAAGAAAATAATATTAGTTTAATTTAATTTAACAATTTGTAACAGGCTTCTTTTAAACTGGATTAAGTTGGAGCAAAACAAATTGATTTGATTAAATTTAATGTTGTGGCTGTACTGTAATCTAATTAACGGTGAATGAACTCTTAGATTAGTTAGAAAAGTATTATAATACAGAGTGTACGAATGCCTAGTATTATAACAAGGTGTGGTGTTCAAACGAATTAGACTAGCCAAATCTGATTCAATACTATGGTTAAGAATTTTATAAAGGGTTGTTTGATCAGCAATAGTACGTCTTTGTTCCAATGATAATATATTATATCGTTTTAATCTATCTTTGTATGGTTGATATGGGAAGCTTAATTTAAAGTTCAGAAATCTAGTAAACTTCCTTTGAACCCTCTCAATATGATCAATATGAGTTTGATATTTTGGATTCCAGACCGGCGAGATATATTCTAATGAAGAACGAACTATTGAATTAAAAATTGTAATAAGTGTTTTAGACGAACGAAAATTTGAACACACTCGCATAACAAAACCAAGCATTTTGAAAGCTTTGTTAACAATGTCTTGAATATGTATATTAAATTTTAAGTTGTTATCCATAATAATGCCTAAATCACGAATACTTTCTTTTTCGCATAGAGTTAAATTGTTAATATTATAAATAAATTGTAATTGAAAAGATCTAGGCTTAAGCTTAAAGGTAAAACATTTATTAATGTTGAGATATAGATCGTTACTTTTGCACCACTCATATATTTTATTAAGATTATTTTGAAGTACTATACAGTCAGCTATGGATTTGATTGATTTAAATATTTTCAAATCATCAGCAAAAAGGAGTGCTTTGCAATCCAAGCGTAAGCAAATATCATTAATAAACAAAATAAACAATAAAGGCCCCAAGATTGAACCTTGTGGTACACCCGAATGAGGACAGAAAGAAAATGATTCATAGTCATTAATGCATACAAATTGAGATCTTTGTTTTAGATAAGATTCAACCCACCTGATAAACTTTATATTCAGACCGAAATTACGTAATTTTTGAAGGAGAATATTATGGTTAACTTTATCAAAGGCCTTTGAAAAATCCATATATATGACATCAACACCAGCGCCAGAGTCAAGCGATTCATAAATATATTCCGTATAGTTAAGCATATTAGTAAGAGTTGACCTACTCTTAAAAAACCCGTGTTGGTTTTTAATAATATTAATATTAGTAAAGTCAAACAGTTTGTTGTGAACAATTCTTTCGAAAATTTTGCTGAAACAATTCAATGTTGCAATTGGTCTATAATTTTCTACATCAGTACTGTCACCAGTTTTCAAAATTGGAATGATTTTAGCTATTTTCCATCTAATAGGAAAAACATTATTTTCAAAAGACTTATTAAATAGAATGGTTAATGGCTGACAGATCAATGCAGAAGTGTTTTTTAAGAAAATAGGAGGAATTAGATCAGCTCCAAAACCTTTATTTAGATCAAGTTTATTTAATACCGTTAGTACTTCTTCTTCCGTTACAGAAAATAAAGAATCTTCCAAAGAGATATCACTTATTGCAAATGTTGGTGTGGAATTAAGATGGGTACTGGTGTACACAGATTGAAAATAAGTCGCAAAAAGATCACAAATTCCTTTGGTTGAACTTTCTATATTGTTTTTAAAACGCATTGACGCTGGGATAGCATTAGTTTTTTTTAATTTTTTTGTAAAAGACCAAAACTTTTTAGGATCTGACGAAATGGAACTTTCAATATCACTTAAATAATTTGCATAACATACATTAATTTCCCTTTTAACAGAGCTCCGCAAAGAAGAAAACATATTGTAATAATCAAGATCACCAGTTTTTTTAAACTTTTTATGAATTAGATTTTTAAATTCAATCATTTTTAACAAACTTTTTGAATACCAGATGGGATATTTACTAGACTTAATTTTGAATTTAGGGACAAATTGATTGATTAACTGATAAAGAACATCATAAAAAGCATCAACTGACTGATCAACATCTTTATTGCCAAACATGTGACACCAATTAATTTCAGATAGAGCTACGTTAATTTCATCATAATTTCCTTTGTAAAAATTAAAGCGTACAGATTCATCGGCTTTTAAGAGATCAAATTCAACATTCAACCTACTTCAAACGAAAGTGAAAGAGTCTTTTCGGTTACTAGTATCTTCTTAACGAAAACAAGAAATCGGTTGCAGTTTTCAATGTTAAACGCTCTTGCATTTTTAAAATATTATTTTGCAGATGAAAATAAATTATTAACTAATTTTTATTTTTTAAAACTACATATTGTTTTTATTTAAATCCACTATCCGGATTATTATCCGGATATCCGGATAATTACTTTACATACTATTCGATATCCGGATAGTTAAAATCACGGATAATCGGAAACACTAATCACTATATAAGACATTTTTTCGCATATCATTTTTCCACATAAAATATGTATTCCTCAGTCAAATAATCCTTTAAAATAAAATCAATATCCATTGATTTAATTTTATAACGCTAAAATAAATTCAATCAAGATGTTCGTGAAGTCGCTTATCGTATATAGGCAATATCTAGGCTATTAATCAAATAATTTGAATTTAATGTTTTTGTAAATTGTTGCAAATTTATTGAATTTAAAAAGTTGATTTCAATATATATTTTTCCGCAGTTTGTTACTATGACAGTGAGTAATCTCGACAGTTTGCACAAACCGATTGACGTAAAACGGAGAGAAGAATATGTTTGAGGCATGATTGGTCTGATTTCGTGTTGATTGAGGCATGATGGATGTGATTTCGTGTTTTTTGAGGCATGATGGATCTGATTTCGTAAAACCTTAAATGGTTTTTATGTGTTGTTGTGACACTTTTTTTAATTCCTACTACACAACACATTTTTATTAAAAAAAATATGTACCATCATAAAACACTACCTAAAGACCAAAGGGTACTTCAGACACCTAGGAAATACTAAGAGGCAACATCAGATCTTTTGGATACCATAGATGCTTGCTGCAGAATGAACTTTACAGAGGCACTTGACTTCCTAGTATACAACACACATGAACTCGTGATATCTTCTAAAAAATACAGAATAATTTTCGCAAACTCTTCAATAGAGCAAAAAAGTAATAGGCCAGAATACCCTGCGACTAAAATAGTAAGTCTATTTCAATAGATATTTTTGCACTGCATAAAACGCAAGAAAAATAAATGCCATGGGGACAAAGGTGTCGTAAATATAAACGGGAACAACTATATATCGTGGGTATATTACTATAACTATAGATTACTTAAAATTTATCGAATTTGGGTAATCCACTCTAGCAGACCTTTGCAGACGATTTAATTTGTGAATTCTTAAAGTATATGTGAATTCTTAAAGTATACGGAATTTGCAGGGACAAGACGTATATGAATCAATAAAAAATTTTAAAATACAAGTTCAAAACATCTGTGGATTGAACGCTAACCATGACCACGTGCAACATCATCTTCACGACAAACCGAACATTCTATTCCTTACAGAAACACAAGTTTCTGAAAATTTTCTCTTTATAGAATCGCTTAATTCCAAATATAGGCTCGAATCAGCTTTCAAACTACATCAAAGCGTATGCGCATTCATTCATGAGAGTTTTGCGTACACGCTCTTTCCAAATTTTGAACTACACGGTGACGGCTTCAATACAATGGTTTTAAAAATTTGTCTTCCAGAAATTACTTTTTTTACAATAGCTTTATACCGGTCCCCCAACAAACGTAACCTAAACTTTTTTAATATACTGACAAAAATTGTGGACGAGATTATAGCAAAGTCCCCTAATTGTGAAGTTATAGTTACCGGTGACTTCAACGTCCACAACAAATCATGGTTGGTATTCTCCAAATCGACCGACGAAGTTGACAATAGTGGAAAGCTGGCAGAAATTTTTGCAGCGTCTCAGGGCCTATTCCAAATTGTTAAAAGCCCAACTTTCACTCCCCGTAATGGCGGTGAAAATAGTTTTCTTTTAGATCTCTATCTTACCACAATGCCAGATATTACGAGTGTCGATGTAGCGAAAGGTAGTATCGGAAATTCTGATCATTATTTAATTTCATCAGTTATCAAAACTGATTTATTTAAAACTACAGCTCCCAAACCCCGTAAAATATTTCACTACTGAAAAATGGATAAAAGTGGTCTTCAAAATTTTTCCATGGCAATACACTGACACTGACAATATAAATGTTTCTGCTCAAAACTTTACAGAAACCATCCAATTTGCTATCAATAAATTCGTCCCTTTTTCCATTGTAAAACCCAAGCAAAAATACTTGTATTCGAAGGCTGCTAAAGCAACACTTAGAAACAAACGTAGATCATTTAACATATGGATTCATAAGAAAACTCCCGCCAATCGATCCCAATATCTAAAGGCCAACAAAATATCTAACCAGATTATCTCAAACGAAAAGTCTGAAATTGACAGAGCGAAAGCCTCAAAACTTACGTCTATGTCTATTTCTGACAAGAGTTTCTACCGTGCCATCAATTCTTTAAATTCTGGTACAAAATCTTCTCTTTCCCCTATTATTGATGGTGATTTAAACGTCAATGACCCCGCAAGATAAGCTAACTTGTTCGCTGAACGCTTTGCTCTGAACTCCACTGTTTTGGAAACTCCTAAAGAAATACCCCAAATCCGGTCTTCAGGAGTTAATATGAATGAACTCCACTTTCAACACAAAATAGTCGCCAAGTTTTTAAAGGGGTTAAACATCAACAAAGCCTCAGGAATGGACAATATTCCACCCATCACTTTAAAAACCTTTTCTAAAGAACTTGCACCAACTTTGACCAAAAAAAATTTTCTACCAATCTCACAAATCTGGTATATTTCGCTCGTGCTGGAAGTTGGCCAATGTCCAGCCCGTCCCCAAAAAGGGTCCAAAATCCGATATCTCAAATTATAGGCCAACAGCTTTACCATCCGTCCTATCCAAAGTCTACGAGCATTATATTAATACACACATTTCAAAATTTCTGGAAGCAAATCATTTAATAGCCGACAGCCAATACGGTTTTCGAAACAAAAGATCAACCACCGATCTATTAAACTATGTAGCGCATTTTTGGAAGGTGTTGGAAGGTGGTGAAACATACGTTATCGCTTTAGACATCTCCAAGGCATTCGATCGAGTCTGGCATGCCAACTTGATCCACAAGCTCGTTGCGTATGGTTTTCATCCCAATATTGTGAAGCTGATTCAAAATTTTCTAACCAACCGATACATTTCGGTCTCCTTAGACGGATTTTCTTCTGAGTCTAAACTAATTAACGCTGGTGTACCTCAAGGCTCAGTATTGTCCCCAACCCTATTTTTGCTTTATATCAACGAATTGTTGAAAAGCACCAGCAACCCAATAAATAGTTTTGCAGATGATAGTACTCTACACAAGTCGTTCGAGTCCCTTCCTTCAAAAGGTAAAATGCACGAACGAATTAATTCCGCCCGGAGAGACGCTGCCATAAACGTAGATAAAGACCTAAAAAATATCGCCGACTGGGGTGACCAAAACCTGGTTAATTTCAACGCTACCAAAACACAGCTGTTGATTGTTTCCAGATCAAAGACCGAGTTCCCCAAAGATATTTTATTCAGTATGTGTGATGAACCAATAGGTAAATGTAAAAGCATTCGTTTATTGGGTGTCACAGTTTCAAATGACCTACTCTGGAACGATCATGTAAGGGCGATGGCAAAAAGCGCGTCTAAAAAACTCGGCCTCCTAAATAGATGCAAAAAAATTTTCACTCCATACCAATTGCTCCATGTTTATAAGTCCTATATTCGTCCCTGTATGGAGTACTGTTGTCAAGTTTGAAGTGTTGCTTCTGTTTCCATCTTGGCCCTCTTGGACTCTGTTCAAAAGCGGGCTATACGAATTGTGGGTGATCGAACTTTGACATCCAAACTTGATTCCCTACAACATCGTCGCAACTCGCACTGTTGCTGACATCGTTGTTTTTTACAAATATCGTCATCAACAGTGCTTAGATGAAATCAGCGGCATCATGCCTCAAACTTATTATTTCCCCGTTCCAGTGAAACGGTCGAGATCCCACGCTGTCATACTGGCAGATTGCAGAAAGACTTCTTTGTCCGAACTGCATAAAAATGGAATAGTTTGCCGGAATCCTTAGTCTCAGGTGACTTCAACCCGCAGAGGTTTAAAAAAAAGCGTTCGTCATGACCTTAGAACGCCAGTTGTTGTGGGACCTAGGTCTAGACCTAGGTCTTAAAAGATATTTATGGGTTGTTGTGACACTAATTGTAAACCCTATAACACAACACATTTTATTCAAAAAAAAAAAATATAATAATGAACCTAGACCCACGATATAATTTTCAATATACACGTACTTTAATCTCAGAAACTGTCACGAATGTTGTACTTATACATATGCTTGCTATATAGTTTTCACTTCTATAAAAACAGAACTTCACTCACGAACTAACGAAATACATTTTTCAAGTTTTCAAATAATGCCAAATAAATGTGATAATATTTCAAAGTCTATTTCACCTTTACCGACTCTTTTTGCTTTCTCGCAGTTCAGCTATGTGGTGTTCCACTAAAAATTCAGTTATGTTAGTTTTGTGATATATTAATATATATTTAAATAACAAAGCAATACTCAGTTTTAAATGAAGCTTTACACGCATAAAAACTATTTTGGATTTAGAATGCTTAATAAACCTATTTAAATTTTTAGGTTTTACGTTCATTAATATTAATAACAATAATAAATTGATGTTATGTGAAATATAAAAGAACACAATTTGACGTATTTTGTGTAACTATCAAAATTAAAAATATGAGAAAAGGAATAAATTGGTAACGAGAATTTCAAAGTTCAAATAAAAACTAAGAGTTAGTATTACGCGATAACAATAAAATTCCAAAAATAAAAAACAAATAACTGTTAAAACAACATTATTCTTGAAATAGGATATTCTTAAGAAACCAAACTCCTATGGATTGTATTTATGCGAGATACGAGACAAACAAATATATAAGAATATCATCAAAAAACACTTACCATTACTTAAATCCCCTGTTAATGCTGCATGCATTCTAACTTCCTTCTTTGTGGTGAATATATTCGTTAAACCAAGAATTTTAAAAATTTCAATATTCTCATTCCATTTTAAAACGATCCAACCGGTAATTAATATAAATATTAAAAAACTAAAATTTGAATTGGAAAACATAAAAATAAAAATTATAATTTATCTTTTACATTGTTTTTCTTTTGTTTTTGCAAAAGAAACACTTAAAAAAAGTTTAAATATTTTAATTGCTTTAAAATGAAAACCGTTTTAAGAGCTTTTGTAAGATAAAAATTCATATCTCTTAACCGAAACCGTGCTTGATCATAACTGAAAAACGAACATGAAAAATCCAAATGAAAATGAATTTTTCTTTGATGATTTTTTTTGGGTTATATAAAAACGGATGTTCTTATTATCATTATGTATTTTCGTTTATTTAAAAGCACGATTCTACGTATATTTCTTAGTCTTTGATTATTAAAAAAAAAAGAATTCGTGCAAAAGCTCAGAAAGCAATTTTTTTATGAATATTTTTTATTGTTTTAGTTTCTTTTATCATTACATTACTTATAGTTGAAAAGTAATTTGTGTAACAATGAAGCTAAGTCGTGTCATGTTTTTATGAAGGTGAAGTGTTTTGTCCAATTCTCAGTAAATATTCCGTTGTGGATAGTATTTCGTAAAGTGTCAACATGTTTAAAGAGTCACGACTATTCAATTTACTTTCAAAAAAAATAATTTTGTTTTATTTTGTTGCGGTATTTAAGAAACAGAAATGTTAAGGTTTGAATTTTATTTCCTATGCAACTCGCCTAACTCCTAACGCCTAACCCCCGCAAACCCCTTTTATCAACGTTTCATTCAAAATTCTTTAACTGTTAATATAAGAGATAAACCATATTTTTAAAAACTTTTTTGATAAAAATTTGAATCATATACGCGTTATATCATTTTTTATCGGATCGTTCTACGTATATATTTTATTTTGTACGTCCCCACCCCTAATAAAATTTTTTTCCTCTCGAAATGTTTATAATAGTGAGTCCATTTAAGAAAGCACAAATTTAACAGGCCTATTTTTCACTAAGGTTAGTAAAACTTGTTTGAAAAGGAAATCTTACACTTGAAACAGTCAAAATGTTTGTACCTTTAATATACATTCTTTTGCCTTCCTATTATCTACTAACCCTCATATCTTTTATTTTGGTTTCTGTTTTTTTAACTGGTTCTCGTCAACAAACTCAAATTTAAGCTTTTTCTTATTTTGGTTCTTATTGTTTATTTATATTGTTAAAAGTTGTTCTTGTATTTTTGTTTATACTAAAATATGCTTATATATATTTTGCTGAAAAAAATTGCGCAAACGTATCTGTGTTGTTCGCAAATGAAATTTTTCTCTTTTGTTGTTTCTGAGTTTTGTGTTGTGAAAATTTTGTATTAAGAACATTTTTTTTTCTCTAAATAAAAATATATAACATTTATATACATACGCTGTAAATTTATTAATTAATTTGTGCCTTTGTTGTGATTTTATGCTATTGAATTAATTATTAAATACAATTAACAAAATATATCAATAATCAGTACAAGATGAAATTAGAAAATCAGGTAACTTTTTTTGTTTGATAATTTAATTTGAAAATAATGTTTTGTAGAATTGTGGGAGTAAAGGCTTAGTTGAAATAAAGAAGGAGTTTTTACGATCAGTTGTACAATTATATTGGAATATTTATTCGAGAGTTTAACATAGAAGCGGTAACAAGGTCAAGATAAGATATAATTCATCAATTATTTTGTCTCTTCATTGTCTATATTCATAATATAACAATAATTATTTTGACATTTACTAACACAAACATATCTGTCGCCAAATTCAGTATTTGCACTCTCCTTTATTTTATATTCCACAAATTATATTACTTATTTATCATGTTTTCAATTATCACTTATGACTGTTCTTTTATTACTATATGTACTGTTGTCCCCTATGACATGCCTTCTATACGATAGGAAAAATAATGGATGCTCATATATTTGTAATAATCTTTTAAACAGTCTGTCAAGGTCCAATAACCACAGTAAATGCTGTCTTTGCCCTCCCGTCTCTTTGGACTTTGATCTGCGAATAAACACTTTGGAGATTTAGTGTTGAGAATGGCACCCGATGATGAATTATCGATAACTACTTCGTCATATTACCCGACATTTGTTCTATATTCGATAGGTTGAGTGTTCTTTTTGGTAGTAATTTTTTTCTGGCTCTACTAAAAGCTGACCTTATGATGTTAACCATTTTAATTGCTTTTCATCTCTTGCTATTGCTCATCAATTCCACTGATTTTAATCCGTAATGTTAGAGGTAAAATTAAAATCCGTGATACTGATGAGGAAGGTTCGAATCCTAATACGAAACAAGAAAAAGAGAACTGTAGTTTTTCTCTTAGAAAACTCTAAATATTCTTTTGAATTGAAAAAATTCAAATAATTTCCTTAGTTGCTTAAGTTCGTTTATTGGAAGTCACAATTTCCAATGACTTACTCTGGAACGATCGTATAATGGCAAAGAGTTACTCAACATTTATCAGTCATATATTCGTCCCTGTATGAGTATGGAGTATTTTTGTCAAGTTTGGGGCCTATCCATCGTACAGAGTCCAAACTGTTCAAAAGCGTGCTATACGAATTGTGGGTGATCGAAATTCAACATGAAATCTGGGAAATCAAGATAATAGGCACTGTTGTTTTTTAAAATAACGTCACCAGCAGTATTCGGATCGGATCCATTGTACCTTAACCACATCCTTTTCCTCATTTTACTCGTCAATTGATTTGTGGAAACAGTCAAACTGTCGAGATCACTCATTGTCATAGTGACAGAATGCAGAGGAATTTCTCTGTCCGTACAGCTTACAAATAGAATCCCTTTTCCGAATCAATTGTCTCGGAGGCGTTCAGTCCTCAAAGGCTTTTAAAAAAAAACGTCCATCAACAACTCAGAACGCATGTTGTTGTGGGACCTAGGTCTTAAAAGGTTTTTATGTCTTGTGAATTATAATTTCTAAAATAAGTTAATGGAAATATCACTTGTCTTTCGTATTGTCTTTTAAATTATAGACCTTATAGCGTAATTTCTTCATACGTTTTGTACAAAAATAAAAATTCATAAGGAATGCATCCGTTCGGTTTTATTTAAACTTTTGAAATATTCCTATTTTAGACCGAGTTTCAAAATAAAGATTTATGTTAAAATAACGATTTAATTAAAACAAAATTGCGGTAACCCATCAAACAAAAGATATAGGGGCTTATGATTGAAAACGCACGGAAAACGCATCACGCGGTTAAGATTATTCACCTTCACCTAATGTAGGTATGATTGAAAACGCGTGATAAAAAGTTAGTTCGAATTTTTTTCGAAATTAAAAAACTGTCAGATTGTCAAAATAATTTGTTGTTAATTGTCAGATCTAATTGTTTGTTAAAAAAACATCATTATGTTCAGTTCTAAGTTTAAAAAATTCAAATATTTAAGGATAAAATAAAAATAATAATTAGTTACATCATTCTTCTTACTAATTCATAATACAATACTACTTTTGATTTGTTATTTTTCCCCTAATAATCTTTCTCCTAAAATTTTAAAATAATAAATGTGCTTAAAATTTAAAACATTGTTCATTTTTCACTCAAAATTAATAAATAAAAAAATAAACTTACATTTTTAAGTTTTAAAATTATTCTAAACGCAAGCCTAATCTAACGTTTCAATTTTGTACAAGAAACGGATATCACGCGTTTTCAATCATACAAAAAAATAAGTTCGAAATAAAACGTTTGTCACGCGTTTTCAATCATACCAATAGACTACGTTTCACGTTTCATCGACGTTTACGTTTTCCACGCGTTTTCAATCATAAGCTCCATAGTCAGTCAAAATTTCAATTTGTAATACCATAGGGTTATCTAAAGCCGAAATGCTGAATATTCCGTACACGTTTGCATCTCGTTGGTTGTTAACAAAAAATACATAATAAGCATTTTTTTTTTTTTTTTTTTTTTTTTTAATAAAATGTGTTGTGTAGTAGGAATTACAATATGTGTCACAATAACACATAAAAACCTTTTAAGACCAAGGTCCCACAACAACATACGTTCAGAGGTGTTGATGGACGTAAATCTTTCTTTTTTTGTTTTTTTAAATTTTTTGTTAAAGAATGGATAACTAAACAAAAAATCCCATCACTGACAAAACATGACATAGGCCAATATTTTATGATAGAATAGAGAAAATAAAAGTAAATTAAAAGGTAAATAGCAAATTTTTACAAAAATTTGCTGAAACAAAACAAAAATGTAGTTGCCAATAATCCAGCCGCTTGCATATTCCTTGATCCTGTGACGCACCGTCTTTCTTGAAGATCAAAGTCCACACATCGTTATATGAAGGCTCGTTTCCCCAAGGAAGCAATAGCGTCTCATCATCAAGGATTATTTCACAGCTAAGATTGAGGGTGCTACCGTTGACTGAATACAGTTCATCCGCCACCACCCCTAAGATGTCACCTTGGCTAGTGATATCTCACTGCTATTGCCAGTGGTATGTGATATCTCACGTTAACTCGTATGTCAATAGCAGGGACTGGAGTACGCGGGGTTGTCACACCCGTAGATCAAAAATAAAAAAAATTTTCAAAACAATAAAATTGATCCCTCCATTTTGTGTAAGTTACGGCCTAATCAGATAATTATCAATTAGCTGTGAAGCGGAGGTTTCCGGGCTTCATAATTTGAAAATTTGTTATAAAAATCTAACCAAGGTAAAATTGAAACGTTGAATCTCTATATGACCCGGAATATTTAAGGAAGATATAAATCTAAATAAAATGAAATGCAAGGACGTATCATGTTTTACAAAATTAATAAAACAAATCCAATTGAAAATAAATGGAATGAAACGGAAACAGTTCAATATAAACAAAGAATTTATTTACAAAAATTATTGCAAAATTTATATAATGTAGTTGCTACTGATATTCTTTTCATAAAATCCCTTCAATATTTCAAAAATAAGCAATTATTTAACAATAATAATAATTTTAAACGATTCCATTTTTATGTATTATTATTAACAGAATTTACTTACAAATTTTCATACATTAATTTTTTGTTACTTAATATAAATAGTTGTTAAAACTACAAATAATTCCTAAATTTTATAACCTAATTAATTTACTTGAAACTTAAATTTAAAAATAATTCACAAAATTTCCACAAAACCAATTTTCAAAATATTGATACAAAACTAATTTGAATAAAAAAACAATGAAAACTGGATAGCTATCTTTAAAACATCATAATTTGGATGACTTGATATATAAAAAAATAAAGACCAAGAGAAAACTTTTTTACTTTGTTGGGGTTTTTCCGTTTTTTTATAATTTGAGCATAATAGCTATTTATGTACCTAGGGCGTTATGTAGGTTATTACGCCCGGAAAGCGACGTAATCTAGCCCGAGGGCCTCTGGCCCGAGGGATGGATGTCGCTTGATGGGCGTAATACCCAGTAACGCCAGTGGTGCATACAAGATTTTATGCTTCACTTAATAAGCTAAAAACTAAGAAAGAATTTAATTTGTTAATCTATATTGATATGCAAACAAATACAAATGTATCGTAGTATGCCAAGAAAATAACTATTTTGAAGTTTAAAATAAATATTTTTTGTTTGAACGTTGCTACGTAAACAAATTCTCCTAAATTTTGTAGCGTATGACAAAAACATTGTATGACGTTTAAAATAATTTGATAGTTTTGGAAATCTATATGAACAATTAATAACTAAAATGTTGCTAAACATTTTTAAGCAAATGTCAAAATCTTTTACTAGCTTAAATTCAATAAGAATTATTTACATTGTGTAGACAAAACCACAGTAAAAATAATTTTATTTAGTTTTTTAGCGTCTTAATAGCGGGCGTTATGAATTCATAATGCCCTCTCATAACGCCCCGGTTTTTATGAATGTGTTTATATATCGCGTATCCTAGACATTATAACAACTTTATATTATTGTGAAGCATAAATTAGTTTATTAATTTTTTATAAAATAACATAGAGGCGATAATATGTACTTGAAAGTTTAGGTTTTTAATAATATTTGTGTTGGATTTCGTGTTTTTTTTTTCAATTTCAAGAAATTGTTGAAACAAAATTCAGAAGCGTAAAAGCAAACTTTTCTCGTGTCAAAACTTTTCCAACAAAATCCTCTTAACCAGTTCTTCACATAATGGTGTATGCTAAAAATCTTCTATTTGTTCATGAAAAGGAAACTATGCGAATAATGTTTTTTAAAAAAAATGTTATGTTTCCGTTTTTATTTTCTTTTTCAAATGTTTTGTTTCCATAATATTTTTTTCTATAATTACGTTATATACATTATTTTTTTAAAAACATAGTTCGCATAGTTTAGCTCAGGTGTATAGCGCGCCTAATTGTTGACTCTATCTCTGCAACATCAAACGAGTAAATTCCTTCGCGTGCTTATATTTCCATAAAATTATTGACGCTTCAATACTTGACCGTCAAACATAAAACAAAAATTAAAAGAGAAGCTTTTGTAGTATTGAAAAACCGTGATTATTTTTTTAGCTTTCCGTTTTATTTATTTTTAAAATAAAATAGTACATTATTTAATTAGGAGCTAAAGTGATACTTTTTGTGTTGAGTCTATAGTTTGACGGCCGACCGCAGGGAGGCCGACAATTATAGACGAAACACAAAAAGTCACTTTAGCTCCGAATTAAATACACTATTTTTTCGGCAAACGTTTAAATTTTTTATAAATATGAAATTAATACATCAAACTTTTTATAAATATGAATTTGTATCGTCATAATTACTTCCAAAAAAGAGAAAAAAACATTCAAATTTGTATGAATAAAATTTTTTTATCAAAGCAGCTTTTTCAAAATTTTATAATATGAGAATCAACTTATTTTTTGTTGTCATGGTTATACAATATGTTTGAAAAAATAACAAACTAACAAATAACAAATGCTACTTTACAGCCTCCGTAATATAAAATAAAAATGGCGTTACTTTTGCTGTCGCTAGACGTTACTTTTGCTGTCAGGCTAAAAAGTAAGACTTTAGCTAACTCCCTAGCGGCAGTAAAGTTAATCTTTACAGCCGTTTGCCGAAAAACTTAGTTTTTCACCATTATTTTCTCTCTATTGTCTAGACAATAACAAAGCATTTTTTATTATGTAAAAAAAAGTTTCTTGAGCGTTAAAATTACAAAACTTTGTTTGTTCTTTTTTATTTATAAACAAAATAATAACAAAATAAAAAATAGCAGTTTTCTTTTCACTTTGTAAATTAAATATTTATAATTTTCCGCTACAGTAATATGTACAAAGAGTTTTCAATTCAATTTGAAATGGTTTTAAAAATAAATATACGGAAATTAGATGGCAAGAATAATTTTATTTTTGCAAAATTTTTAACAAATTTGATTGAAATGATTGATTTTGATTGGCGAATTTTCTTAAAATAATTTAATACATATTGTTATAATTTTAAACAGATTTATTTTTGTTAGGATTTATGATGGAAACAAAAAGTATTAAAAACATGCCACACAATAAACGAGAAGGTACTGATCAGTTGTGGGACGAAGTTTAACCATGTGTGGTTTGTATTTTCGGTTTTAAGAGTGTATAAGGTTTTCAATAATTCTACGCTCCAAATCACGGTTTATGACTTTGGATAATTGTGACCCAAAATGTGATTTCTAGACCCTGAAAAAACATACATCATCGATAGATGCATCGAAGATATACTATTTGAAAGCTGGCTCAGTATCTGTGGACCCCGCCAAAGAACTCAGAGCAGAACCTTAGATATAGGCTTCCACTCTTTCATCTCTCGATCTTTCGACTAACAAATTTCTACAGTGAACCCATTTTTTTTGTTAACCAACTGTTCTGTTTTGTTTACTGTGTTTCTAACTCAAATGGAAGAACATCTTTAAGGTGTTCTTTTCTCGGTTTGATTCAAATCTTTAAAACCAGGGCAACAAATAATTTATTATAAATAACAATATGGTATAACTAACTAAATTATAACAGTATACTATAGTCTGCAATGGCCTTAACATCATTCTCATGTAATAAATTGTTAAAAAGAACACCAGGTATATTACCTCAAACCCTCTATACGCAATACAATATGCCAATAAAATTTTATAAGCAATTTACATTCAAAATTTAGAATAAAAATAAGCCAAAAACCCTAACAATAGAATACAATAACAAATTTCATTCTATTCTTGTGTAACATAACAAAACACAATTTTATTTTAATAAAACAATTTAGAGCTTTTTTTGTATGTTGCAATGTAACATGACATAGACGGAATACTATACAAACGGAACAAAATTAAATTTTTTACCAAAATGAAAAAAAAGTTGTTAGATAGATACAATTGCTTGTGTTGGCAAAATAAAATTTCAATAAAAATAGATTAACTTTGCATAAGGTAATCGAACTGCTTTGTAAATTGGTTTACAGTAATAATGTAACTAAAACATAATAGGTCGAATGTTTTAATTAAACTCCTAAACCTAAATTGAATTTTTGGGCTATCGAGAAATTCAATTAAATTAATACTAAAAGGATGAGAAAAAACCATCTGACTAATGATTGTTATTTTGTAATTCAAATATAGAATAAATAGAAAATAAAATATAACAAACGATGATATTATCTATTGTCATAATCTTTTAAGTCAATTACGAATGAAAACAAAAAATAATCCTCAAAATCTCAAGGATTTAAGAATTGATTTGATGCAAAAATATCTACAAAAATAACTTACAAAAAAATTAGGTTAAATAAAAGGACATGAAGTCAATTTTAATACAATTCGAATTGACAATCTATTTATTATAATGCGAACTTCCCTATCGTTTTTAAATCTAATAAATAAAATAGAAAATTTATTTATTTATTTACGAAAACTGATAATAATAAATTTTAAACAATTTAGTGATTCAAAAATTATAATTTTGGTTCGGAGTGCAGTGGAATCTCAAATTATTTGTTAATTAATGTTGGCAAACGGCCTTCAATAAGGCCGTTTGCCAACTTTAATTAACAAATAATTTAGTGTTTGAAAGCGAATTTAATTTTATTCTAAGAAACTATTATCTAATACTGTTATACTATTAACAAATCATTTGGCCGATGTATTCCTTCGTAATTAAAATATTGTCTTTGAGGTTTTTTACCATTTGTCGAATCAACATGAAAAGCTTCACGTTTTATTGTGAATAGAAAACTTGTGAAAATTTAAACAAATTGTCTTATGCCTAGTGTATTATTTTTCACCTGAACACCAACTCCCTAGGCGATAGTGTGATCAAATTCATGTTTCTAATTTTAGAATCCTCAACATCTCTTGATTTTTAACTTGCTTGCCTGTCAATAATGCCGATTGCATAATAAAGAACTAAACTAGCACTAGAAGCAAACCCATCAATAAAATAATATCCGAGATCAAAACCTACATTCATTTTAACAAAGCGGACTAGAAGAATCTTTGCAATTTCGAAAGTATTTTCGAAAATATTTATAAGTGAAAAAAATCAGAATTTTTTTTTAAAAGTCAGAATTTTCTACATACTTGTGGCAGGATTTAAAATGTTAGATTAAATTTGCCACGGAAAGTGTGTGTTTCTTCTCACGCAAGGAAATGATCAGATCAATAAAGTAAATAAAAAACTTCTGAAGAAAAATGTAAAGCATACAACTCGATCTTCATTCTATCGTCGATCGTAAAACTGATTCAAGCACTTTTGCTTTTTCCTTGGTTGACAAATTCCTTCAATTTAGAATCACACCAATATGAGCTCCGAACAGCACACACTGTAACCACTGAACTACACGTAATGAAGTCCTGGTTGTTCAATTACTTTAGGGGTCATCAACCTTTTTTACAATTTCATATCGCTAAATAAATAATGTCAGCATTCAATAAAACGTTTGTTCTTGCAAAACGCTTGTTCTGTATTTTATTTATAAAACGCTTGTTCTATATTTTACTTTCAAACTGATAATATGTAGTAAACATCTATATAAGAATAGTTCACTTCAAAGTGAATGGATTTCATACTAATAACAACTATTCTCAGTTTGAAAATTATTATTCCTCATTACAGTTTACTTTCGGTTTATTCAAAGTTCGAAATAAAATAGTTTAGTTTTCAACCTTTTTTTCCTATTTTTCGGAAACACTATTCATATTTGAAACGTTAATAACTTCGTTAATGTTATTTACGATCATATCTCAAACTTATTTGTTCAGCGAGTGATGTTTATCAAAGTTTACGTCACACATGTTATGTTGTCGAAACTAATATAGAATTAATTATAATGGATTAATGTAATCAAACTTTTATTGATTCGCTTTTGTATAAATAATCATTTATTATTCTTTTCAACGCATTTATAAAACTGTTTGGGTATAGTGTATTACATTACATTTTTTTGTTACCATGGCAACTAGGTAACAAAATGTTTGACCTAACCTCTTTGTTTCCTTCGTTTAAACTCATTTAAATGTAGTTACATTGATTGAAATAAAATTATCAAAATAAATTAATTTGATTTCTTGATTTACAGAGAAAGTTTAAGAAAATGGGACGAAAAGTAACTGTTGCTGTATCAACTTTAAATCAATGGGCTCTTGATTTTGAAGGAAATATGACAAGGATAATGGAGTCCATTATGGAAGCTAGAGAGCTTGGTGCGAGGTTTCGTACAGGACCTGAGTTAGAAATATGGTAAGTTTCAGGTTTATTCATGTTAAAATGAAGACATAGCAAATCATTTATGAGTACACCATGATTTTTATTTACTTCCTTAGATCAAGTTAGTAAATTATTAAATAATTATGTGGAAATTTTTTTGCCTTAGTTTTATTTTTATTTAACCCAATGAAATTCTCTAAAATGTAATGACATCATTCAATTTCACCAAAAACATTTGAATTATACTAATAAAAAATATTTATACGTCTGGCCTACTGCGATATTAAAAATTATCAAAAAATTTTTGAAATAATTAACTGATATCGCAGTAGGCCAACGTATAATTCATAAAAAATATATAAAGAAATGAAAAATGGCAAAAAATTTTCTAAACGAATTCCCCTCGTTCGTTGATAAATTCTCATATTTTTTTGGAAAATTCCTCAAGCAAGTGGTAACTGGTATTGATAATAGCTTACCCCATAGCTTAGCTTATACTTGCTTTCGAAATTTTTGGCAAAAAATTATTTCGAATTATCACCGCCCTTGGGAGATTACTACTCATAATAACTAAACAAATTTTATTTTCTATAATTTTAGTGGCTATAGTTGTGAAGATCATTTTTATGAGCCTGACACATTTTTACATTCATGGGAAGTTTTATTAGAAATTATGACCTCGCCATTAAGTGAAAATATATTGATCGATGTCGGTATGCCAATCCAACATCGAAATGTTTCATATAATTGTCGTGTTATATTTTTAAATAAAAAAATTGTATTAATTCGACCAAAAATGGCAAATTGTGATGATGCAAACTATCGTGAAACGCGGTGGTTTACTCCATGGACCAAAGTAAGCTATAATCGAATACTAATTAAAATTTGTTTTAAATGACATTTCTCTTTGTAGACTTTACAAACTGAAGATTTTTATTTACCGCGTATGATCGCGTCGTTTACTGGACAAACCACAGTGCCTATTGGTGATGCTGTTATATCAACAAGAGATACATGCATAGGGTTTGAAATTTGTGAAGAGTTATGGAATCCGAAAAGTACACATATCGATATGTCGCTATCCGGCGTTGAAATTATATCAAACTCATCGGGAAGCTACATGGAGTTACGGAAAGCTCATATAACAACAGACCTTATAAGAAATGCTAGTTTTAAGGCCGGTGGTGCGTATTTGTTTAGTAATCTAAGAGGATGTGACGGACAACGTATATATTTTAATGGTTGTTCAGCGGTTGCGCTGAATGGAAATCTTATAGCAAGAGGGAAGCAATATTCTTTGCAAGATGTAGAAGTTGTAGTTGCAACAATTGATTTAGAGGATATAAGATCATATCGTGTTTCACGTCGTTCAAGAAGTACAACGGCAGCATCAACACCAACGTATCCAAGAGTTTCTGTTGATTTTGAACTATCGACAAAACAAAACGTATATCTACAAACAAATAATCCTATCCAATGTATCTATCATACACCGGAGGAAGAGATTGCTTTGGGCCCTGCATGTTGGTTGTGGGATTATCTTAGACGATCTGGACAAGGTGGATTCTTCTTGCCACTAAGTGGTGGGGTGGATAGCAGTTGTACCGCCACTATTGTCCATTCAATGTGTCGTCTCGTAATGCAGTCAATTGAAATCGGTGATACACAAGTCCTACATGATGTTCGTAAAATTTTAGCAGATCCAGAATATACTCCCCAAAATGCAACAGTTTTATGTAATCGGATATTAGTTACATGTTACATGGGAAGTGAAAACTCAAGTAAAGAAACTCGTCAACGTGCTAGTCGGCTATCGAACCAACTTGGTTCTTATCACATTGAGTTAAACATTGACCTTGCTGTTTCTGCCGTTTTAACAATATTCAATACAGTAACCGGATTGACACCGAAATTTAAAAGTCAAGGCGGATGTCCTCGTCAGAGCTTAGCTCTACAAAATATCCAAGCACGATTGAGAATGGTACTTTCATATTTATTTGCACAGTTAATGCTTTGGGTTCGTAACCGACCGGGAGGATTATTAGTCCTTGGCTCAGCAAATGTAGATGAAGCATTAAGAGGTTATATGACAAAGTATGATTGTTCAAGTGCTGATATCAATCCAATTGGTGGGATTTCTAAAACGGATCTGCAAACATTTTTACGATATGCTAAGGATAAATTTAATGTTCCTATACTATCGGAAATAATTGCTGCACCACCAACTGCTGAGCTTGAACCATTATTAGATGGTCAAATTCTCCAGACCGATGAACTAGATATGGGAATGACTTATGCAGAGTTGAGTCAGTTCGGTCGTTTACGAAAACAATCATGTTGTGGTCCGTATAGTATGTTTTGTAAACTAGTGGCTACATGGAAAGACACGTGTACTGCAAAAGAAGTCGCCGAGAAAGTAAAACATTTCTTTCGTTGTTATGCAATCAATCGACACAAGATGACGGTGTTAACTCCATCATATCACGCAGAATCGTATAGTCCCGATGACAATCGTTTCGATCATCGGCCATTTTTGTATCGTGCCAATTGGAGTTGGCAATTTAAATCGATTGATGATGAATTAGAAAAAATTACAACAGAGTTAACAAATGAAAAGAATAATAAAATTATTGAACAAGAAAAAGATACGTTGAGTCGTAAACATTCACAAAAAGATACAAAAAATTTATCACAACTATCATTTTCTTCACATGATAGCGGAAAACAAAAAGGTCATAGTAAAAGTCAAGCAAATGTTATGGGAAAGATAAAAGATCGTGCTGGTGTTCCTGTTTGAATATTTATAGAATGTAGGGTTTAAAGAAAATAACAAATAAAAAGATTGTAAATTTATTAACTAGAAGTTTAGCTTTACTAGAAATAATTGTAAAAATTGAATTCATATCGTTCAAATTTTCATATAGAAAATGATTTAATAATTTTTAAACATAATTTTAATTTAAAAAAAATTAATAGAAATAGCGCCTTTGAGATGCCTTTTTTTAGTATTGTCGATTTAATAAATTGTGAAAATCAAAGTAGATGCTAAGCTAATAGATAGCATGTGTGATGTAGGGGAGATGGTGAGGCTTAAAGTTTGTAAACAGTAATTTCATCTCTTTTTCAAAACAACGTATTCAATTTGTGAACGCAGTAGAACCTGTATTAATTTTGACGATACTCAAGCTCTGCTCTTCAGAACTTCTACGAACTCTATTGCACGATTGGAGCCAGAACCTTTTAAAATTTAATGAACACTTTTGAATTGGAGAAAGATAAAAATTATAAAGAAAAGCTAACGTTGATCGGAGTGGATCTATCTGCAGATTAAGGTTACTGAGACATCGAGGTTGAACAAAACTGTGCGGTAAGCTTTACTTCAGTCCTGTGTGTATTGTGAGTCATAATCATGGTACTATGGATAAGTAGATTTGCTAATGCTACATAAACTACAATAATTGAGTTTTCAAGCAAAACCATAATTCAACGGAAAAACTTGGTCACAATATTCACACATAAAATCATCTTTAACACTATGAAATATTGAAATATTTTCTGGAAAATTTGAAGCCCATAATTTTTCATCAGTTGTTGTAGCGACGAGATGTGGTGCTATTCTTCCGGCTCCAAGTCCAGATTCAGGAACTCTGCTACTGTCCTTGGGCGGTACCACAGATCTTCCTTCGTCAGGTCGGTTGGTTTCTCTGGAAATTGAAAAGGTTAGCATCATGTTGCGTGCCCCCACATGTGGGACACTTGTCAACAATTTCCTGGTCAATTCTACTCATGTAGTTATTTAAGATGCGTGACCAACCGGATCTTAACTGCGCTGGGATGGTTCTGGTGCGGCGTGGCAGTTTTACCTCTTCGGCAGCGACTTGTGGTGGTTTGCTATTAAGAACTCGATTCGGGGCGTAGTTCTTTATTGTGTCTAACAGCTTTGGTATGTATATTTTTTAACCCCGTCTTATTTACCCGGTCGATGTTACCGATGACTTGATTGTTTTTAACATCTTGTAGGAAGCATTTCGCAGTCCTTCTTATCTCTAGGTGGTGTTGTCATGGATAAGGTGTCATTGCAGGGATGTTGCTCTTTATGACAGGCCCAAAGATATTGTTTGGTAAACATTTCGTTATGTTCACGGACCGGCAATATGTTACATTCCTCGTGCTTATATCCCGTTGCTGTACGTAAGGCGGCGTTCTGTGTTATTTGTAACTTATTCCAGTGGGTGTCAGCGACTTGGGGTGTCCATATGTGAGCAGCGTAATTTATAAAAGGTCTTCCTATTGCTTTTTATGCTGTTATTATAGTGTTTTTATCTTTACCCCACGAACTGCCCGTTAGAGCTTTTAGTGCGTTATTCCTGTTTTTAAGTTTTGTGTTCACTTCTTGAGCATGAGCGTTGAATATGTGGATCGAATGTTACCCCCAGCAGTTTTGGATTTTTGACTGAAGGAATTAGTATGTTGTCAATGCAGATGTTACGTGTTGTATTTACCTCCTTCGTCCATGTGGTAAAAAGTGTGGAAGTGGACTTTTCAGTGGACAGTTTCAATTTTTTGGTTTTGAACCATTCATTCAAGGTGTTAATGTAGGTGTTTAGGACATTAGTGAGTTGTTCCAGGTTGTTTCCTGTCGCAAGTACCCTGCAGTCGTCTGCATATAACGTGATGGTTATCCTTCCGGTGGTGCCGGTAAACTACTTAGGTAAAGGTTGAATAATGAAGGGGAGAGAACTCCACCTTGTGGAACTCCTTGTCTGAGCATGTCTCTCATCTAAGATCTAGAGTTACGGAACTCAACGTATGTTTGCGGCCTCTAAGGTAGTTGCACAACCTGCGCTTTATTAAATCTGGCAGATATGTCGCTGAGTAGTGCAGCGTGTGACACTGTGTCGAAAGCTTTTGATATGTCAAGTGCAACTAAAATTGTTCTAGCACAGGGTTTTTTTGGTTTAGACCATCGCTGATTTGGTTCGCTGATTTTTGAATTCTATGAAGAGCGGTGGTTGCACTATGTGCTTTCCTAAAGCCATGTTGATGTGACGCCAATATGCAAGATCCAGTTAGCTGAGGTAGCAGCCGTGCTTCTATCAATTTTGCAACCGATGAGAGGATAGAGATCGGTCTATAGGATTCTCCCTTTTCTTCAGGCTTGGCAGGTTTCAAAATGGGACTTATTCTAGCCGTTTTCCAGATATTTGATATCTGGAGCGTATTTAGAGATAGGTTGAGTATGTTAGTGAGAAAGTTCAACCCTTTGGGTCCAATGTGTTACAGCATGATGGCTGAGATGCCGTCTGGTCTAATAGCTTTAGATGGCTTGGATTTCTTTATTGCGTTTTCAACATCTTCTTCGGAAAATATGATACCCTCGAAATTTTCAGTATTAAGTTTGCGTATACGTCTTAATGCCGACCTAGTTTTTTTTTCGTGTTTACTTTGCTTTTCTGTAAACTGCGTGTTAATTTTTGTTGCGCTTTTTCTATGGGTTTCGGTTGGAATGTCATCGAAGGAGATCATGCAGTTATTACCCGTTTGAACCATTTGCCAAAGTTTGACTTACTCACTAAATTTTTCCATTTGTTACGTTTGTGTTCCATTACTAGCTTATTTATCTGATTGTTCAGGCCTGGCATTCTAGAATCAGTTGAATCTGCCTTACGGATGTCATCTCTTTGGGAGGAAAGTACACAAGCTTCTTGTGGGAAGTTTAGTTTAATATTTTGTATTCTGCCGGCTGGAATAAAGCGAGATTTAGCTTTGTTAAAAATTTCTCTGAATTTTCTTTCCACAGAGAGGGCGTCGTCAGTAAAATTGGTAAAATTATCACAGTCAGCTTTGTTAAAATTAATATATGTCTCCTCGGATTTCATTTCGTTTAAGGAACGGCTTAAGGTGTTTATGATCGGCACATGGTCTGATCCCAATGCAATTTCAGTTCTCCATTCAACGATTGACATTAGTGACATGCTGGCAAGTGAGTCTGGAGAAGAGTATGAGTTGTTTGTTACGCTTGTTAGTTGTGGTTCATTGAGGACTACGAAGATGGAGCCGTCAATTTGATCAGCAATGTTTTCGCCTCTTGAATAAGTGTTCAAGTGTGAGTGCCATAGATCGTGGTGCGCATTCATATCGCCGAGAATTAGACAGTCTTTGGTATAAAATAAATGTCCTATGGACGGCTCATAACCTGTATCACAGCTGCTTACTGGTGGAATATAAATATTGACTAGATTTATCTCCGTATTTCCGGATTTTATTGTAATACCCAGTTGTTCTAGGTGTTTATCAGTTCCCGGTACTGCTGGTAATGTGGTTGTACGGTAGATAATGGTTTTGTGTATGATAAAGGCAAGGCCACCACCTTTGTCCTTCACTCTATCGAGTCTTATAATTCTATAATCACAGATACTATCACTAATCTTAGATCTAACATTTAATTTGGTTTCTTGTAAAATCGCGACTAGAATATTGTTTTTATACATAAAGTTGATATCATCGATTTTGTTTAAGAGACCGTTGCAATTTAGCTGCATTATTTTCACATCACTTGGGGTTTCCGGATGTGTGTTCATTCGCATTTTGTTCTGTTGCGAGCTCGTGTTTGTTTGTTGACTTGATGCATGGCAACATGGTGCTATCTAGTTTTTAGTCCATTGCTTATGTGTTGCAAGGCCTGAGCAGTTCTTGAGATGACACCATTCTTTACAGTTATTACAAAGGACGGATGTAGTGTTTGCCCTTAAAATGTTTTTGCATATTGCACAATGCCATGTTTTAGTTAGTCCAGGATTTCTTTCAATACCAGCCATAACGAGGAGGATTTGAAGGAGTGAGGTTAGTGACAACTGCTTCTTTATCTAAAAAATGGAGCGACGCAGTAGCACCTTTCGTCGAAATTCTTGTGATGGTCCTCGGTCGGAAATGTGTGCCGAGTACTTCTGGGGCGTAGACCCGTCCATCTTGAGAAGCTTCAATACTTTCATCAGTTCATTCATTCTAGTTGGAGTCTTCATCGCAATTTTCACCTGTTACAGTTTTGTGAACCAAATTTAATTTTATAAAGTGAAGCGCTTGAGTTTTCGAATCGTCATTTCATTTTGTTTTAGATTTTTGTTTAAGATTCCGCATGAACGTATGAGATTGACAAAACAGTATTAAACTAGTAACTTCGATTTTCATTAAATGTTTTCTCCATTGATTTTTTAAGTCGGCAAGGTATTCAAAAAAAATAAATTTTTTAGAGTAAATTTATAAAAATTTTATATCAAAACACATTTACTCTTTCTATCGACGAATAGAGTTTTTTTATGAAATATAATTAAAGTTGAATTAAAAAAGATAATTAGAAAATTGTTAATCTTTAAAAAATATACTGAAACGCCTTAAATTAAATGAATAACTTAATATTCAATAATCTATAAACAATCACAATGTATATTACAGAATAAATAATTTATTTTAATTAATTATTTAAATTTTTATTAATTATGTAGATCAAAACTTAAAACATTTCATAATACTCATGATTCATGAATTGAATTAAAAAAGTTTTTTTTAGCATTTCAAAAAGATTTCAAGTTAAAAGTTATTTCTGTTCAATAAACAAAAAGTCTCACAACAAATTTTAATAAAAAAGGGAATTTTGTTTGTTTTATTATAGAATTAAGAATCGGAAAAACGGCAAAATAAAAAAAATTTCGGCAGGTTCTTCAATAAGTTTTAAATGCACTTAAAAAATAATAAAAAAATAACACATTTTGTAGGATAAACAAAGGTTATGTATGTATATTCCGTTAAATTAAAAGATCATAGAAAATTGCCCACATTATATTATAGTAATGAGTCTAAAATATTACTACAAATCTAAACAAACAAACAAAGGCACTAATTCGGCTTCTTTTCATAATAGGCTGGGAAAAGAATTAATGCATACATGAATTAGAAATCTATTCCAACTTGAGAATAATCTAAATAAATTGGTTGAAGCCTTATACTTTGCAGCAATCAAAAGTATTTCAATAGCAAAATCAACGTGCAACAAGTGCGTGTTTTATCTTTGGAAATGGGGCGAACCAACAAAAACAAATGCCAAACCAACCAGCACACGTAAGAATTTTTTTAAGCTTCATTTTTTATTGTATGTTTTATTAATTTAATCATAACTTGGTTTTTTTGAATGTATAATAATAATATTTAAAATTTACAGAAAATACGTTTTTCAAGAAAAAGGAAATAATAAAAATAATCAGTTTAGGTTGAGACCTGAGATGTATATTTCACACATATTACAAAAAAAAAAAAATTTAAAGGAATAGACTTTTATTGACAACAAACTAGAAAAAAAACTTAAAAAAAAAATAGAACCGACTTCAGAAAAAACAAAAGAGGCAAAAAAGTGAAAAATAACTCAATTGTGGCTTTTAGAGACAAAAGTACGTACATTTTGATTAATTTAATTTAATTATACCTTACTATAGACAAAAAAATTACGCTATTAAACAAAGTTACTATATTAAAATAGTTACTTTTTATTATAATTATTATAGTTATTATAGTTGTTGTAATAGTTATTATATTTTAAAAGTGATTTGTAGTAAAAAACTGTTGGAAAACGGTACCAAGCCCGAGACATATTAGTTGGTTATTCGTCAATGTGGCACCGACTTCGAACAGTTTTTTACTACAAATAACTTTTAAAATATAATAACTATTATAACAACTATAATAACTATTTGAGTTATTTTTCACTTTTTTGTGCCTCTTTTGTTTTTTCTGAAGTCGGGTCTATTTTTTTTTTTAAGTTTTTTTATTTTTAGTGTAGTCATAAAGCAAAGGTCGGCTAGAAAGCGTTTTAAAAGTAATAACTTCAAATACCGGAAAAACTTTCATCAGTGACAATCTATTAATTATGGTTTTATGATTTTTTGCACAAACGGCATACACATTTCCCGTCATAGAAAATTATTTACGATAACCTCGACAGGTATAGCAATTTAATGCTGCCCACAACACCCAAACAGAATAATATGTTTTGACGAAATCAACGAAAATGCATAAAAAATATGGTTTTTCCAATTTTCTGAATAACGGTATTTTTCACATCATCAACCCAAATAGAATACAATTTAAATCTATTAGCAGAATTTATTCGTGTATCCAAAACCAATTAAAAGAATTACATTTATAATTTTAGATTCTTTATTTCACGTTTTTATAGGATGAGTACAGAAGCAAGAAGAAGAAATTTTATTTTGTGAATACAAAAATGTCAAAAGTGAAAATGTTACAAAAAGTATGCTATGCTATGTTCACAATAGCAAAGTATTTGAATTGACTTTACGTTAAATATAATTTAAAATGAACAAATAATTATGATTATTATTAAACACTCCTTCTCAATTCCAACACTTATACCATTCCACATAACTTTCGTAATGTTGACAATCTTATAGCATTAAGTGCTTTTGTACAAATATCCGCAAGCATTCTTTCGGATGGACAATATTCGCATCTAATTGTCCCTTCGTTGATTTTGTCCTTGATAAATTTGTGACGTGTATCGATGTGCTTGGATCTATTTGAAAAACCCTCTTGATTGATGAGTGCCAAACAACTTTGGTTGTCTTCGTAAATGAGAGTCGAATTATCCACTAGGACATGGAAATCTTTTAAAACTTTTCGCAACCAGATTGCTTCTCTGCACGCTTCCGATAAAGCTACAAACTCCGCTTCGGTTGATGATAATGATACACACGATTGTTTTCGACAGCTCCAACTAATTGTTGCACCATAAACTTTGAAAATATATCCACTGTTTAATTTTCGGTCGACTCTATCTTCTGCCCAATTTGCATCTGCGTAACCAAATAATGGTTCAGTTACTTTGCTGTCCCCCAACTGAAGTACTAAATTGATGGTTCCTTTTAAGTACTTTACTACTCTTTTCAATTCGTCCCAATCTTCTTGTGTAGGATTGCTGGTCCTTTGTGCAAGTATAGCAACACTTGCTGCGATGTCTAAACGTGTGTTAACCGAAACATACAGTAGGCTGCTGATGAGTTGTTGATATTGTTTGTTGTCTATTAAAACATTTGGTGCAGGACCCTTTTGATATTCTGTTTTCAATGGAATTTTCGAAATTTTTGCCTCAGGTAAACCAAAACGGTTAATAATTTGATTTATGTAAGATTTTTGACTTAATTGAAAAATTCCATCTTTTGTCTTCGTTACTTCAATGCCAACGTAGCTTTTGATTTCACCCAAACTCTCGATTTTAAATTTAGAGTTTAACTGCTTCTGCACTGTATTAATTGCATTTTCATCCTTGCATGCACCTACTATGTAATCAACGTACACGAGAATGTAACACCAATTCTCGCCGAACTGTTTTTGGTAAAAACACTGGTCTGCTTCACTTTGATGAAATCCTGGTTCGACTATTGCGTTGTTAAGTGACGTATTCCAATTTCTTGCTGACTGTTTGAGCACATACTGACTTCTTCTTAATCTACATACCAAATTTTTATCCTATTCGAAACCTGGTGGTTGACTCATAAATTTCTTCTTCTAGATTACCATTCAGGAATGCCGTTTTTGCATCCAAATGAATAACTGTCATATTTTCTCTAGATGCCATTGTAGCAAAATGCGAAAAGTTGTTTGCCTGGGAACTGGTGCAAAAATTTCATCGTAGTCGAACTCATATCTTTGCAAAAACCCTTGCGCCACTAAACGTGCCTTGAATCGTTTAATGCTTCCGTCTGGGTTCGATTTCAATTTAAACACCCACTTGCATCGAATTGGCTTACGATTATGTGGTAATTTTACTATTTCCCAAGTTCCATTTCCTTTATGTGAATCCATCTCTTCTTGCATAGCTTGAAGCCATTTTTCTTTGTGTTCACTGGCTAAAACTTCTTTTAACGACTTTGGCTCCGACGTTATCTCTTTCAAAATATTGATTTCTTCAATTAGCCGTTTTTGTGGAACACCTTTTGTAGTACGTTTAGATTGACGAGGCACAACAACGCTTGCATCACTATCAAATGCTGCTCTCTTTACCACCAACGTTGTATCAGTATTTTCGTTATGATACGAGTCCTTGTAGGCACTTTCAAATGATGTTTCATCTTCATCGTTTTCTGAATCATCTGATGAATTTTCGTTGCTTACTGTTGCTTCTTCTACGATGCTATTGTCCTGATCGTCAGTGCTACTTAGTGTTTTTTTTTTATTCAATTTTAGGCATGTTTAGTGTTAACCATTATAGATTAACGTCTCTGAATATCCGAAGATACCATGCTAACTAGGGAACTAGGGTTCGAAAGTATTATTCAATTTTCTTTGAGGAATTTATTAACGTTGATCTTAAAGTTTTGAGGATTAAAATTATCAGGAAAGAACCACGCCGGTAAGGCATTCCAGAGATGAGAAACTCTGTTAAAAAAATCGCGTTGAAAAGCGGCAGTTCTACACCTTGTCACTTGAACCGTAAAAGGATGGGCTGCTATTGATTTTCTGGTGAAACGCGCGAAGTTTGCTGGTTCAGGCAAAATCGATTTGATCTCCGTAGACGCCCGTTCGTCCATAATATACTTGTAAAATACCGTCAAATCAGCGACGTCTCTTCTATGTTGCAAGGAATCAAGCTCGTTGGTAAGAGTCGAGTTGCCGATCAATTTAACAGCTCTCCGTTGTATAGAATCAAGACATTTTAAGCTACTTATGTAGGCTCCACCCCATATGTGAGAGCACTACTCCATGCAGGGACGAATAAATGATTTATATATTAAAAGAAGCTGCTCGCTATTAAAAACCTTACGACAACGACCCAAGAATCCTAATTTTTGAACAGCGTTCTTAGCTAGGTTAAAAATATGAGAATTCCATTTCATATTATTTTCAATCTCAACTCCTAGAAGTCTAACATATTCTTTCTCTTGAAGATCATTTGAATCAAACTTTAATAAAAACGGATTAGGTGTTGATAACCTAGAAAAATGACAAACTTGAGTTTTACTTGTGTTGAATTCAACACTGTTAGCAACTCCCCAATCTAAGATAGTTTTTAAATCAATATTTAATGACTCTATCAAGTTTGATTTAGCGACATTAAGAGTTGATGGTGCATACAAATTTGGCATTTCATGTGACGCATGACGCAAAACTATGGATGGGATTAACTGTTGCATCTAGCAAGTCATTAATATAGAGAAGAAAAAGAGTAGGTGATAAAGCGGAACCTTGAGGAAAACCATCATTAGTTGAAAAGATATTCGACGAAACACCATCAACATTGACCCGAAATTTGCGCTCGGAAATAAAGCTTTGTAACCAAGAAATAAGTTGTTCATATAAGCCGTAGCATCTCAATTTGCAAATAAGATTATTGTGCCATACTTTATCAAATGCTTTGGTAATATCAAGAGCAACACCAAAAGTCTCACCATGGTTTTCAAGCGACTTGTTCCAGATATGCGTGACAAAAAAAAGTAAATCCCCGTCGCTCTTCCTTTACGGAATCCGTATTGTCTTTCTTTAAGTAATTTTGACGACTCTAAAAAGCTCATAATATTAAAATTAACATATTTCTCAAATACTTTAAAAACAACCGACAAAATTGATATAGGTCTATAGTTTCTTGGATCCGTTTTAGCACCTTTCTTTGGAACTGGTTGTACACTAGCCATTTTCCATATATCAGGAAAAATTCCTTACTTATATGACAAATAGAAAATTTTAGTTAGGATTGGTGCTAACTCCTTAGCAAAAGTTTTAAGGATAATTGGAGGAATACTATCAGGTCTAGATGCCTTATTAGTATTGATTTGTAAGAGCATTTTCCGAATGACATTTTTACGAAAAATTATCCGCCCCATTTTGTTAGAAACTCTAGGAATTGGTCTAGGTAGGAAATTGGGTTCTACTAATGTAGAATTTAACGAGAAACAGTTACCCAACAAATTAGCTTTTTCTTTAGGGTCAATAACAGGCATATCGTTATCAATAAGAGGAGGTATAGAAGACTTACAAAAATTTCCTTGAACAGCCTTGACGGCTTTATAAAAATTTCGTGAACCAGTAGGGTGCTCAGCAAATTTATTAGCTTTTTTCCTAATAAATAGATGTTTCTCTGCATCTATTAATTTTCTACATAAATTTCTTTCTATTCGGTATAATCTGAGGTTTTCATCAGATTTGTTTTAAATAAACTTTTGAAAAGCCTTTTTTTTAATTTAATTTTAATTGCTTTTTTACATTTACTTGAAAACCATCGATCAACGTTTGGAACAATCAAACTATTTGGAATAAACCTGCGCATACCTGTGTATTATTTCTGAAAAATTGGAAGCAGCGATGTTTGGATCTTGGCTGAAAAGACAGTTGCGTTTCCAGGGAAACCATTTAAAAAAATCTCTAAGTCCCTGCCAATTTGCAGCTTTATAATTCCAAACAAGACGAGGATTAGCTTTAAACTGTTTAGGTACTTGTATATTTAAATGTGTGGAGATCAAATTATGATCTGATCCACCCAAAGGCTCTGATACTTTAAATTGAACCAACGAAGGGTCATTTATCAAAAACAAATCGAGCAAGTTACCACTTTGGCCAGGAATATCAGGAACTCTGGTAGGCTGATCTATTTTTTCTCTCTCTCTCTGGCGCTTACATCCCATGAAGGGATTTTGCCGTCTGTGCCACCAGCTTCCAATCATCTCGTTCCATGACCAGTTGACCCCAGTTTCGACATCCTATATCACGAAGGTCTTGGATGATGTCGTCACGCCAGCGTTGTCTAGGTCTTCCTCTTCGACGAACACCAGCTGGTTGTTGTTGGGACGCTTTTTTTATCATTCTTTCCAATGGAGCCCTTGCACGACTGCGAAAGATGTTTGGATCGCAAAAGTTTTGAGTATGCGTAGAAAACTCTGTATGCGGCTGAGACACGGGCTTTAATATCTGCCTGCATGTCATTTGACGATGTTATTACAGACCCGAGGTATTTGAAGTTTTCTACACGTTCCACTTCATAGTCGCCAGTATTCAGATTGCCGGGAGGTATATTCCTGGATGTTGTTAAAAGTTTAGTCTTGCCGGTGTTAATGCATAATCCAAGTCGTTTAGCATTTCTTTCAAGCTGAGAGAGACTATCCTTGATATCGCTTGTTCTACGTCCGAGAAGCACAATATCATCTGCATAGCCAAGAACCTGACTAGATTTGTTATATATGCAGTTTTGTGTCTCAATTCCGGTTTTTCTTATCGCGTACTCCAGCGCCAAATTAAATAGTATGGGCGCGAGTGCATCACCTTGTCGAACACCTGATGTTATATCGAAAGGATCAGAAACAGACCCTTCGATTACTATTCTACAATTTGATCCCGATGTTGTGAGCTTGCATAGAGAAACAAGTTTCTCTGGAATACCAAGGCATATGAGTGCGGACCAGAGGTTGTCGCGGATGATACTGTCATATGCTTGCCTGAAATCAACGTAGAGCTGGTGAATGCTGATGTTGTACTCCCAACATTTTTCCAGAATCATCCTTAATGTAAAACATTGATCTGTGGTTGAGCGGTTGGGACGAAAACCACACTGATAGTCACCGATGATAGATTCGACGAACGGGATGAGTCGAGCAAGTACAACATGAGCTAGTATTTTATATGCAGTGTTCAACAGTGCGATGCCACGATAATTTTCACACTTTAGACGGTCACCTTTCTTATGTAGCGGAACAATGAGAGCTGTTTTCCATTCAGCAGGTAGTTCTTCTTGGTCCCAGATTGCAAGAATCAGATCGTATATACTTGAGACCAGAGCTGCTCCTCCATTTTTCAGAAGTTCTGCGGGAATTCCATCGAAACCTGGTGATTTGCCATTTTTCAGTTTTTTAATGGCAGCTTCCACTTCTTCTATTGCTGGGTAAGGGACAAAAATCTCGTCAGTTGATGGAGCAATTGCTCAAATAGGATGAGCTTCGTTTGTCCTATTGAGTAGGTCTTGAAAGTGGGATCGCCACACTGCCAGCACATCACGTTCACTTGTTGTAAGTTCATTATTTTCATTTTTGATGGCTGTAGATCTTGGGTGGAAATCTTTTGTCAGATTCCGTGCTTTGGCAAAGCACTCTTTTGAATTTCCGTCGGCCGCATGTTGGTTGATGTTTTCGATGCAACTCTTCATGTGTTCGCGTTTTTTTTTACGTAGAAGTGTTGCTGAGGCTTTCCTGGCGCATAGATAATCAGCTTGGGAGCTTCGGGTGTTCCTTGTTAACCATTTTTCTCGCAGTTTTTGTTTATTTTCAACGGATTGGCGGCACTCGTCGTCAAACCATTCGTTGTGTGATTTCGGTGGTCGTTTTCCGATTGTAGTTTGTGCTGCGGCTATAATGGTTGATTGAAGCGTTTGCCATTCTTCTTGTATGTTTAATGGCATCTCAGAAGAGATGTCATGCTCTTCTATGTTTTGTGTTATTATTTCCTGATATCTATTCAGCGTTTCCGGATGTTTAAATGCTTCGACATTCCAGCGCACGGTCTTTTTTGCTTGTCTGTTAAATGTAGATGACAACTTGCACTTGTACTTAAAGATATGACAAGCATGTGATCGGTGTCCGTATCAGCACCTCTGTATGATCGAACGTCAGTTATACTTGTAGAGTGTCTCTTAGAGATCATGACGTGATCGATTTGATTTTCCGTTCTTCCGTCATTTGATTTCCACGTTGCCTTGTGAATTCTCTTGTGAGGGAAGAAAGTGTTGGAAATTACTAGATCATACATCATAGCCAGCTCGGCTGCGCGAAAACCGTTATTGTTGCTGGTATGATGCAAGCTGTTAGGGCCGATATGTGTTTTAAGTTCTGCAATCCTACCGATTTGAGCATTAAAGTCACCTACCACGATTTTTATATCGTGCGGCGGGATGTTATTGATGACTTCCTCGAGTTCTAGGAAGAACAGGTCTTTAATATCATCTGCTTTATCTTCAGTAGGTGCATGAACATTGACGATCGTTACATTGAATTTTTGCGTGCGGATTCTCAGTGTGCATAACCGCATATTAATTGGGCAGAAGTCGATAACATGCTGATTTACGCGACGGTGTATAAGAAAGCCAACTCCAAATTCTCCTCCGTTTTGATGACCGCAATAATACAGAGTGTATCCTTTCGCTGTTTCATGGATTCCACTGCCTGGCCATCTTAGTTCTTGTAATGCCACTATATCCAGTGTGTAGCTCTCGACTTGTTGGGTTAGTTTTAGGAGATCTCCTGGTCTTCTAAGGCTTAGCACGTTCCAGGTTCCTATTTTTAAATCGTAGTCCGGGTACAGTTTCCGAGGTCGTTCCAATAATGAATCCGAGATATTCCGAGGCCTGTGTACAGAATTCATGACAGTAATTTTTTTACGGAAATGGGGTGTTAGCCCTTCGCCCAACCCAAATTTTCGTGAATGGGTTCGTTCTGCATCTTAAGGTCACCAGAAACAACCTTTTTACACGTTTATATAGCGAGCCGCTTGATCCAAGACAGACGCCCGCTGAAAGCCGCCCCTAACATGGAGAACAGACGCTTTCTACACATTTATATAGCGAGCCGCTTGATCCAAGACAGACGCCCGCTCCAAGCCGCCCCTAACATGGAGAACAGACGCTTGAGTTGCATTGGTTTTATGGCGCCAATGACTCGCCATGGTGCAGAATCATTGAGTATAAGCAGTATTTACTCTGCCCCTCTCAAATACACCAACCTAATTCTGTTAGCGTTACCCAGGTAGCACGGCGTGGACGTAGAATTTCGGATTTTCGCTACCCTGGCTGATCTATTATCTGAGTGAAATTATGATAAAGAGCAAAAAGTTCAGCTTCTTTACATAATTCATCAGTTTTAGAGCTGTGTGTAAGCCATTCTTTATCATGAACATTGAAATCACCAAGAATTATAATTTTAGCGTTAGGATATATATAGTCAACCTATCTATCTTTTCAGATAGGTCATGAAATAAATTTATGTTCTCCGGTGAGTTGGGCGAGCGATACAATCCAAAGACAAACAGAGTTTGATTAGAGCAGGTAATCTTAAGGGAAACCATATTGTGAAATTTTGAATTTAATTCAAAATTATTTATTCTCACATATGGTACAAAAGTTCTAATAAACACAAACACCATGCTTAAAGTAGAATGAAGATTCAAGCTCATAGTTAGGACAAACATATTTAGTTTTGTCCAACAATACAGCTCTCGCGCTGATAATCGTTTCCGTTTAAAAAAGAATATCAGGCTTAAGATTCTCAAGATAAAGGTGCACCGCATTAAGATTGACGTTCAATCCTATTAGCAAAACTGATAGATAATTTCGCCATTTAAAATTACAATTAAATCTAAAAATAAATCTGAAAAACAATCCTCAAAAAAAAAAAAATTCCAACAAACAACCAAATAAAAGATCAAAGTTGATATCTAAATTGACAATTTTAACAGCTGGATAACTTGATACTAAGTCTAAGTTTAACTGTCAAAATCGTCAATCCAAACAAAGGATAAATAATTAATGGTAAGACATGAAAGTTTGAAGCAAAAAGATTAAACCAAGCCAAACAACAAAATTTGATGAAAAGAAGACCGTGAAAGAACAGAAACTAAAATAAAATTATCAACGACATAAAGATTTACAAATAAATAAATATTAAAATTGCAAGAAAAACTTATCTGATTTCAAATTTTTTTTTCGTACAATACTATTAATTCTTATCCTTTTTCTTTTGTAGGTAAGAGTTTTCTAAAGAACAAGATTGGCGAAAATTTTATTGGCATAGATTGATAAGAATTGGATAAGAATTAATAGTACACATATTAATTCTTATCCAATTCTTATCAATCTATGCCAATAAAATTTTCGCCAATCTTGTTCTTTAGAAAACTCTTACCTACAAAAGAAAAAGAATAATTATTAATATGCAGAATATGGATCCTAAAATTAAAAAATTGTATTAAAATAATAATTTAAAATAACAATTTGATATAAAATAATTTAATTTGAATAAAATTGTAAATAAAAAGTTGACAGCAACAAAAAATAACGTCTTCTTGACGTGTAATGTGTACTTCCACCTCATTGTTTTTATCGTTCAGAAAACGGACGTCGCGACTAATGATCAGTTTCCTTGATGAATGATCATAACAACGATATGCTTTGGAATTCATATCGTAGCCTATGAATACCGCCTCGACTGCTTTCGAATCCAATTTGCGGCGCTTTTCCTTTGGAATGTGCACAAAACATTTTCTCCAAATGTTCTGAAATTTCTCAAATTCGGTACTGTACCACACCACAATTCATATGGTGTTCATGAAATTGCCTTGTTCGGCAATCGATTTTGTAAAAAATTCGCTGTTTGCACCGCTTCCGCCCAAAACGGATGACCCAAGTTACCGCCAATCAACATACATCGAGCCATTTCTATCAATGTTCGGTTCTTCCGTTCTGCTACGCCATTTTGCTGAGGAGAGTACGTTGCTGTGTACTGCATTGCAGTACCATTGCCGTTTAAAAAATCCACAACTCGCTTGTCTGTGTATTCGGTGCCACGATCAGATCGAATAATTTTTGGACTTTTTGAAAAATTCCTTCAATTTTTCAAAACATTCCGATTTTCTTTCAAAAAATAAATAATTGTATATCTTGAGAAATCATGAATAAAAGTAAGCATATAACGCTTACCAGAATGGGACCGTGTTTGCATAGGTCCGCAAAGGTCTGTGTGCACTAAATCCATTACTGCATTCGTTGAAGTTAACGATTTTTTCGGGAACGGCTGCCGTGTCATCTTTCCTTCTAGACATACTGCACAAACGTTGGAACAATTGCACGCTTTAATTCGCACGCCATTTGTCAATTGTTGATCATCCAGACTTTTCACTACTTCGATGTCTCTATGCCCCAAAATTCGATGTGCGCATAAGACTGTTCCGTTTTGTGCCGTGTTGACATAATGAGCTTGTTGCTTCAAACGATATTGCCCACCAACATTTTCGCCAATGCCGAAACTGTTATAATAGTATGCCAATTAAAAGACTAAAAGTAGTTATTGTGATTTTACGTTTGTACTTTATTAAGTTTGTAGTGACAACTGACATATAACAAAAAAGGTTCATTATATACTAAATACAAAAGTACTAAATTGCTTATTATCTATATTGCTGAATTCAACACTCCCACTCAATTTATACTTCATTTTGAAAATAGCAGTAATTAATCCTCCCACTGATCTATACCCAGTTCTTTCCTTAATCTACAGAACTGTTCACCTTTCAGATTTTTCGTTAAGATATCAGCAGTTTGGTTTCCAGTAGATATGTATTTGACTGTGACCAACTCCTTATTTACTAACTCTTGTATATAATTAAATTTGACATCTATGTGCTTCAGACGCTTATGTTGCCATCTTTTGGTCAATGCTATGCATGATTGATTGTCTTCATAAATTACAAACGGTTCCTTTGATGACAACCCACATTCATTTAAAAGATTGTTAATCCAAATTCCTTCACGAGCAGCTTCAAATAAGGCTACATATTCTGCTTCAGTTGATGATACTGCAACCGTATTTTGTTTTCTGGTATTCCAGCAGACAGTAGCACCAAAGACTTTAAATAAAAAACCTGTTGTTGACTTTCTATCAACTACGTCACCAGCCCAATCAGAATCTGCATATCCCACTAAATTTTGATGATTATCTTTAAAAAATAGTTTAAAGTTGATTGTTCCTTTAATATATCTCAAGATTCTTTTAAGCAGTAGTCACAATTCAATAGATGGTTTACTTTGATAACGACTACATAAATTTACGGATGCACTTAAATCCGGTCTTGTGCATAACATCACAAACATCAAACATCCAATCAGTTCCCGAAACGGTTTGTTTTTAATTTCTTCTGATAAAGTGTTTTCTTCAGTAATACTTCCTAAGTTAGTAATGGAATCCATTGGTGTTTTAGCTTCCTTACAATCAGCCATATTGAATTGTTTTAGTAAATTCAACAAGTAGTTTTTTTGGTTCAAATAAATTCCTTCTTCTGTAAATTCAATATTCATTCCAAGGAATAGGTTTAAGTTTCCCATATCTTGCATTTCAAAATTATTCTCAAGTTTGTTAACAATGTCATCAATTTCATCTTGAACATTGCTAGCAACTATAATATCATCTACATAAATAAGCAAATATACTATCCGGTCTTCTTCCTTTTTAATATAAAGACACGGATCATGTTTTGATCTAACTAGCTTATGTTTTTCAGTAAATTCATTAAATTTTTTGTTCCAGTTATATGGAGCTTGTTTTAATCCATATAGAGATTTTACTAGTTTACATACCTTATTACTTGTGTCTTCAAGTCCTTCCGGTTTCTTCATGTAAATATTTTCTTTTATACTTCCATGCAAAAATGCAGATTTTACATCTAATTGCTTCACTCTCAATTTCAAATGATTAATAATAGCAAGCAAAATTCTTACAGTACTTATTCTTGCTACTGGTGCAAATGTTTCCTCATAATCAAAACCATTTCTTTGCATAAAACCTTTAGCTACAAGACGAGCTTTATACTTAACAATTTCGTCTTTCTCATTCCGCTTGATTTTAAAAATCCATTTAGATTCAATTAACTGCGCGTTATTTGGTTTTTCGACCAGCTCCCAAGTATTATTTTTGTTCAGTACTTCTAGTTCTTCTTCAATTGCTTGTTTCCAGTTTTTATAATCTGTTCTTGTTTTTGCTTCTTCAATACTTTGCGGTACATTTTCGACGAAGGATGTGGCACTTAATGCTAAATGTGCCATGTCGTAGTCTGAGAAACGTGTTGGTTGATTTCGAGTTCTGTTACTTCTTCTTATATTGTTTTCCAAATTTTCAATATTTTGTATGCAAGGATCAACTTCCAGACTTTCACTGTCCAATTCCTCTCCTCCACTTGCATTACAAATATTGTTGTTATCTCGTTCCTCGTTAACATTCTCTCTACTTTCATCAATTGTTCTTCCAGTCGCCTCATTTATATTTCCTGCAACATTTTCAACATGAGTAGTATTATTTTGACAAGTATTAGTTTTCAAATAATTTAAATTGACAATAGTTTTTCCTTCATCAAATATAACATTTCTTGCATTAATAACTGTATTTTTTCGAGGATTCCACAGTCTGTAACCATTATGTGTATAACCTATCATAATGTTTACTTCCGCTCTTGCATCAAATTTGCTTTTTCTTTTACTCTTTGAAATATGAGTGTAAGCAAAACTTCCAAAGACTTTCATATTTTTAACACTTGGCTTAGTTCCATAGAACAATTCCGCAGGTGTAACATTTTTAGAAAGTGCAGATGTTGGACTTCTGTTTATTATGTATGCACTACATAGTATAGCTTCTCCCCACATTTCTTTAGACAAATTTGACTCTAAAATCAACGCTCTTCCTTTATCAAGTAACGTTCGATTAAGGCGTTCAGCTGCACCATTCAATTCAGGTGTTTCAGGTATAGTATATTTAATATATATTCCCTTTTCATAGCAAAAATTCTTAAATTTTTTTGACACATATTCTCCTCCATTATCACAGCATAGTTGTGATATTTTTGTTCCAAAACGATTCGTTACATTGGCTTCATATCGTTTAAAATATTCAAAAACTTCATCTTTGCTCTCTAATAGATACACTACAGTAAAGTGTGTATAGTCGTCAAGAAAAGTTAAAAAATATTTCTTACCATCATGTGTGTTTGGAGTAATAGGTCCACATAGGTCTGTGTGAACTAATTCCAAAACTCTATTAGTTTTATTTTCCGAACGATTTGCAAACGGTAGTTTTGTGATTTTACTCTTTACACAAACATCACATTTTTCATTTTCATTTATTTTAAATTCTTGGACGTTCATATTAATTCCAGATACCATGTTTTGATTTACAAGTCTGTACATGTTATTCTTACTTAAGTGACCCATTCGTTTGTGCCACAGTTCCACGTTGTTTGAATAACTAACACAATTTACTTCATTTTTACATACCTCAAATTCTATTTCATACAAATTATTCAATTTTCTGCCCGTTGCTAGTATCATTGAATTCCGGTGCATTGTTACTTTTCCATGTTCAAATACAATTTTTAACCCAGCATCTTCCAATCGTTGAACTGATAACAAATTGTGTCGTAATTTTTCAACTAATAACACATTTTCAATAGTCGCTTTTTTCATTCCAAAATTTGTAATTAAGTTAACCTCAATGTTTCCAATTTTTGTTGCTTCAATATATTCATCAGATTTAGCCACAAAGATTTTTATAGGACTTTCCAGAACATTTACATAACTGAAATATTTATCTGTATTAACCATATGATCGGTTGCTCCAGAATCGACAAACCATGAAATTTTGTTGAAATTATTTAATGTTTTTATATTAAATGCTGTTACCAAGAATGTAATATTTTTACTGTCATTTGACAACAACACGTTGTTTGCATGATTATTTCCATTTCTTTCTGTGCAATCTTTTCTCATATGACCTATTTTTCCACATTGATGACATCTGTATTGAAATTTAGCGCCTTTACGAATAAAATTGTTTTTGTTGTTGTTGTAATATCTATTTCCACCATTTTTATTTGAAATAAATGCCGATGTTGTTTCTACTGATTCCGTAGAACTAAAACGCTTCATTTCTTGATCTAGAAGCTTCCCTTTTACAAACTCGATTGACAATTTTTCGTTTTCTAAAGTTTCTAACGCTGTGACAATTGTATCAAATGATTTCGGTAGAGTCAGCAGTAAGTGACAAACAATGTCTATTTCCTCTAATTTTGCTCCAACTGATTTTAACTCACGAACAATTTTTTCAAATTCCAAAAAATGATTTTCCAGCCGTCCATTCTCATTAAATTTTATTGTTAAAAGCTTTTTTCTGAGATACAGTTGTCAGGCCACGCCCTTTCTCTGGAAAACTTTTTCTAGTGCATTCCACATTTGATACGATGTGTTTTTATCTTTGATATATTCAAGATGTGAATCAGCAATGCACTGCACAATTATACCTTTGCATTTGTTGTCCAGTTTTTTGAAAGCATCGTTTGGTTGTGCGTTTTCTTCTGAAATACAGGATTCGACTTCATTTTGTTGCAATATGATTTGCATTCTAAACTTCCGATGATCGAAATCCCTCCCATTAAACTGGTTTATTCAAAACTTTTCCATTATAATGTTTCACAAATTAACTTTTAATATATATTTGGCTAAATTCCTTTTAAATATGGCCCATAACCTGTTATAATAGTATGCCAATTAAAAGACTAAAAGTAGTTATTGTGATTTTACGTTTGTACTTTATTAAGTTTGTAGTGACAACTGACATATAACAAAAAAGGTTCATTATATACTAAATACAAAAGTACTAAATTGCTTATTATCTATATTGCTGAATTCAACAGAAACGTTTTTCATATTCCTCGATTTGTTCTTATGAAACTTTAGAACAAAACCTCTTGATGCTAACAGCTTCACTGATAGTATGTTTGAAGAAATCTCTGGAACGTACAAAACATTAATAATTGTTGCTTTCATTAAATTACCTTGGTCATCCACAAAATTAATTTTTGTGCTGCCCCTTGTGAAATGTACGTTCAGCCATCTGCAACTTGAACTGTTTCTTTATAATTTGAAACAAATTCATCGAAAATCGTTTTGTTATTGGCAACATGACAAGTAGCAATCGATTATCCATTCTCCACGCAATACGCAAACAGAAACTCATTGTTCATCGTTTTCACAGCATTTGCTTTTTGTTTTACTTTGCCGTTTTTATTTTTCCATGCCTTGAATTCTGGACATTGGGCTTTAATCTGCCCGTATTGATGACAAAAATAGCAGCCTTGCGGTTTCTGCTTATTACCACGACGATCAATTTTTAGCACTGCACTAGACCCACTGTCACCACATTCTCTTTCTTGCATACGTTTGTATTCTTCAATTAATTTTGCTTGTACCAAAGTTACATTCAGCTCATTTAAACTCTTCGTTGATAATGCGGTTACCACTGCGTCATAGCTACGTGGCAGCTGACCGAATAACAGCCCGTTCTGCCAACGTTCTGACAATTTTTCTTCGCCTAGATCATCGATTTTTTGGAACATGTCGGTCAACCAATGAATATGTTCTTCCATGTTGCCGCCTTCGTTCAGCCTCTTTTGTGCATATTTCTTTGATCAATTGCATGCTGTTATTTCCAGCCCCCTTTTCATGGTACGTTTTCAATGCATTCCACATCGCTTCTGCATCTTCACCGTGCTTTCTAATATGTACTAGTTGATTGTTTTCAACTAATAACGCCATTGTAGCCACGGCATTCTGATTCGCCTTTTTCCATGCTTCTGTGAGTAGCTCTGGTTTAGTAACAATCCCAGTCCACGCCTTCTTCCACCATCAACATCTGGATTTTGTATTTCCATACAAAGTAGTTGTCGTTGTTCAGTTTTTCAATATGAAATTTCATATCACTCATCATTTTTACACGCGCACTGGTTCTTATTTAACCTCGAACAAGAAAAAAAAATTAATACAGCGAGATTTTTCTATTTTATTAAAAATATCCAATTATTTAATAGATCTGTATTTTATTTTACTGCGAAGCCCATAACCTATTAGCAGAATTTATTCGTGTATCCAAAACCAATTAAAAGAATTCGATTACATTAATAATTTTAGATTCTTTATTTCACGTTTTTATAGGATGAGTACAGAAGCAAGAAGAAGAAATTTTATTTTGTGAATACAAAAATGTCAAAAGTGAAAATGTTACAAAAAGTAGAGTTTAATGCTATGTTCACAATAGCAAAGTATTTGAATTGACTTTACGTTAAATATAATTTAAAATGAACAAATAATTATGATTATTATTTAACAAAACCATCCAAATCGAACGAGCCCTTTTTGAGAAATCGGTGAACATACATAAAAAAAACCCACAATGAAACGCAGAACCTCCTTCTTTTTTGAAGTCTGTTAAAAATAAAGAATGAATTTAGTTACAAGAACTTTTTCCGTAAAATAGATTCACGTATCAGATAAGTATTCAATTGTCAGTTTTCCGGTCTATGGTTTTAAGCAATTTTCCATAAAAAAATGAGACTGACGTAATCAATATAGTAGCTGCTCATTTTGCGTATGAAAAATATTTTACTGGTAAACTTAAAACTTGTTCATTTAATTTGTTGTAGTTTTTTAATTTTTTATAAAATGCTGAAACTTTAGACAACAATCGTTGAAATTTATGTTAATTTTTAAATCGAAAACTATTTTAAAAAAACGTGAATTGGTATCATAGACAACCTTGTCTAATAAGAACTTAGTGCATTCCAGTTAAATAAAAACGAAGGCCTCAATGATGATCCATATTTTCTTCGTTCATAAGATTTTCATTGATCAAAATAAAAATTAGATTTTGTTATTTAAATCGTCGTTTTATGATTTATTAATGGGTGAATTAAACATAACGGTATTTTTTACTAACAATTTATGTTGTTTTACTTTACAACATAAATTGTTAGTGATTTTAGTGATTCGCACTCCGAAAACAAAATATAAATTTTACTATTTTTTACTAATTTAAATTGTAATTTTAGTATTGAAAACAAAACAGAAAATCTTGTTTACAAACTTACCTTTGATATTTTATTTGCCCGTGGAATTAATTCTAAATGAGAAAAAATATATAAAATTATTGTTATAAATATATAAGTTGTGTTTATATTGAGTAAACGGTTGCATTCAGTAAACGGTTTTTGAACAATAAACATAAAATTTTATTTCATTTACTATCAGTTTCAAGTGAAGTAATTTGATTTTTTCGAAAGTTTTGTTTTGTGAATTGGGAAAGTAAGTAATGGAAATAATCTATTCCTCTTAAAAATAGATTAAGCCGTACTTTTGTAGTTTATTGTACTAAAATAAGAACTTTCATGTACTAAAAAAATTTGTAGGTAAAATTCAACAAACATTTGTCATGAAATTAAATTTCTGTTACTGTCTTAAATTTCTAACTACAAACTGTTCGTTGAATGATTAAATGTAAAGAAAAACGATACCATACAACTGAAGAAGTTTTCCGATTAGTTAAATTCTATAGTTTTCAGTGTCAAATAATTAGTGTATATTATAAAATAAGTGAAATATGCTAAATAAAAAGTACAACGAAAATTTTTAAAAGAAAGTGTCAAATTCAAGCGAATTGTGTCAGGTGTATTGGTGTCAGTTAAAAATATAAATTAAAAAAAAATCAGAATTTTGCATCCGAATTCATATTCTAACTGTTTCCATCAAGACAATAAAATTATAAAAATTAAATTAATGAAATGTTTTGTTAAACACACAAATAAAAATTCTTTTAAAAAGTTCATGTTTCTATTTTGTTAGACTCTTCATTTGTTCGTGAAGAGAGTGATTTATTTTCACAAATTTTTTTGGCCAATAACGAAAAATTTAAATATTCTAACAAATTTTATTTTAACAGTCGTTGTTGTTTTTTTTATCTCTATCATCAAGAAACACGTCTGTTAAATTTACAAGTATTACTTTGAAATTTTTCTGCTTTATTTTTATTTGGATTCAACCCAATGCAATTCTCTAAAATGTAATGAACTCATTGAATTTGACCAATTACATTGATAATTTTCCTAGCGCGATTTTCGCACTTAAATTTTTAGGTAAATGTTAATTATTTTAATTGTTTAGGTTTGTTGGTAATCAAACTTCTCAACTCATGTTTTTTTTGGAAATTAAAAATTTCAAAATAAATTCTCATAATTTTTAGAAAAATTCCTCATGCAAAATGTCAGTCTGGAAGGTGGCCGGACCAAAAATAATTCGTATTTGTGAGATACGATACGTCCGTTACGAAACCAAAAAAAAAAAACAAATAAATCAATATTTTTTTCTGGAAATTTTCAAATGTTATTGAAATTAGGAATACCTTAGTATTCCTTCCTTACGTTTAGCTTAATTGTAAGAGTAGTTCAAAATTTTAGTTGTTTTTACCAAAAACTCCAAAAACTAAAGGGTTATCAAAACCGCAATTTTATTCAGAATTTAACAATTAATTGATAATCTAAGCTCTAGTATCAATTTGAGTAGTTTTTAGAAAAAAAAAAAATCGAGCCTAAAAGCGAAAAAAATTTTAATTGTAAACCCACGTTTTTGTAATTTCTAAAAAAAATTTCTTTGATTTTAGCGAATGATATTTTAGATGAATGCTTCCGTTGTGTTGATTATTAGTTCACGGTTTACATCTGTTTTTGACATACCTACATTTAATCCCTATTTACATTTAAGCTAGGTGATGTGGCTTTTACCAAAAACTGGAGGTTTATCAAAACTGTACGTTTTATTCGGCATTAAATATTTAAATGATATCCCGGATGATCTGGTGTACGTGTATCCATTTAAGTAATTTTTGGAGAGAAAAAATTCGATTCGAAAAATTTGAAATTTCCAACAAAATTTCTTTGATTTTAACAAGTGATATTTTAAATGGAAGTATGGAAAACGCGTTTGAAAAGTAAAACCATATTTGTTGTTGGAACGATTACAACGTTATTTCCATACAAAACACAAATCTATAGGTAAAAGCCTTTTTCAAGATATGCATAATGGACAAGATACCTATAATCGGTTTTTCTACAAGAAGTACAAAATCATATATGTATCTCAAAAGACTATAGTAGAATTTTTTTGCTAGCGAATTTTTGACAGATAGGACGCGCAGCAAGAGATAAAAGATGAGACAAAAAGTAAAACAGAGATGTATTATTTATTTTGGGATAAATTTGTTTTTCAAAACAATTATATTAGTTAAATTTCTACTTCTAGTTCGTACCATTCGTTTGTTGTGATATTTGTTTCCATAGGCGTCGTTATTTTTATTATCATTATTTTTAATTATCAAAATTTTGTTACATTGCCTACAAAATCATTAATATTTTTACTAGTTTTTGGTTTTCTATTATAATTGGTTGAATTTCAATAGTAATTTATTAATATTATGCGTTTTTTTTGTCCATTTCAATGGGACCCCAATAGTTTTTTTTAATATTTTATTCGAGAAAATATTGCACTGAATTTGCAAACAATATGCGCATGTGCAAACAATATGCGCATAACAAACAAATTTCGTGTTCGCTGGCAAACAAATTCTACTATAATAATTAGTTGCTCCCGCCCGCAATACAGTTCTATGACTGAACAAAAAACAAATGATTCATATGTGGAGTATCCCAAGAGTCAAGGATCAGTTCTTGGTCATATATTATAGTACATAACGGCAGATAGTATACATACGATGGTTAAAATAAAGATATAGTAAAAGTTAAAAACAATTGGCTTCGGAAGTGATATTTTCACCCGGAATCGTTCTATATAATCATTATAATCTATCATTTGGTTCTTGTGGTAGTTACGGAAGATCAACGGAACCCGCACTGTTCAGGTTGATGCAAGAATTAGAGAAGGCAGTGGACAACAAAGAAGTTGCTGTCTATGCCTTTTTTACCTTATAGGAGCTTTTGATAACCTCATATGGAGCAGTCAAGAAGCCTCTTAGTGGAAAAGAAGTTGGCAGCACCATAACTGACTAGATGTGTGAGATATTGAGTACTAGAGTAGCAGAAACCCTGGGCTGGTCATTGTAAAATCAGTCTTGGCACAATTAGGAGCTGTCCGAAAGGTGGGGTCCTATCACCCCTCATGTGGAGTCTGGTGGTGAATGAAATTCTGGCTATATTAAGTAACCAGGGCATTAAATGACGTACGCGGATGATTTTGTTGGAGCGAAGCGAGCGTAGCTCCATTCTTCCCCGATTCGGACTTTCGTTTGAAGACATACTCCTCCCAAACTATTAAAGATATCGAAATGAAATTTTGCATGTAAGACGACATCTAGCCATAGATGGTTTACAAAAAAAAATATTAGACATGCCACGGAAGAATAATCACCGAAAAACGGTTCCCATAGACTTTCAATGGGAAAATTATCATCTTTTCCTTATCAATTACCATCATACTTAAACAAATTATTAAATTTTTTTTTGTTTTTTTTTTTTATTTTTTACATTTTTTTTTTTTATTTTTTATATTTTTTTTTTTATTTTTTATGTTTTTATTTTTTGTTTTTGTTTTTGATCTTTTTTTTGAACTGCAGTGATATTGAATGTCTGAAAATAAATGTTTGTTATTAGTTGATTTTAAAAAAATTTAATAACACACTTTTACCTACATTGAACAAGTTTGATCATGTTTAACCTGGACGAGTTTTTATTTGGTTCGTTCACCTTTTTTTCTTTGCCGTTTTGTAAAAGCACTTTTTATAGACAAAATTCACGATACGAAAGTTGTAGTCAGACATATCGGTTTCAAATCCGTTTAAAAAAATTTTCATTGATTTTCAACCAAATCTATGCCGGAGGTAGATGCAGCAATATTTACTACACAGTTAAAAAAAATTGAATATGTAATGCAAATTGCTACACATATAGGTCCTACGGAAGTTAGTTAGGGACCATTACAAAACAATACAAAGCTTGCTTTATAAAGTTAAACTAATGCTCTTTGCATCAATATTTAACAGAGTACTTGGAGTAAAATAAAAAACTTGTTGTTTAAAAATGTCTGTTATTTGCATTAAATAAATTACGCGCAACATTTTTTTAGTATGACATTTTAATGCAAATTACATCATAATTTCGAGATACTTTGATTATTACGCACCTGCCTAAATTAATCAAATTAAAATAAAAAAATTACAACGGAAAAAATTAAAACATACATACCACCTTAATCACTATTATGTTATAGACTTTCAGCTAAGAAGCGAACTAAAACATACATGAAACGATTTTAACTATATATTTTTAAAAAGGATAATACTCTAGTGAATTATTGTGTATTTTTTTATATTATTTTGAACACATATTTGTTTAAGCATTATCGTTTAAAATGTAAACGTAACATGCTCCACTACAGAAATTATTTTCTAAAGGAGCCTCTTTATTTTCATATGTATTTAAATTTAAATCTATATTAAATATAAAATTGTAATGAAATAAAGAAATAAATAATAATAATAATAATAATTTTAAAATTTCATTAATGTATTAAATTGCAGCAAGGTGCATTAAAACTTCTAGCTGTTCTATAGAAATAAATTATGATGCAAGAGTTGTTTTAAATTTTATAGAAATACATTGAAATTAGGTTTAATGCAACATTTACTTTACAATTAAATAATAACCTGCAACGCATAGCTCCTGTTGCAAGACTTGCTTTAAATATTGCAGTTACTTTTTCAACTGTGTACATATTAAACTGTAGCGATTTTGTAGTTCTTTTGGATTGTAACATATCTTCGGACATATCTTTTGGATTGGATATATCTTCGCTCCTTTTTATCAATTGCATTCTGCATTGGTCACCTAGTCAATTTCGCCAGAGATAAGTTCGAAGAAACACTATGTGATATTGTACAGAGGTACTGAATCTGGTAGGCACCTAGTGTACTTCAACTTACTCTGAGTAAATCTACGGTACTCCCAAGTACCAAGTAGATCTACGGTACACACCTTCACCAAAAAAAGAAAACTTATCATGAAACCCATCATCATGTAGGGCATGGGAGACTTAATATCTGGGAGTAGTTTCGATAGCAAACTCTTGTGGAGAAACCACATGAAGGTTGTAAGCAAAGCCGTAAGATTAGGTATGCAAAAACTTTGCGGCTAAAACATGGGGATGAGCCCTGGTATCCTAAGGGAGATGTATACCATGAAAGTGAGAACAGCCATCACTTACGGAGCAGAACAAAAGAAGCCAACTTAACGCGGAAAAGATAAAGCTGGAAAAGGTGTAGAGGCTGGCCTGTATCTGCATCACTCATTGGTGATTCTGTTAAGACTTGTTCCATTTCACTTGGAACGTAGTCAGGGAACCCATACTGAGATTTAGCATGCAAAGTATGGGAAAGGGAAAGATACGTTGAACATACGTCGAGTGCCGTAATTGTAAGTCCAATATGAGAGTGCTAAGACAAGGAGTTCCACAAGGTGGAGGTAAAGGTCTCACTTTCATTATCTAAGCAGCTTATCCCCCCCACTAGAAGGAATAACCATCACTCACGGCATATGCAGACGATTGCGCGGTGCTTGCAACAGGAACCAACCTAGATCAACTCACCAATATCCAAATACCTACCTTAATATTCTGAATAATTGGTTCAAAACAAAAAAATTAAAACTTTCTACTGCAAAGTCCACTTCCATACTTTTCACCACATGGACAAAGAAAAACCTGTTAAACAACCGTGGAACAAGCTCAATCGAACGAGTGCTTTAGGAGATCAAACCATTGACTTCAATGGACTCACACCTGAGCAATTCAACTCTCATTTCGCTCTCCAGCAATCTGGGCTAAATAACGGTAGAGTAGATGAAGCTAATAACTGAAAATGATTTGTCGTTTTCTTTTCGCAACGTTTCGTTAGTTGAAGTTTGGAGAGCCATTTTCTTGATCAAATATAATGCCTCTGGGTTGGATAACATATCTATAAAATTCATAAGAATGGTAATGCTGTTTTTCCCGGCACATCTTGCATCTGATAAACGCAATAATTACACCCTGTTCCATTGGATTGGAAAGTGACAAAGTTACTGCCTGTACCGAAGTCATCTTATCCCACAAAAATTACTTATTATAGACCTATTAGTCTTATTCCAGCATTATCGAAAGTTTGGGAAATACTGATTAAGCAGCAAATGATTGATTTTTTAACTGATCGTAACTGTTTGTTTAATAACCAATCTGGGCTTAGATCTCCCCATAATACCACTACTGCGGTTATGGATATCACTGAGTTTGCTAGAGAAAATATTGATAAACTTAAAGCTACCATTCTTCTCTTGCTTGATTTCAGTAAGGCATTTGATTCTATTGACCATGCCGTGCTGTGTTAGAAACTTAACACAGAAAAAAATAATAGTTTTCAATTTAAAAAAAAAATTTTAAATTGAAAAACGGCCAAAATAAAAAAAAATCCATATAACATTAAATGAAAACCATGTTAAATTAAAAACCATTAGTTTTTTGGTCTTTTAAAAATGATTTTTAAATATTTTTTTAACTCTAATGGTTAAATTTTTGAAAAAACCTTTAAAATTTAAATAAAACGGTAAATAAATCAAAAAAACTATGTTTTAAAATTAAAAACTTTTTTTTTTACGTTAAAGCTTTTAAAATAAATATGTTTCTTTTGATTTAACAAACAATATTTTTAAATCAAAATCATTTTTTGTTGTAATAAAAATTTGTACTTTTAGAACTAAATAGTAGATTGTATTACTAGATATCTCTACCTACGGTCGTGCGGCAAACTAACTCTGGTTTGGAAAACGCATTTGCACTAGTAATACATACTATTTTTTGTAACAAGTGCATAAAATTTATAAATATTTATTTAATTGTTAATTTAATCATTTATTTATCAAAGTTATAAACAAATTTAAAATTTGTAAATAATTAAAGTGCGCCATCTTCGTTGTAATAGTTGTAAATTATAATAATAAAACTACCGGTAAAAAATAAACATAATCCAACTACCGGGTTTATAAAAAACAACATAGTAATCCAACTAAGCTGTCAAAATTGTAAACTTTGAAAATCCAAATAAATTGATTTTTCTTGTAATTCAAATGATGCAATGTGTTTAAGTTGTGTTTACTATATAGTAAGTTATTTAAATTATTATTTTGATATTTTAGTGCTATAAAAATATTATATATTGGATAGATTTAACTACAAATCTCACATGCAGGCGGCGTGCGTGCCAGGCATTCAAAATATTTTGTGGTCATATGTGCGGAAAAGTAGTTTTTTCTTTTGTTCTATTCTAGTACAAAATTGAATATTTTTTATGCATGTGTTACAAAAACATATGTTTGGTTTCAATGTTTAAAATGAAAACCAGAATCATAATTTTTGTCCCGAAATATATTTCATCAGATTTCGTCAAATTTCGTCATGTTTTATCGTTAGGATGTGAGGATGGCTAAGTGAGGATGGCTTTAACTATTAGTACAAGTGAATCTGGTACAGTTTTCTTTCATAAAATTAGTGTTGTAATAAAATACATATAAAGAAAATAGTTAAAAATTTTATAAAATAACAAAAATGGTGACAAATAATTAAAAGAACTGTTTTAAGAAAATATTCGCTTTTATTATTGAATCAATTTCAATTTTTTTGAATAATTTTTCGCCTAATGGTAAGTCTTTATACAAGTTTTGTAATATGCTTCATTTTTGGAATGTTTCGATTCTTCGAAGTTGTATCTTCAAAATTTTAATTATTGTTATTCTCTTGTTTCAGATTTTCTAAATTTTACAATATTTAAGATTCTTCCGTATCTACTACCACCAGTGTCCAGTAGCCAGACTCGAGGCATTAAAAAATAACAAAAAGAAAAAAACAGGAAAAATTACAATTAAAGAATCAAGAGAGTCTCTGGTGATTCATCAAGATATGAAGGGTAATTCAAACTCCATTCGAACCACTGTCCCACACGCATCAAATTTACCTTAACAGAAATTTTAATGGTCATTTTCCCTTTTCCTTTACACATAGTTTCTATTACTCATCCATAGTCGTCATCTGCTATAGTTTCCGTTAGTAAAATTATTATCCTAAAACAGTTGTATAATATTTCCCAATGTAATTTCCTTTATTCAGTTTGTTAATCACTATAAAATTAGCATAGAACTGTTGTACAATAACTTGCGCTATTCCCATGTAGATGTCCGACAATCGGTTTATAATCCATGTTTCTTTTTATAATTATTCTACAATTTTAGTACAGGTTGGAGTCTTCACTCTTTAGTGAGTACACATTAATTAACGAAAAAACTGGAAACCAATTTATCGGTTGATCGACTGGGGAATAATAACACCCAACGATCGTTATTTTTATTGCCTATAAATACGCTAGCCGGGTATAGACTTCTACTTCTATTTTGACAGTCGACCTTTTGTTTGATTGGCGAACAGCTGTTGTTCATGTATTTTTTGTGGATTTTTTAATGAGTTGGCAAAAGAAAATAGTAATTTTGGTGTTACAAAAGAAAAACGAAAATTAGTCTGAATTATTTACATGTTATTTTGAAATTTTTTTAATGTGTTGGCCACTCTAATTAAATGTTAATTTATTTAAAATCATATTTTAAAAAGTTGATTATCTACCAGCTAACTGTAAGCATAGTTTTGTCAAAATGTTTTAAACGC
>OY856188.1:204369943-204372443 GCA_963693315.1 Diogma glabrata
AAATATAAAATTCTAATTCAAACGAAATCATTTTCGGTTTGTAACATAAACTAGACGAAAGACGCGTGAAAATAACTAATGACTTTAATTCCTACTGAAGACAAACATTTTATTAAATTATAATTAAACCTATAACGGCTTAAGATACTACCGAACCATTAACTACCAAATATTGAATTAAAACGAATTCTAATGACGAATACTACTAAATACAAATGAGGCATGTTAGCCATTTTGCAAGGACACATTGGTTAACATTGGAAAAATTGTTTGATTTTGTCTCAACGACTATACGACGAAAGTGGGCTGTCAGACACACTCTGCCAAGGTAACGAAGAATGAGACAAGAGCGAACATCTGTAGGAATTATGATAGCAACAAGGAGAACGGCGAAACATTAATGAAGCTAACACATCCAGATACCAGCGGATGTTCGACGAACCAATATAAACCTTCCATGTTAACTGATGAACGATGTGAATTGAATAACTAATTATTTCACATCTAACAACGATGAACCCGACAGGATTTGATGAATGAGTTGGTAATTCAATAATGTAACATGCGATGAATAGTATTTAATCTACTAGAATTTAATGGGTATAAAATAATTTAACAGGTTCCTAAAAATATAACAATCAAACTAATAAAATACGATGAATGGTGTTAGGGTACGGCGAAACGTACGAGAAAAATATCTAAAATATTAACGAACAACAATTTTATTCGGAAATCACATTCTACTAAGTACGACGAAACGAATAATGACTCCAACTATTAATGAACATTAAATTGAGAAACGAATTCTAGTAAGATATGACGAATAACCAATTACTACAAATGAGGCATGTGAGCCTATTAGCAAGGTCAGAGCTAATTCACATTGAAGAAATTTGTTTGATTTTGTCTCAACGACTATACGACGAAGGTGGGCTGTGAGGCACACTCTGCCAAGGCAACGAAGAATGAGACAAGAGTGAACATCTGTTGGAATTATGATAGCAACAAGGAGAACGACGAAAAATTAATGAAGCTAACACATCCAAATACCAGCGAATGTTGGACAAACCAATATCAAAACTTCCATGTTGATTGACGAACGATGTGGATTAAATAATTAATTACTCGACACCTAAAAACGGTGATTTTGAAATGATCCGATGAATAAATTGGTAATTTAATATTGGAACATCCGATGAATATGCTATTTAATCTACTAGAATCCGATGAATATAATACATAATATAACAGAATCCTAAAAATAACAATTAATCTAATCAGGTACGACGAATGATTTAAAAATACGACAGAACGGTTTTCTAAAATATTAACGAAGACAACAATTGTATCTGGAAATCACATTCTACTAAGTACGACGAAAACGAATAGTGACTCCAACTATTAACGAAAAATCGCATTCCAACAAGGTACGACGAAAAACGAATAACGATTTTCAAACCATTAGCGACGACAACAATTATATCTGGAAACCACATTCTACTAAGTACGACGAAAACGAATAGTGACTCCAACTATTAACGAAAAATCGCATTCCAACAAGGTACGACGAAAAATGAATAACGATTTTCAAAATATTAGCGAAGACAACAATTATATGGAACTCAAGTTACATTAAAGTACGACGAACTGAATTATTAACGGAAATAAGAAATTTATCTTGGAATTCAAATTCCATTAGAGTATGACGAGATGTATAAAGATTTTTTAAAAATATTAACGACGACAGCAAAATTATTTTGGAATTCAAATTCCATGCCGGTACGACGAGATTTTGTACGATTTTGTTTTTTCAAGAGGTCTTCGTAAGGGGAATCCGGCATGTTAACCTTATGGAAAATTAATACCGAAGAGAAAAACGGATGAACATTGTTCCAGACGAAATATGTCAATAAAATGAAACAATCCGACACGCCATCCACCATAGACAATTAAACAATCGACTAAGCGACATTGTACACCCCGTAGTAGTGAATGTCCCGAAAAAATCACGATTATATGATCACGCAAGTCGTGTTAATACACAATGACAATATAAATGCTAGAGAAATGCATAATGTTAATGATATTTGACGAAAATTTAAATAATTAAGTTACTTATAAATTATACTAAATGGTACCTTAAATTATCCAAAAACGTTGGTTGGTTTTTTTTTTTTCTCTTCCGAAGTTATTTTTGAAACGAGCTGCGTGTAGATCCGGCTCGAAGGACCAAATGATGCGGCGTCGATGAGAGGTGGACTGTATTTTTTTCTTGACGATATATTTTGATGTGAGTTGGTTGGCACATCAACTTCCAACACCGTGATGCAAATATCAAGGTAATGTGAGACCCAGAGAAATACAGAGACTAATATCGACTCATATAATAGTTGAAAATCATGTACATATGAGATGTTTTGATTGAAGCAATGACGAAAATGTCTCAGCTCATATAATAGTTGAAATTATGTAAGTGAGATGAATGATGCAATGATGAAAA
>OY856188.1:204376339-204741784 GCA_963693315.1 Diogma glabrata
TAATTGATTTAAATAATTTCCATATTATTTGCATATAAAATTATGTGCGAAAGAAATTTTTCAGTCAATGTTATAACAAAAATATCGTTAATGAAACAGGCCCTTTCTATAATTAATTTTGGTGATTTAAAAAAGTTATTACATTTTTTTAATATTTTTTATTTGTCTTGTTTCATGTCCATTTATCGATATTTTAATTTAATTTTTCATTATAATGAGAAAATTATAGAAAATTAGTATAATTTTCTACACATAATTCAAATATTTAAATTTTTTGATTTCTGAATTTTGGTCTTTTAAATCGTATCATTAAAAAAATGGCGAAAAAATGGACGCATCCTTTACAAACAAAATCACACTCATACATTTCCTATTTAGAACGTAAATATACGAACGCTAGCTTTATGCATAAAAATGTTTGTCGGGATTGATGCGAAATACATACTTCTAATATAAAAAATTTCAAATATTATATTTACGAAAAAAACGAACCCATACAAACATCGATAGCAGCAAAAACAAAACAAAGATGTACCAAACCAAAAGATTTAATACGGCGTATTGCTTGATTCTATCACAAACGTATTCAATATCACTATTTTTAGGCTAATTTTTAATTTACCACGTTTGTAGTCAATTGAAAATTAAATCATAATTGACTCAACTACAAACATGGTTAAATCAAATATGTTTGTGATACTTATAAAAAAATATATCAACAACGGTTAAATTGTTAATTTAAATACGGAGCGTTGGTTGATACAATCACTAACGTATTTAGTTCCCCAATTTTCACTTAATTTTAGATTAACAATGCAACATGTTTGAATCAAGCAAGATTTTTTCTTTCGGTGTGATATTATCCAAGGAAACTTGCAGCAGTTTGCCCATCAACAGTTCATGGCACAGCGGCAGATGCCACCACCTTGCTCACAACCTCCAATAACTGAACCAGATGTAGCTACAGTGGGCAATATTAAGTTTGTTAAATTTAAAGATCCGCAAAATTTGTTTGACCAAAACGCAATTGTTTAGTTCAGGATGTTGGAACTAAAATTTTTTAGTTCGAATGTTAGGTCAGAAATGACCAAATATTCACATGCATTAAGTGCAATTGATTCACGATTGCACAACAAATTGGCACCGTTGCTCTTTAAAGAGATATGTGATACTCCTTATACTACCTTTAAGATTGAGGTAATTAAAATTTTGGGCGACAGCGATAAGGCAAAAATTAATAATATTTTGCATAAATTAGAATTAGGTGATGAAAAACCTACACAGTTGCTAGCTGAATTCCGAATCAACGGTGCTGATATGAACGATGGCATTATCAAACAACTTTGGATGGCACGTCTTCCTGAAAGCATCCAACTTATTTTATCGTCTTTCGAAAACGATTTGCCATTAACGTTGTTGGCAGAACGTGCCGACAATCTTATGGAAACGTTGTCACAGGGACAAATTTTTGCAATGAACTACTTCTACTTCTACTTCAACATAAAAAAAATCAAAACATTAATGAAATTCTTAATAATTTTAAAACGCAACTGCTGAGTGAAATTCACTCGATGGAAAATGCTGGTCATAGGTCGCGCTCTAAATCTCGTGATAACCGTCGGAGTACTTCTAGATCAAAGTCTAGAGAATTAAAAATTAATTCGGACATTTGTTTTTACCACTCCATATTTAAAGACAAAGCACAACGCTGTGTCACTGGATGTTTTTTAAAAAGGTTTAAGATTTCACAACATTTTTAAAATCACATCCATGCACATGGAGTAACTTAAGTGAATACAAAGAAGCGCAAAAAATTGTAAGTTGTTTAAAGGTAGTCAACGATCCAGCAGAACGATGCATAAAATTAATGAAAGAGTTCAACGATAAAATAACTAAAGATGAAGATTAAAAACAATTTTTGTTAAAGGTAAACAATAAGCAATAATTTAAGATAATTTGAGCATATATAGAATGAGAATTAATTTTATTTCATGCATTTTCAGACCGTTCAAGACTACCGTAAGAAATATCCGAAATCTGCTACATTGCAGGATTTGGAAAGGCCTTTATAATTTTGTTAACATTATAAAATAGGTTCCTGTTTTTAAACATTAAATGATACTTTAGAAACTATTATACGGTTTTGTTTTTAATACAGACTCGACTATGTGAAAATTACAAAAAAAATTGTATGTAAGCGTGCTTAAGAATCAAAGTCGCCACGTGTTAAAATTGTAATAGAGTGGTGAAACTTTGTCAGTATCCTTAAATTACCCAAAGGAACAAAATTCCGGCCGGCGCCATGCCAAAATACAAAAAAAAAAATCACCCATACAAATAAGTGCCACCCTAATATATATATATAAATATATATATATATATATATATATATATATATATATATATATATATATATATATATATATATATATATATATATATATATATATATATATATATATATATATATATATATATATATATATAGATTGGCAACACTGATTGCGATCGCACTTCATCTATTTTTTATTATCTCATAAAAATAAATGTAAATTAATAGTTTAAGAAGGTTTGCAATACCAAAGTAGTGTTTTTTGTCAATAAGAAACCAAAGGTAAATAATTAAATAGAAAGCAAAAACAATAAAAAATCAAAAATTCGTAATATATTGCCAAAAGAAAAATTATTGGATATAACCTCAAATTTTTATACTATTTTCTAAACGTCAAACATATTACTTGAGAAAATAAAAAGTGGTCACATAAATATCCAGTTTTAATATAAAATACATTTAACTGAAAAACCACAAACATTTAAGTGAGAAAGAAACAAAATCCGTATAAATTTGCATGGCCAATAAGTCATACTGTGATCAATAAATATCTGTGAGTGTTATTTCCCGCATATGAAAGACAATAACAAAAGGAAAATCGACGAAACTTCTCCGGAGAGCCAGCCCCAAACAAATAAAAGAAGTCAAATGGGAGAAGCGATGAAAGTTGGTGCAATGTCATTCGATCAACTTATGGCCGAGTTCAGCAAATTGATCGATAATAAGTTACAGCATCTAGCAACCAAGGATGATCTCTTATCGGAAGTGCATGTGATAAAAGAAAATTACAAAGATCTAAAAAACGAAATGCAACAGCTTACTATACAAAGTCAGACCTTTCAGCACGAAATTGAGCAATTAAAAAATTTCAATCGGCGAAAGAATTTAATCTTTATAGGCATCCCGCAAAATGTGCCTGATCTGAAAACGAATGTTCTTGATTTCTTGAAGAACACACTTGGAGTGGAAAATGTGGAAATTGCCAAAGCTACACAACTTGGCAGGACAACACGTCAAATTTTAGCAGAACTTAACAATCCAGATGATATAGGGCGTATCCTGAAGAACTGCAAAAAATTAAAGGATACTGGAATGGCTGTAAACAGAGACTATACTCCATACTATCGGAAAAAACACTTAAGATTGCTGGCAATTCGGAAAGAAATCGTAAAACAAGGATGTAGGAACAAAATCATGGTCAGAAATGATAAGCTATTTATTGAAAAGGAAATATTTACAATGGACACAGAAAACAAGACATTATTACATGGGAGTCTCGATGGAATACAGAAACTTAAAGTGTTGACAAATGTGGACATCACCCAATTTTTAAACTCATTAGTTACAAGGGAAAATGGTCATGCGGCAAATAGGGATGAATAGCAATTACATACAAGTGGATCAAATTTAAATTTAAGTAACTCACAGTCTAGTAATATTAATATCTTATCATATAATATAGCGGGTTTAGTCAATAAGATTTTATCACCTAGTTTTTTTAGTTTCGTAAAAATTCATGATATTTTTTTTCTTTTAGAGACTTTTGTAACGGAAGAAAATGTTGCTACATACGAAAAGTATTTCAATAATTTTGAACTGAAATGGGTGCCTGCAACAAAAACTCATAACTTTGGCCGAGCTAGTGGTGGGTGTTTATATGGATTCAGAAAAAATCTAAAAGAAGTCCTTCAATTAAAATTCGGTAATTATAACAATATAATAGTCCTATCAGCCAAACTCAACCATCAAAGTGTGATATTCGTGCCTACATACATCAACTGTAACAAATGGGATAGTGATTTCGAATGTTTAAAAAGCTTTTTTGGTTTAGGTGTGGCTGAAAATTACATAATAATTGGAGATTTAAATATTCGAATCGGTAGTGAACAGAATTTTGAAATCAGTATTCTTGAACAATTTCCAAATCTGTACCTGGAAAGGAAATCAAAAGATAGTAAGACTGATAGCAGAGGGAAGAAGTTCCTAGATTTTGTTGATGATATAGGTGGGGTAATTTTAAATGGGCGCACGCCTGGGGACTCAGGAGGAGAATTTACGTTTGTGGCTGAAAGAGGCTCGTCAGTAATTGATATTTGCAGCGCCTCAATAGATCTGCTACATGAAGTAAAGGACTTCAAGGTGGTACCACAAAACTTCTCTGATCACATGCCGATTGTGTTACAATTATATGGAAATAAAGCACAAAGGGCACATCAACCATTAACACTCTTACCGAAAATTAAATGGGCTGACGATAAAATAGAGCAATACCACAATAAGATTAACCATTTACTATCACGTGATCCCAACCCGAACCTACAACCAAAACCAATTGAGTTTATTACAAACATCATATATAACGTAACCAAATCCGTCCCAAAAATAATCCAACAAAGATGTGTAGAATTCAAAAATAAATGGTTTGACTACGAGTGCTTGCTGGCCCGTAAAAAGTGCTTTCGATTATTAAATTTGTTCCGAAAAAGAAATACAGCACTTACCAAAAGCCTGTATATGCAAGCAAATTATCAATACAAGCACATGTGTAGAACTAAAACACAAGAATATTACCTATCGCTTACAAGTAGACTTTCCAACGTTAAAGATTCTGGTGAGTGGTGGACTATCGCAGGCGAATTGAAAATGCGCGGTCTCATAGTAGGAAATAACTTAGATATTACACATATGGTGCAACATTTTCGCTCCTTGTTAAATCCCCCTCTTAATACTAATCCAACGTTATATGCAGAACCTTCGATATTCAACGCAATTTTAGACGAAGATATTGTGGTAAATGAGATACTGGCAGTACTTAAGGCAGCTAAAAATAACAAGGCCCCAGGTATGGATCGCATCCCGTTTGAATTCTATAAGTGCGCACCAATCTCTTTACTGAATGAATTAGCAATAACCCTTAATGAAATATTTCGCAGTGGAACTGCCCCCGAATCATTCAAACGCTCAATAATATTCCCAATTTTCAAGAAGGGTGATGTAAATAGAGCCGAAAATTATAGGGGTATTTCTTTTATAAACACCGTCGCGAAAATATTTACTGGAATTCTTCTGAACAGATTGGAGAAATTTGTTGCTCAGAATAAGCTCCTCAATGAATTTCAAGCAGGGTTTAGACGAGGATACTCCACCAATGATTGCATTTTCTCATTGTTCTGTATTATCAAATTAAAACTTAAACACAAGAAACAAAAAATCTACGCATTCTTTGTGGATTTTCGAGCAGCCTTTGATTGCATTGATAGGGATGCACTTTTCTATAAACTGTCTAATATGGGGGTATCGACAAAGTTTATTAATATTCTCAAATCACTATATCATAATACAATGTCAGCAGTTTGGAATGGTAAGGATTTATCAGACTGGTTTGAAACATTGATGGGTGTTAAACAAGGTTGCCTTCTTAGCCCACTATTGTTCGCACTTTTTTTAAATGACATCTATGAACATTTGGAAGGGGGTATTAAAATGGGAAACTGGAATATCAAACTTCTAATGTATGCAGACGACATTGTGTTACTAGCTGATAATCCTGAAACACTCCAGAAGATGATTCAAAATCTAGAACAGTATTGCACCAGATGGAACCTATCCATTAATCTAGATAAATCTAAAATAATGATTTTCAGCAGAGGGGGTAAAAGATCTGCAAATGAAGCATGGTATCTCCAGGGAAATAGCATCGAAGTGGTAAACAGTTATAAATATCTAGGAGTCCAAATAACTCCCCAACTTTCGATGAAAAAACATTTGAAAGAAAGGTTACAAATGGGGAAAATTAGTATCAATCTAACGTGGAGTAATTTTCTCAACAAAAAACTTGTGCCGGTGTCGCATAAATATAAATTATTTAATGCAGTATCTCGAGCGATACTATCCTACGGAGCTCAAACATGGGGCTTCCAGTATTTCGAAGAAGTTGAATCCTTACAGCGTTTTTTCATTAAAAAATTGGTTGGACTTCCGCAAAACACGCCAAATTACATGATTAGCTTAGAAACCGGAGCACCGAAGCTATTTCTATTTACCTTTAAATTGCATGTAGATTTTATCATAAAAACCCTTCAACTGCCAGAAAATAGACTAATAAAGTTCCTTGCGATGGAATGTATCAAAGAAAACGTATTCTGGACACAAGAATGGAGAAGTCTCGCTGAAAAAGTGGAAGTGCATTTTGATTTGAATCAGTTCAATAAAGAAGTATGGGAGTCCAAAACCACTGCAGTTTTAGAAAAGATAAAAGATATGCACTCCCTGGAAAATATTATAAAAGCTCGAGAATCTTCGCATGGTGAATACCGGAAACTCTGTTACAACGGACCCAATGTATACTTTAATGACAACCACAGTCTTAGTATAATTCGAACATTATTTCGCGCAAGAGGAGGCCTAATTTATTTAAACAGCCGAACCTATCGTGCAGAAGTGAAGACTTGCTCCTTGTGCAATATGAATCAGGTGGAAGATACATATCACTTTGTAGCTGTATGTCCAATACTGGGAGAATTTCGTTTAAAATGTTTGGGAAAATTAACCCTCGAGAAAGAAGAATTATGGGATTGGTTGAATGGGAAAAACTGGAAAAATTTAAATGAGTTTTTGTCGCAGGCATTCAAATACAGGCAATATTTAGTTAACGAATTTAACGCATAGTTATACGGTTGGTCGGGCACATGGGTTTAGTTCTACAGAAGCTCTTGAAGCGTCATCAAAGCTAAATTACACATACGAATTTCTACTTTCGCGACAGAGCTTTTGTGGATAGTTAACTTCTGTTCCCGTCCTCAGTAAAGTAGGTGTATAAGTATGCACATCTTGTTACAAGTGTAGAATTTCATATACCCACTATAGGGGAGTATCTGAATGACATGTAAACTAGCATTGGCTAAGCCTTACTCCTTTTTTATTACTCACAGTAATCTTTAAGTATAGAAACAATTAATTTAATTAGTCATATTATGGGATAGAATAGAAAGATGAATTGCAAGAAAGAATGTAAATTAATGTAATATTTTGTTTTGCCTCTCGTGACAGACGACTAAAAGTCATTGTCATATATAATGTTTTCTTAAGTAATAAATGAATCGGTGGAACCTTGAATAAATTGCTAACTTAATTATGCAAGTATTAATGAACTATAAGTAAGTTGTATTAGGATAAGATATATAGTATGTAATGTATAAATTTGATTCATTTCATTTGTAAACAAATTAATAAGAAGAGAAATAAACATAATCTAATCTAATCTAAATCTATATATATATATATATATATATATATATATATATATATATATATATATATATATATATATATATATATATATATATATATAAAATGAATAGCTTAGGAATGATTATGAATGAAACCATGACTAATCGGGATAATCATATAGCTAGTATATCCGGCAAATTTTGCTTTGCGCTAAGGAAGCTATATGCAATAAATGATTACCTCCCACCTAACCTAAAAGCCAAACTTATACCGTACAGTTCTGTTTCCCTTTTTCTGTATGGTTGTGAAGTGTATTCGGGTTGTAATGCCGGGTGTTTCTATAAGGTTAAGCTTTCCTTAAATTCAGCTGTGAGATCTATCCATTCTCTACGAAAATTTAATCATGTCTTACAATATATTAAAACCTTTCTTGGGTGTAATCTTGATTAGTTTTTTGAGATACGAACTTTAATTATGCTTATTTTGGATTTTTAAGATCAATTAAACTCAAGTAAGTAAAGAAGTAATTGGAATTTTTTCAATTCAAAGGTATGGTTTAAAGATTCTCCAAAAACTCCAGTGTACATTTTTCGTGTTTCGGATGGGATTCGACCCTACCCTCGTCAGTGCCCGGCTCGAATCCTTGGGCAGACATGCTATCGATTACGCCGTTGAGGTGATGACAATTTCAAAGTTGAAACCTCTTCATCACTTATTTATTTTTTACTTAAGTTGAATTTTTCCACTGTCATTAGACTCCTATTATGGAAATGTTTTAACATTTTATGGGATTTTTTGCATTAAATTTCTAGACTGAATGGGGAACATTTCTATTCTAATTAACATCCTCTAAACTTTAATTATGCTATTTAAGTCTATTAAAAATTAATGCCAGTCTCTCTGCGTCAACGGCTTCTTTTTGCTAAATCTGCACGTACTAGACAGCTGGTGATACCTAGGCATAATTCCTTCTCAGTGGAATAGTAATTTATGGTCAAAAATGGTGAGCTTCAAAATTGTGGAATCGCATTCCCATTGAAATCAAGAACTCGACGTCTGTTTATGTGTTTAAAAGAGATTGCAAGGAGTTCCTTGCATAATTATTTGGTCTTATTTATGTGTATGTTAATCATTTTAAATATATAAATAGATAAAATATAGAATGTATATCGCTTCTCTTACCGCTGGTTTGGTTCCAGTTTGACTCGGTGATGGTGCAGCTGTGATGGGGTGTATATGGGAAAAAATTGTATTTGCATATATGAATTTATATATATATGTATATATTATGCATGTTTTTTTTCTTTGTAGTTTACCGTAATGTAATGTATGTTTACCGTCTCTGCAACTCAATTTATCCATCTTGTAGTTAGTAATACTTTCAATAATTTTTTTTTATATGGTCTATTCACTAGACAGTTAGAATAGTCTATTGAGTCTACTGATCATGTATTAACATACTCCAATTATATAAGGCAAATTGCAATTAATTGCTTATACTAGTAAATAAATAAATAATGAAATACTAACCAAACAATATCTGTTGCCATGTAACAAAGAGCAACATCCTTGTAATGACACCTTCTCAACAATTGAACCACCTAAAGACATAAGGACAAGAAGAATCTTTCTGCATGAGGTTAGAGCTCACCAAGTAACAGGCAATATCGACGAGGTTATTTACAAAACTTAAAAATACTCTAAATAAAAAGCCACCAAAAGCGCCGAAGAGGTAGCTACAACAACCCGTCGCTACTTGAGTTTCCTAAAGACGGAATGATTAAGGAGTTCAACTTCGATAGGAAATATACAACGCAGTTGTGAAAAAAAACGGATTGAAGCGGTGAATTCACTACTTTCCATCTGTGTAACGAGGTAATCAAATGATACGCGGGTGGTTTAACGACCGAGGCAAGGGTGGGTTGAGGAGTATTTAGACCAAAGACCAAATGCTTTGAGCCTATAGGCACCTACCCAAGCATCTTCCAGACCGAAATATGTGCTATCGAAAGATGCTCAGGCTTCACTTAGGAAGAAAATATGAGAACAAAAGAATTGTCATCTTGTCGTACAGCTCAGCAACAGTTAATGCGTTAATCTCATACACTATCACATCTAAGATTGTTGGAGACTATGTGAGCAGGCTAAACAAGCTTGGGAATAGTAACAAAGTTATCTTGGATACCTGGATACCTGGTCATGCGGGTATCGCAGTGATTGAAATTGGCAAGCCGGGCACTTTAACATGTTTTGTCGGCCCGGAGTCCTTTTGTGGATTGGGGACAAAAGCCACCCACGAAAGCATGAGGAGAGTAATTATTACGGCATGGTTCAAAAGCTGGAACAACACCGTTGGCTAAAGGCAGTTCAAGGAGTTTATTGGACTGTTTAATCAAACGAGAGCAGTAATGTGCTCTAGGTTGAATAGGAATAAACTGAGAATACTGACAAGAGTTCTTACAGGACAGAAGATTGTACAGAATATTGTGGAGCTTTGATCTACATGAGAAGGTATCGTCTCGGGGAATATAATATTGACGGGCATGACCTGCATAAACTTAACCCTCTCCATATCTCGAAATTCCTAAGGGGAGCTGGATTAGAGGAGTTGATCTAACTGGTTATTCACCAGAAAGTAGCAGGGAGGGAGGGGTACAATAGATCATTTTGGTCACAGTACAACACTATCACCAACGAATTATATCTAATCTAATAGGTAGTAATCAATATTTTATTAGTATTTTTTATCAGTATTTTATCAACTCTTCTGAAACCTAAAATAGTAGTTTATGTAATAAGTACGCAAAACGGACGAATCGTAATGTTTCCGGAGGTGCTAGCCGAGTCCGTAATATGAAGATGAGTCTGCTAAAGCCATATGCGTACGTGTTGCATACAACGTTTTTTTGTATTAGCTCTTAGGATTTTTTTTCTAATTTATTGCTTAATTTGTATACTTGCGTACCTAAAATTATTATAATATAAAATGAATTAATAAATGAATAAAGTTTTAAAATTCATTTAATTGTCAGATTTCCGAATAAACAAATTTTGAATCCGCTAAAGTGTTGTCATTACGACTTTAAGTACTAGGCCGCTAAAATATAATTTGCGGACTTGAAACAGTTTCAAAAGTAATCATTTTTCGGAGCTAATACTAAAAATTTATTTAAGCTATATAATGGAATTATCGAATGGTACACAGAATACTATACATATTTCAATGTATATTGTTCTTTTTCTGGTTTAGATATAATTATTAGAATAAATCATTTGTTTTTTATTTATAGAGAAAATTTATGAAAATGGGTCGAAAAGTAACTGTTGCTGTGTCAACTTTAAATCAATGGGCTCTTGATTTTGAAGGAAATATGACAAGAATTATGGAATCCATTTTGGAAGCGAGGGAGCTTGGTGCCAGATTTCGTACAGGACCCGAGTTAGAAATATGGTAAAATCTAAATGAGTTATTTTAGAACTATTTCACTGAAAAATGTTAATTACAAACCTCATTTCAGTGGTTACAGTTGTGAAGATCATTTTTATGAGTCTGATACATATCTACATTCATGGGAAGTTTTATTAGAAATTATGACTTCGCCATTATGTGAAAATATGTTAATTGATGTCGGTATGCCAATTCAACATCGAAATGTATCATATAGTTGTCGTGTTATATTTTTAAATAAAAAAATTGTATTAATTCGACCAAAAATGGCAAATTGTGATGATGGAAATTATCGTGAAACACGGTGGTTTACGCCATGGAAAAAAGTAAGTTGTAATTTCAATAATGGTTTTACGATTTTTTTCTCTTGATGGTTTTCTATATAGACTTTACAAACTGAAGAGTTTTGCTTACCGCAAATTATCACATTGCACACCGGGCAAACTACTGTGACTATTGGTGACGCTGTTATATCAACAAGAGATACATGCATAGGGTTTGAAATTTGTGAAGAGCTATGGCATCCGAGGAGTCCACATATCGATATGTCGCTATCTGGCGTTGAAATTATATCAAACTCATCCGCAAGCTACATGGAACTACGAAAAGCTGAAATTACAACTAATCTAATTAAAAATGCCAGTTTTAAGGTCGGTGGTGCATATTTGTTTAGTAATCTTAGAGGATGTGATGGACAACGTGTGTATTTTAATGGTTGTTCAGCGGTTGCTTTAAATGGAGATCTTATAGCTAGAGGGAAGCAATATTCTTTACAAGATGTAGAAGTTGTAGTAGCAACATTCGATTTAGAGGATATAAGATCATATCGTGTTTCACGTCGTTCAAGAAGTACATCAGCAGCATCAACACCAACATATCCAAGAGTTTCTATTGATTTTGAGCTATCAACAAACAACGATGTACACCTACAAACTAATACTCCTATCCAATATATGTTTCATACATTGGAAGAAGAAATTGCTTTAGGTCCAGCATGTTGGTTGTGGGATTATCTTCGACGATCTGGTGAAGCTGGTTTTTTCTTACCGTTAAGCGGTGGAATGGATAGCAGTAGTTGCGCAGTTATTGTTCATTCAATGTGTTGTCTCGTAATGCAGTCAATTCAAATTGGTGATACACAAGTCCTACATGATGTTCGTAAAATTTTAGGAGATCCAGATTATACTCCCCAAAACGCAACAGTTTTATGTAATCGAATATTTGTGACATGTTACATGGGAAGTGAAAACTCAAGTAATGAAACTCGTCAACGTGCTAGTCGCTTGTCAAACCAATTAGGATGTTATCACATTGAATTAAATATTGATCTAGTTGTTTCTGCTTTTTTATCATTATTCAAAACAGTAACCGGATTGACACCAAAATTTAAAAGTCAAGGAGGATGTCTTCGTCAGAACACAGCATTGCAAGATATTCAAGCAAGATCAAGAATGGTTCTTTCATATTTATTCGCACAGTTAATTCTTTGGGTTCGTAATCGACAGGGAGGCTTATTAGTTCTTGGTTCAACAAATGTGGAAGAAGCTTTAACTGGTTATACAACAAAATATGATTGTTCTAGTGCTGATATCAACCCGATTGGTGGTCTTTCCAAAACGGATCTACGAAAATTTTTAAGATATGCTAAAGATAAGTTCGATGTTCCTATACTATCGGAAATACTTGCAGCACCACCAACTGCTGAGCTTGAGCCATTGTTAGATGGTCGAATTCAACAGATGGATGAAGAAGAATTAGGGATGACTTATGATGAGCTAAATCAGATTTGTCGTTTACGTAAACAATCATTTTGTGGTCCTTTTAGTATGTTCTTCAAATTATTGGCAACGTGGAATGATACACACACCGCAAAAGAAGTTGCGAATAAAGTAAAGCATTTCTTTCGACTTTATGCAATCAATCGACATAGGATGACGGTATTTACTCCATCATATCACGCTGAATCCTATAGTCCCGATGATAATCGTTTCGATCATCGTCAAATTTTATATCGTGCCAATTGGAGTTGGCAGTTTAAATCAATTTTTTTTTTTTTTAATAAAATGTGTTGTGTAATAGGGTTTAGAATATGTGTCACAACAACACATAAATACCTTTTAAGACCTAGGTCTAGACCTGGGTCCCACAACAACTGGCGTTCTGAGGTGTAGATTAACGCTTTTTTTAAACATCTGTGGGTTGAAACCACCTGAGACTAAGTGTTCCGGCAAACTATTCCATTTGTACGCAGTTCGGACAAAGAAGTCTCTCTGCGATCTGCCAGTATGACAGCGCGGGATCTTTACCGTTTCACTGGTTGCGGCAGCCGATTGCCGAGTGGAACGGGGGTAAGAATAAGTTTGAGGCATGATGCCGCTGATTTCATCTGAGCACTGCTGATGACGATATTTGTAAAAAACAACGAGGTCAGCAACAGTGCGACGATGTTGTAGGGAATCAAGTTGTGATGTCAAAGTTCGATCACCTACAATTCGTATAGCTCGCTTTTGAACAGAGTCCAAGAGGGCCAAGATGGAAACAGAGGCAGCACCCCAAACTTGACAGCAGTACTCCATACAGGGACGAATATAGGACTTATAAACATGGAGCAATTGGTATGGAGTGAAAAATTTTTTGCATCTATTTAGGAGGCCGAGTTTTTTAGACGCGCTTTTTGCCATCGCCATTACATGATCGTTCCAGAGTAGGTCATTTGAAACTGTGACACCCAATAAACGAATGTTTTTACATTCACCTATTGGTTCACCAATTGAAAATGAATTAGAAAAAATTACAACAAATGAACAAAATATAAAAATTGATGAACACGAGAAAGATACGTAAATCATGTGATTCACAAAAAGTTTAAACAAATTTAACTCAGCTGTTACTTCTAGCTACATTTTACTAGTTCCTAAGTTTTGTTGTTGTTGTGTCTAGGAAAAGTCACCTGTCTCGAGGTTATCCATAATAATCTTACATCTAAATTTGTGAAGTTCACTGTGCATAGATGACTGGTCAAAAGAATTTTAGTACAATCCTCATATACGTTGAGAATAAACACTTGAGAATATACACGTTGAGCTAACTATAAATAAATATATACACTGGCTCAAGGAGGAAATATGCTCCGCTTCTTTAACTGATTGATTTTCTAAGCCTTGCGCTGAAGTGAATCTATCTGTAAACTCGCAAAGCAATTTAACTGTGAACAAATAAAAATATTCAAAGTAATTATATACTTAGGTATGATTCTGTATAGTAAAGTCATGAGCGCTCATGGACTGTAGGTTGTAGGTTAAAACCTGGCAATTAATTTAGGTACCGCAAGATCACCACAGAATTGCGGAGTCTACCATATATCGACTGTATTGCAAAAATTATTTAGTTAGACAAGTATTTCACTGCGACATAGAGGTCGGCGATGGCATTGAGCACACCTTACAGATGGCGCACGAACAAATGAGGGCATTGGTTCAAGTGTATTGGGTTCTAGAATAAAAAGGACGGTAGTTCTTAGTACGTTCACTAAAGTATACCAAGCTGAACAAACTTTACCTTAAAAATATACTTTGTTCCACTTCAAAGTTAGCATGAAAATGTGGTTCTATCTACACATATTGCGTTATTTTGTGTCATCTTGCACGGAGTGCATCTGCTTTCAGCCCACAAACGTTTAAGAAAACCACTTATCAATACCCCAGAAAGTATGTTGTTGTGTGGCCTAGTCTTAAAAGGTGGCCTAGGTCTTAAACGGTGTGTGTTGTTGTGATACATATTGTAATTCCTATTATACTTACAACACTTTTTAGTTAAAAAAAATGAAGAATGGAAACAAAAAGCTAACACTCGACTATGAAGAAATTACAAGGGACTATTTTCCTCTAGTAATTTTGGACGTAACTTTCCAGCTTTATCGCTAAAAATAAATAACATAATGTGTCACAGAATACGGTCCATGTAACAATCTCAAGAAATTTAGGCGCAGTTCTAGATCCTGCAATTTAAAAGAGGAATCGATAGAACATATTATCTACGATTGCAGTGAATGTACGTACATACATACTTCCTTTACCACAAGAAATTATTCCAACTGAGTTTCCAAAAAAACATACAGCACAACTTACATGTCATTGGAATCGACTGTCGATTTCGACTTGTAGTTTAGAGTTGTATTGTTGCACATATTTTTAAAACATATTTACGAACAATCAATTCCCATCATCAATAATTCAGTTATTTTACAAAATTTTCAAAATATAATCCAAATCTTTTTTGTTTATTTATTAAACAATAAACCGTTGTGCAAATAAATCATTATTTGATTTCAGTAAAAACTTGTCTTGATGTAAACGGTTGACGACGGTTTAAGTAATAAAAACAACAACAACAAATAAAAAATAATTTTTAAATTTTTTCAGTAATAATTTTTATTTAAAAAAAATTTATTTTTTAAATATTTTTTGTTTGTTTGTAAATAATTTTCATTTTTATCATTATCATAACAGAGCATTTTTCAATAGAATAATATTTAGAAATTAAATTCAATGTTCAATTTTTTTGTCGTCTTTGAAAACCTCAACAGATTCAACTTCTTTTCCGTATAAATTTCTTTCAAAATACATTAACAAAAAATTCAGTAAATCTTTTAATAATTAAGTTTACAGTTTTCATCATATTTCTATATTTCAGTTACATTAAAATTATATATAATATTGTTTTATTTTCATTTTTATCTCTCTAGAAATACAATTAACAAAACATTATTCTTCATAAATACATTTAAATTTATTTTAATTTAATATATATATTTATATAAAAAAAAATTGATTTTTGTTCGATTACATTAAATTAAAAAAAAAAATAAATACTTTTAACATATTATTATTTCAAGATAGTTTAGTAATAATTAGTTTAATTAAATTTAATTTTTTAAGAAAAAAAATTGTTTATAAAATAATTTTTTTGTTTGATGTTTTGCTAATTTAAAATAATTAAATAAATATATTTGATTTAAAACATAATGATTTTTTGTGATTTTGTAATTAGTTTGTTTGTGATGATACATTTATTATGGAAGATGAGGATTCGTGTTGTTTATATAAAACGATAAAAAAATAATTACTATTAAATAAAAAGTGAATAAGAATAGAAAAAAGTTATAATCGATATTGATTTTTATAAAAATTAATTAATCAATGAAATTTTTCTTGACCTGATTCTTTATGTATTTTATACAACGTTATTAAATTAATTATAGTTGAATTGATATTTCAGTTAATTAAGTGAATAGTACGTGATAAATTGAACTTGAAAAAATAAAAAATGTCAAGTCCAATTATAATGATAGTTGTGTTGATGTATGTGATAAATTTTGATTCTATTTTTCGGAACAAACTTTATTATTGTTGCTATAAAAATGCTTTCAAACGATTTGATAATGTTTGGATACATTTTGTGAAACCGTTAAATTAATATAATTTTATTATATTTGAGAACAATTTCAAATCAAATCCAAACATCATTTGGATAGAAATAACGTTTATAAATTAAAATTTCAGTTATTTTATTTGTCAAAAATGGCAGTTATGTACTTAGACAACCCGATTCATAATATCAAGAAAAATAATTCTAGTATTCACTTTTTAACATTATCATTATCAATTATTTTTAAATCATTAAAAAAATAATAAATTTTTTAAGTTTTTGTTGTTAGTTTTGCTTTTCTAATTTTTCTCTCATTATTTGATGTTAATTTTCAATAATTAAAATTGTAATAAAAAATTAACAATATTCATGTTTTAATTATAAACTTATAAACTAAAAAAGGTACTTAAAAGCATACATATATATTTTTTTAATATTTATAATTTAAAAAAAAATAAAATTAATATTTTTATATTTTATTTCTTTAATTTCTCTATCATATATTTAAAAGAAACTAATTTTATATTATTAATCTAAATTATTGTGAATTAATTTATAAAACTTAAATTTTTTAAAACCCATTTTATCCAACACCAAGAGATTGCACAAAAAACCCGATACTTTGTTTTTAGTTTCGTTTCTGTATTTTAACATTATAATAATTTAAAGTATTATAATTGTTAAAATAACAGTTTTGCAGTCGTTTAAAAATTTAAAAAATAAAATAAAACGATTTTCTTTTTCTATTTATATGTATAATATAAAATAAAAAAAAAAAATTAAGAAAAAGAAATTCATTATAATTTTATTTTTTAAAATTTTTTTTATTTATTTAAATAAAAATTAAAAATTTTTATTAATATTTCAATAGTTGTTTTTTTAATGTTAATATATAAATTAAATTCAGTTCTATGTTCATTTTTTTTTTGTTCAACTATTAAAATACAAAAATTTATTTGTCATAATTTTTATGTTTGTTTTTTTTTATTGTTTTTGTTGTTCAAAGACAAATCACACAGCAATTAATTTTTTAAAAATTGATTCGCCTCAAATTAATTTTCTTTTTTTTATATAATCAAAAAAAATTTTATTTCATTAAAAAAAATATAATAAATCACGGTAAATTCTCAGACTTTTCTTCAAAAAAAAAAAAAATATTAATAATAAAATAAAAATAAAAAAGTTTCAATTAATAAATGATAATAAAATAAAAAAAACAAAATTAATATACTTTTTTTTTTAAGTTTAAACAGAAAATTAATTATGAACCGGCATAGGAAGCTGACCTAATAAGTTATTAGCGAAAGTCGAATTTGTGAACTTAAAATGACGTTTATCGTAAAATTTAAGGAGGGCTGGCGAATAAGGATGATTTTCTTTTAAATGAAGGTAATGAACTTCCGGCTCACTAGTTGTGTGACCACATTCCTCGCATACATACATCTGTAAAGAAAAAAAAATTACCATTTTTTATTATTAATATTTTTTAGAGTTTAAAACGCTGCTCTCACTTCTTTATTCCGTTCTTTTGAAGGGATGACGAAAAAGTACTAATTGCCTTTCTCGTCTCCAAAGGAGTCAAATCAAAAAAATAAAAATTTTGCTCTTAGGAGTCAGAATGATATAAAAAATAAAAAAATTCTAACTTGTGAAAACAGAGCTTGCAAGTTTTGGAAGTAAAGCTAAAAAACTAAGAACATAAAAAACAAAAGTGGAGCGACGGATTTGCACCTTTCGTCAAAATTGTTGTAATGCTCCTTGGGCGGAGATGGGTGCCGAGTGCTTCTAGGGCCTAGACCCGTCCATCTTGGGAACCGGCATCGCTCAATGACAGTAGCAGAGTTCCTGAATCTGAATATGTAGCCAGAGGAATAGCATCGTGCACGGCGCTACAACCACAACCAGGGACATGTATAGGACAAAATAATTTTCGAAAGAATTGCGACAAAATAAAAGTGAAAGAGGAATTGATATAAATATAAAAAGATAAACAAAAAGGGAAGCGAGAACGAAACAAAGAAAAATATAGAGAAGCACAATGGTGCAATAGTTATATGTCATTCATGTATTATTGAGCTGTCATAAATTAACAGAACCAGTAATGCCGATCAGCAGAACTGCTGCGCGCTAATAGCCTAGTTTTGGATATGATATGCTTACAACCAATAGAATTTTACCTTACTCGACTATGCCACGTGGTAGAATAAAGCTAGTTTACGAAGAGCAGAAATAGAACATGCTGCCCAGCAGAGCTCGTATTTGCAGATCATCGAGCTAGTAAATGCCAACCAGAATAACTAGTATATCGTCGCTTTAATAATGAAACAACGTATTCGCAAAAGTGTAGTTTCGAGATAATTGGGTTTAAAGACTTTTCGATTTTCTGATTTTCGTAAACTGGCAGCACTATTGAATGAATAAAGATATTGGAAAAAAAATTTCTACCAATTAATCTTGACTAATTTTCCCACAGCATATTAAAATTTCACATTGGTCCCTGCTGACTTTTCTACCTAAAATGAGGTGAAAAGTCAATCAGGGACTTTATACGTTATTTCATTTTGCATGGAAGTACGATTAAGCCTAAAACTAATTATTATTGAACTAACGCATGATATTCTTACAATTTTTTATTTATATGAACCGGTATATCATGTAGTCATGAATGATGCTTATACAATATTTTAGATTTACCATTTCCTGTGGCGATACGACACTGATTTTACCCAAGTTATTATTCTGTAGGCATTGGAATATCCTGTATTGGAATATTCTGTAGGCATTGGTACATGCATTTACGATGTTTCAATATTTAACAAAATTCAAATTTGCATGTACGTTAATTAACAATATATTAATTTTCACCCCCAGTTATAAAATAATTGGAAAATGTTAAAATGTCACTCTATAGACATCCTCATGGGTAGGGTTTCTAAATATCCGACCTATTTGATTATCCGGATATCGAATACATGAACAATAAATTATCCGGATAATCCGGATAATTAATCAATAAATAAAACATGTTTTTTATTTTGCGGTATTTATATTATTTATGTATACTTTTCGTGTATCTATTAATTAATTTTTATACATAGTCACAAAATAACAAAAATAGTCAGAAATCATAAAATAATAAAATTATTGATAAATTTAATTAAATTATTGAAGTTATTGGCATTTTTAAAAATGCATATTTTAGAAAAAATATTGCATTAATTAATTAATTACATTGCAATGTCTCGAATCTGAGTCGAGTTCTAATTTTTGTCCTGGTGAAACCAGCAATTGAAATACACGCTACGTTGCAGGCGATGTAGGTTTTATTGGTAATAATACGCGATATAGAATATTTTAATTGTCCATTCTTTTTTATAATTATTTAAATAAATGAAATCTGATTTAGCAATATGGAACCTCCTTCATTCTGCTTCTCAACATGATTATTTGAAGCAATAGCTTTCTCAACTTCTTTCTGCAGTCACGATTTCTTATACAAACTTTACTACTTAGACTTTCTTCATCTTCACTTTCAATAGTAATTTCTTCACAGAGTCATCATTTAGAAGCACAGCTCTCATAAACTTTAAATAAATAGCCAACACTTCAGATTGTATTGACAGGGCCACAAGTTTTTAAAACATTACTTTTTAAATTTCATATAGCATTAAATATTAGTAAAATATCTTTACACTGCAGATTCACGAAGTGTTTCATAAAATATTCAATGATTACAGTTTTCAAAACATTAAAGTTGTCAATAAATGTTCAAAACTTATAGTCACTTCACTGCACTAACAAACCTTGCAACACAACTTGAATATTTTGAACTTTGCACGCAATTCGATTAGTTTTTTTTTTTTTACAAAATAAAGGGTTTTTTAATATTCGGATAATTGCAAAAAAGTATCCGGATAATCGAATAGTCAAAATTGGTCGAATAATCCGGATAATTCGATATCCGGATTAGAAACCCTACTCATGAGGAATGCAGCGCACCCATTATATAATAACAACGTATATATGGCATACGTTATTTCATTATTAAAGCGACGATATATTGAACAACGGAGTTACCACATGATGCCGAGCAGCGGATCTGGTGAATCTTGAATAAAGTTGACAGATGCGAACCAGTACAACTTGCATATGCCAACCAGAAAAAGAGCGAATATATAACTACTGCAAAGCTGGTACATGTCGACCATCCTAACTACCACTTGCCATATGCTGATATAGGTGGCATATACACGCAAATTAAAAAACATAAATTTCGACTAACTTTACCGTGACAAGAGAACCAGCAGAACTAGCATAGACCGACCTGTGGGGCTAGCACATGTTACCCAGACATAAAAAATAATGCAAACCAGCAAAGCTTGCTTATATCGGTCAATAATACTAACTAATATCGACTAGAAATGCATACCAATGACAGCTTGCGAACATGGTTTATGTCAACAATCACAAAAAGTAAAGCTAACACATGGTGACCATCCCTTAAACGAATTTTATGTCATAAGGCAAGATCAAGCTTACCACAGACGACATGTACCAACTAAAAAAGTTAACATATGTCAAACAAACCAGCTGGGTTCGCAACGATCAGTAAAACTGACAAGTACTTTGACTGGCTCAATATGGCCAACCAAAATTACTTTTATTGATCCACAAAGGAGGCTCATGCCAATTAACCTGCATATAGGGTATCCAAAATGCTAAAATAAGCAAACCTTCAAAATTAGCCTAGCTAATGTCAATTAGTAAATCTGGATTTTCCAACAAATCGAGTTTATGCCATATAATTAACTCGACCCAATTGGTTATAACCGTTTTAGTGCAAATAATAATCTCTATTACAAAAAAAAATATATTTTCTTACAAAATGTATTGGCAATCTATCGCCAATCATCATCATCCAATATCTCTCACTTCATCTAAAGGAATCTTAATTTTTATAACGTAACAAAAAATAAAGAAAGCTGTTGATGACATAAATAATTTTGTAAGTCAAAATAAAATCTTACCTTGGCACGCCTTTCTTTGTAAGCATACTGATGTTGTACACCATGAACTTTTAAGCAATGTGATTCCAAGGAACATCGTTGTGTAAATGATTTTTCACATAAATTGCACTTATATGGTCGAACACCAGTATGCGTTCTTGTATGTCGTTTTAAATCAAATGTGTCATTAAAACCTTTACCACAAAATGTACATAAATATCGTTTTATATCTGAATGACATTTCATATGTCGATTTAATAAACGTTGTAATGTGAACGCTTTTGAGCATATACGACACATATATTTATTTTGATCTTCTTCGGTTATAACTGGTATAGGAGTTTTCGATTTTTCTTCATCACGTATACGATGACCATGACCATTTTCTAAAGCTAAAGGATTTTTTATACCATGTCCACCGTTTACAAATTCTAATTGCACCTCTGCCGGAAGTCCCAGCTAAAAGAAAATCAAACATAAAATTAATTAGTTTTATATTGCATTTTTTATTGGCAATGTGATGTTTACATAAAAAGTAGGCATACAAATTTGAATTTGGCTTCAGCTTTAGATATACATGTATGAAAGAAAATGTTTATTGCTTTTTGGAAGCCATCTTAATTTAGGAGATAAAATTTGGAAGTGGTCAATCGAGTTGCAAAAATAGTCATCGATATACAAAGAATTTAATTTAACAAAAAATTTATATACAACTAACAAAAACTCGATTATTCTGTTAAACCAAAAGCTCATTTTTATATAAATAAATTTTAGCTTAAAGGTTTTTCAAAAATAAAATTGAGCTAAAAGTTTAAACTTGCTTAAGCCAAATATAACGATTTGTTGCTTACCCTTTGCGATAACACTTGCAATTTTGTGTCACAAATCAATGGTGAAGAATTACAACGGGAACTTACAGATTGTTGAACCAAGCGTTTACTACTAAGTCCATTACCATCATGTGATGATGATGAACCATCAATTGAATTTGTACCTGATGGTGATGGTAAAGACATATTACTTTTTTGATCGAAATCAAAATTTAAGCCGACATTTGATGGGACCATATGATGGTCATGCGCATGATGCATTAATTGTGTCATTTCACGCGATTGTTGATATGATGGTGGATTATCATGATATAATTTATTTGAATTAAGATAATTATTTCGGCTATCATATCCGTTGTTATTTCTTGACATTAGTAAATGATCCGCATATGCGTCTATATTATATTTTGAATCAACCGGTGTAATGGATACAGAATCAGGTGTGATGGATGGAGTCGATGATAATTCTAAATCGTTTCCAGAACTTGATTGATCATCGTTTGGTAATCTTTGTAAAAAGGAGGATAAATCAACAGCATCACTTAAACTGTCCAAAAGTGCATGTTCGGCGGGTGAGGAGAATGTTAATGTGGCCGTGAATTGTAGTGGATCAACCACAGAGCCATTCATATCGACCATCATGGAATCATTGACGTCATAACCACCATATGAGTTTTGCAATAAATTTGAATCATAATCTAAATCCTGCTCATCCTTTAACACCAACCCATAGGCATTATTGTTGTTGTGCAGCATCGAATATTTATTATTTTGGTTATTATTATTACTATTATTATTATTGTTAGTCGAATTATTATTATTATTTTGATTATCCGCATAATTAGCTATATTCGTTAATTCTTGATTACCATCACAATCCATGAGATTATATCCATTTTGTGACATAAAATTTCCATTGTTCGCATTATATGCATTCATTCCATTATTGCCGCCTTTGAGGCTTTCATAAAACGGAGGAAGGGAACCGGTTGGTGGACTATTTGGTCCATAATTTGATCGACCATCCCGACCACCCATTCCTCCGCCTGCTCCAGTACCACCGCCCCCACCCATACTCCCTCCACCACTACTACCACTCCCTCCTCCACCTGATCCCCCAAAGCCACAATTATTCCCCCCATTCGTCGATTGAGAATTTGAGCCACCATTATTTCCATTATTCCCATTTGATTGAGAATTCGAACCATTCGATCGACCATGACCAGCTGCTGCTGTGATAATCCCGTTCACTTTTCCTGGTAATCCGCGGGCTAAATTACGCATTGATAATACTGGGCGTGATAAAGTTGTTGATGGTGTTAATATTGCACTACTTCGTCTTGATTCCTGTCTGGATTTTTTTTCCTGTTCTTCATCAAACTCTGTCCGACGTTTTGGTATATGATAATCAATTGGTTGTTCTTGTTCTGGCTCACTATGTTGTGCTTTATTTGTTAACGATAATGGTAGTTTTTCTGAATTTGATTTCGATGTTGATGGCGTTCGTTTAATAACCGAACATCGGACAGCTGGTTCAGGTGGTGGGGGAGGGCTTGGTTGTTTTTCTGGTTGTGGTATTTTTGTTGTTGTTAAACTTAATGGTTTTGTTTCATCACTTTCAGGTAATATTTTTTTTTCTTTAAGTATTATAGGGTTTTGTTTTTCTTGATCTGTTTTGGATATTGCAGGAGCGGCTACAGCATAATCTTTTCGTTCGGCTGGGGTTAATATATGACCACGACTTCCATATGGTATATCACCACCTAATATTGATGATATAAATCGACGGCCAGTTATTAATTTATTTTCAAAACTTCTTGAATTCTCTAATCTTGATGTATTACTTGTTATTGATTCACGTGCTGGTGGACTTGGTGATAAACGATTTTCTTCAGAAAATATATCACGAACTGAAAATGGAAATAAAAAAAATAGTTAAAATTTAATAGTATACTATAAATCAAGAATTTTATTTTACTTTTCTTATGTATATAAAATTCAATAGTATACATATTTACTTTAATTAAATATCAAATTAAAAGAATTTTAAGGTTATAAATTAATTAGAACAATTAATCACGTGATTTTATGTGATTAAAAATAAATAATTAAAAAAAAATTTGTTTTAGTAAATTAATTTAATTAATTTTAATGTCATCTCTCTTGAATCTCACATTAAGTTATTATTTTAATTTTTTAACTACGATTATCTACTATAATTCAAATATAATAAATTAATCACCTTAAATTTTAAATAATTTTAAAATATATTTTTTAACTACGATCTTAAAAAATCAAAATTTTTTGCAAATAAAAAAGTATTACCATTTCAGAATTTTTATGCAACAAAAAATACCTGTTCGATCCTTTCGTTTTGATTTTTGAGGATGTTCGAATTTTAAAAGTGACGTTATTAAAACTATCGCACATTTTGCGATTGAGTATTGTGAAGAATATAAATAAAATAAAAAAATTGATTGATAAAGAAACAGGTAAGGAAAAACAAATATCTTAAATATTTGCTTTAGTCCGAGAGAATAATTTGGTTTGAGTTCTACTATACATATAAAACAACGAAATAGATATATTTTTGACAATGCGGTTTTCAAGTCATAACTGCCGATGTCAGGCAAATTATACAGTTTACTTTATTGTAAGATTTTATAACTTATTCATTCTTTTATTTAGATATAAAGATTGTATTTAGATAAAGGTTTTAATTTAAATAAATATGAAACTTGATTTTAAGAGATTTTAGTAAAATCATCTATTTTACCGCTTAAAAAGAGTTCACAAAGAAAACAGTTGATGTAAGTGCTACGGCAAATTCAAAATAGTGTTATAGATTTTGGAAGAACGACAATAACGGTTGTTTAAATACATATTTTCAATTTTCATTTGATAGTTAACAATGAGCCATAATGTTATTACAAAACGATTTGAAATATTAATAATACGTGTGTGTTTTTGTTCAGTTTTATCAGTCGTAATAAATTAGGAGATACATCATATTTTTTTTGTTGGTTTAATAATGAAATCCATATTTGGGTTTCTCTTGCGGAGGTCAAAACTCAAGATAGTTAAAGAATTTCGTGTCTCTCTTTAAGTCCTTTGAAATAGAATAACCATTTGTTATATTATCAAAACCAAACAGCTAAGATTCGTAAAAGGAAAAAAGAAGCACGGCTATGATACACACAGTTTATTTACACATGCCAGTTCATCAATTCGTTTTGTTTTTGAAAATTGTTTTTTATAGTAAATTTGTTTTAAATTTGTATTATTTTCGGTTGTAATACCACGAGTCATTGAAATTTTTTCGAAAATTTTTTGATTTTACGAATTAAATTATTTAGCAACACTGCGAATCAAAGCGCACAATAAACTAAGTTTAAGTAGTGGTTTGATTGAGCAGTGTTGCTTAAAAATAATTTAATGAGTAAAATTGAAAAATTTTAGACAAAAATTTCAATGAAGAGTGGTATTTAATGAGATAATTTTTTTTAAATTATAATTTTATTTAAAAGATAATAATTATTAGTTTCTAAATAAAGTTTTTCTACAAATTATTCAGCTTATAAAAAATTATGTAAAATTGCAAATAATAAAAATGTCCGTTTTCATTCATAAATGATTGCTTGTTTATGTTTATTTGTCAAACATAAATTACAAATTTATAGCATTTATGCGCCTACTAAGATAAAATTACATTTCATTTTGTTAGAAGAAAAAATGACAACAAAGAATTTTCATAACGACAAAGCAAAATTATCGACGACAAGAAGAATTGCCGACAGTAAAAACAAAGCCTACTGTTTAAATACCATAGTTTGTATGAATGAAAAATAAAATATCTGACAGCAAAAAAAAATTATCATATATAATATCACGAGTCGTCAAATAATAGTCGATTATTTTTCATAATCATTATTACGAATGTCATTTGAGGTCCCGAGTGCGCGTAGCGCACGAGGGAAATTTTTGACCTCAAATGACATGAGTGGTAATGTTGAAAAATAATCGACTAATAATTTGATGACGAGTTGTATTTAGCAGACAATTTAACGAACAGAAATAGTAACATTATTTCATACAACATAATCCTTTGTTGTCAAACAAAATTAAATATTATTTCTTCTTAGTAGGCGCATAAATGTTATAAATTTGTAATTTATTTTTGATAAATAAACATAAACATGCAATCATTTATGAATGAAAACGGACATTTTTACTATTTGCAAATTGCATTTTCACATAATTTTGTAAGTGCATATTTGTTTTAAATTAATATATTAAGTAGGCGGAAAATATTCGAAAATATTCGCTGTTCCTTCCTAACAGAAAAAAATAATCGAAACAAATCGTTTTGATTTGCTAAAAAATACTAAATGAAGCGTTTTGATTGGACCTTATTGAAACTTTTTTTTTTGAGTTGAATTGTCATATATAATATCACGAGTCGTCAAATAATAGTCGATTATTTTTCATAATCATTATTACGAATGTCATTTGAGGTCCCGAGTGCGCGTAGCGCACGAGGGAAATTTTTGACCTCAAATGGCATGAGTGGTAATGTTGAAAAATAATCGACTAATAATTTGATGACGAGTGGTATTTAGCAGACAATTTAACGAACAGAAATAGTAACATTATTTCAAACAACATAATCCTTTGTTGTCAAACAAAATTAAATATTATTTCTTCTTAGTAGGCGCATAAATGTTATAAATTTGTAATTTATTTTTGATAAATAAACATAAACATGCAATCATTTATGAATGAAAACGGACATTTTTACTATTTGCAAATTGCATTTTCACATAATTTTGTATGTGCATATTTGTTTTAAATTAATATATTAAGTAGGCGGAAAATATTCGAAAATATTCGCTGTTCCTTCCTAACAGAAAAAAATAATCGAAACAAATCGTTTTGATTTGCTAAAAAATAGTAAATGAAGCGTTTTGATTGGACCTTATTGAAACTTTTGTTTTTGAGTTGAATTGTCTGTTTAACTTAACCAATATTATCCTCTGTTTTTATACGATAGGACTTATTCGCGGACTTGGTCCGTTCTCCCCTAACGTAAAATTGTTCACTGTAACGATCCACGGACAAAGTCCGTCGTCGGATCAGATCCTTGTATTAATGGTATGACATCCGTCTTAAATTGACATATTTATTTTTGATCCGCGGTCCAGGTCCGGCATAAAGAAAATTCCGGCATACACGAAATTTTCAAAAAAGTTTAGTTTATAATTTGCTTTTCATTAATTTTAATTACTTGTTCAATAACAAACCTACGCAATTTAAAATATCGGAAAATAGTATATTTTCCTACAAGAGATGAAAATATTGTTTTTTTCGTGAGTAAACATTTGTTTAGAGACGCGCTAGCGTCGAGTGAGACATGTTTACGAACGAAAAACGTTTTTATCTCGCGTAGGAAATGCAATTTTTTCTATGATAGTATATATAATCGATATTTACTATAAATTATAAAGTTAGAAATCGACAACAAAACATTAAAAATTCATATTCTATTTTTTCATGGTTACGTTGTTTAAAATATGTACTTTGTAAAATTATATGAAAACCATAGCAACTTCAATTTGTTTTTCTTTTTACACTAGTGAAATAGACTTTTCATTTGTTATCATAGAAAAAATCTATATTGTTTTATTATTTTATAAGACAAGAAATTATTAAGCCGGGTTTTAACATGCGAACTGTGGACGGTGGATAGTAACCAATCAGAAACATGAATGTTTGTGGTGAATATAAAATTATCTTCTCTGATTGGTTAATAAAAAATTTAACAGTCCACATGTTAAAACCCAGCTTTATTAGGTAATTAAAATTTTTGAAGCTGATTTTTGAAAATTTATGAATATTTTATGGAACAAAATATGAAAAAAAGACATGTGCTTATTTATATAGAGACATTTTTTATGGTTTTGCTTCTATAAAATTTTCAATGTCTGGCGATTTATATGCAATCAATATGCAATCACAACCTAAAAAATATTTCAAAATGATCACTTACACACTGAATCGAATTGGCTGTCGGTTCGATCGTTAGTGGAGAGATTGATCGAGATTGAATCGACACATTGAATCGTACTTGATCTGCGGATCTGTTCTCCCTTATTTGACAGATTTTTTGAAGGGCGGACCAAGTCCGCGAACAAATCCGGTAAAAAAAACCGTTCGTGTATGGTTAGCTATTGAGTTATAATGATTTTTTGAACCTTCTATGTTGATTTTTGTTACCTATACAAGAGATACATTTTCTGGAAATCTCAATAATGTTCGAGTTATGTTTGAACCATTTTCAGTGGTAAAATTACTTAGGATTTGTGGAAATATTTAAGATTAAATAATTACATGTTATTAATGGTGAATACGTATAAAAATTTTCACTTATCAAATTAATATTAAATAGATTTTTGTGTTCTTAATTATTACCAAACATGTGTGTTTGTGTCAAAGTCCTATCGTAAATGGACAAAAATTTATGAAATTCGAAGAAATAGCAATTTCTTAGAATGTGTAACAAACATTCTATGTGTAACAAACACAAGAATGTGTATCCTTTTTACTTTTAGTTAATAATTAGATCAAAAACTTTTTAAATGAATTTTGACCTAATTATTTTTTTGTAACAAATTTTTTAATTTTTATTATAACTGTTTTTCAGAGCGGAAATCTCAAACAGTTTACCGAAATTATATAATAAGTAAAGCTACTATACTGAGGATGAATAAAATATCCTGTTCTAGCATTTCTCAATTTTATAGATTTTATACTTATTTATTAATCAATCGCGGAAGGTAGGACAGCCGAATTTTATAATGTATATATATGACAAAAATAGTCGGTTGGCACAAAATGAGGTTGTAATGAACGAATTTTTTCTTTCAGAGTAGATATATGTCTTTATAGCATCATATTTGCAAAGAATAATCTAAAAATAAACGTTGTACACAAAATATATTGGCCAATCCTATAAATTGATTTGTGAGTATTTCACGGTTCACTCTACAATTTTCCGCTGTTAATGGTTCTTGATTAAAATTTAGATAGGGCCAAACATCTTACATTTTACATTTTTTTACATTTTTTGCATTTTACATTTTTTTGTACAAAGTTTTCAATCAAAGGGTCAATTTTGACCGAATCCTATATATTCATATATAACTCGGACTAATGAGCACCTATTTGTTCAAAATTTTAACAATTTTAATCTTCGGGGCGATTTTAATGAAACTTGTTAATTTAGTTCCTAACACGACTACGAACGTTTTCATTCCACAACAGATATGTATCTGTTCATATCCTACAGTTTTTGTTAAGGGAACGATTTCGACGAAACTTCAAAACAATGTCAGAATCTGTACAAGAAGAAACTGCTTAAGTTTTGTGCAATATTAAACAAATGAGTGAAGGGTCTTCGAAGCAACTGTCAGTTTCAAACTTCAATAGCTCTTAACAACGGTAACCAATTTTGATGAGACTATAGGTGTATACAATATTATGGTCAACTTTAATACCCATTCATTACACACACAAACTAGATAATGGCGAATATTCGATTATCTGGTTATTTTTCTCAGTCTGTCATTACACGATTTGGCTGCTTTCAAGATTATCGTATTTCAAGCCTGCATGAAAATAGGCTTTTTATATGCTATTGTAGAAAAAATTAATCACATATTTTCAAATCATGATTTCTGTATTGTTTTTTACTGCTAGTAAAATTTTATTAATTTTTTGCTGTTTTATTTTGTCATAATTAATTTCCAAAATAATTTCTTTGTAATATGAAAATATCAAATGTGAAATAAAGTTTGCAAGCATGAGAAATTATAAAAGAATATATGTATGTCATTGAGTGAAGCTAGGCAAAATTCTATTATCATGTTTGTATGTGTCATCTAAGTTTTTAAATCGTGATTACAATAATTAAAATTGAGATCGCAAGTCAATGGTATAAAATTAATAAGAAAAAACTATGTGATCCTTAGGTTGAAGAGGAAAAGGTTGAAGAGGAAGGATTGTAGACAAAAGTAAGAATTTGATACGAATAATATCTTTGCTGCAAAATCCACAATTCTTTCGACTTTTTGAACACACAATTTTTATCGATTGGGGGAAGAAATAGTTAATTAATCAATTAAAAATATAAGTCATGCACGGATATGACTTTAACCACACTGACAAAAAATATTTTTTGGCATACAGTTTATATGTCCTGGAGTCGTCCGACCGAGACATAAATCTTTGAAGAAACTATACACATATTTATGTACTGGAATACTATTTCCATACATTGTGTAGTATTTAAGTGAAATTGTCCATATTTTCGAAATTCCCAATTTTGTGAGAGCAGTAATGTATTCGAGAATAAATTTATAGATTTGCTTGATTAGATTTGCGTGTGTATTAGTGCATTGCATTTTTGTTGATTGAATTGAAGCAAAGTTTTTGTTTATTTTACGAAAGATTGCTGAGATAAATTTTCGAATTCGAACGAATTGTACTAAACGTTTCATGCTAACAATCGTAAATTAGTTAGAATCCATGTCGATGGTAATTTTCAAGGTCGTTGCGCTTAAAAACTTTATAAATTATTTTTGGTACAATAGGTGGGTGATTACTATTAATACAGTAGGTGTTGACACAATTATTTGTATATTGAAGTGAAACTTCTAATGCGACTTCCAACAATGTTGCGTTAAAAACATTTAACGCTTCTTTTTTTCATATAACTTTATGTTATTTAAACAATAACCTGACATCTGACAATAACCTGACAGTATCAGGAGTCTTCTATCAGGAGTCGTCTATCAAAAAACCCCATTTGCAACTTCTTTTGATAGAAGACCCTGATAGAAAACTCATTCTCTTATCATTTTAAGTTGAAATATGTTGAAATATACGAGAAAAAAAATGCAGCTTTTGCAAGAAATATTGAAAAAATAGAACTCAAAAATTTCATATCTTACTTTAGTTATCATAATCCCATTGTAAATGTTATAGATTTGGATATTTCTCCACTCGAAAATGATAATTAAAAGATACGATCAATTGTGAATTGAAAGCAATGTTAATAAAGTTTGTCTTAAAGAATATAAACAGTATGAGTTCACTAATAATTAATGACTTTTAAAAGAATGTAATATGTTTTTATTTCCACATTACGAAGTTTCACTTCTTCCGCGCGGGACACCACCCACAAATTTTTTTGATGTTTTTTCATCTCTATTTATCAAGAATTTCATTTAGTGTTCACAATAAAACTCTTAATCTGTGTGTATTGTTTTGTAAACCCTTTCCAAAAATTTTCATTATAATTTCAAATATCAATACCGTAATATATTTTTTTATTTTATAACAAATAGTTAAATTTGACTATCCATTGACAAACATATCTAATTAGTATGGCAACGACAAACCACTATTAACATTTTTTTAATCTTATGTGTTGTTAAAAAAATAACACAATACAATTACAAATTATTATTACAAAAATTTTATTTATTTATATTGTACAAGCAATTTTTTTGTAAAATACACATGATTATTGATTGTGACAACAATAATCAATATCCATGGTCAACAAAACCTTACATACATTTAACTATAGACAGACACATAATGTTTTATATTTTATGGTTTTGACAAAAAAAAATTAAATAACGGTAAAGTTTTATAAATAAAAAAAATTCCTTACATTTATCTTCTTCGTTTGCATACAAACGAATTTTATTTAAATTTATTATTGTTTTTTATAAATTTAGTGTCCCCATCTAACAAACCGATTAAAATAAACAAATCGTGTCTTGCTTTAGCTTTAATTTGTTGCTAGAATTAATTTTATTTATTGGTGGTTAAAACCATACAGAAAGAAGTTGCTGATGAACACTCTGTCTGCATTTTTTTTAGCTAGATTTCTGTTTCATTAATTTAGTTACAAACTTTTTGTATGCATTTTCTTACTAACCGACTTCAAAAAAGAAGGAGGTTCTGTGTTTCATTGTGGGTTTTTTTTATGTATGTACTGCACACCGATTTCTCAAAAACGGCTCGTTCGATTTGGATGATTTAAATTGTATTCTACTTGGGTTTATTCCGAGAGGGTCCCATAATTTTTTTTATGATGTAAAAAAACCGTTATTTAGAAAAGCGGAAAAAAACATATTTTTTATGCATTTTCGTTGATTTCGTCAAAACATATTATTCTGTTTGGGTGTTGTGGTCAGTATTATATTGCTATACTTGTCGCGGTTATCGTAAATAATTTTCTGTGACGGGAAATATGTATGTCGTTTGTGCCGAAAATCGCAAAACCGTAATTAATAGATTGTCACTGATGAAAGTTTTTCCTGTATTTGAAGTTATTACTTTTAAAACGTTTTCTAGCCGACATTTGCTTTATGACTACACTAAAATAAAAAAATAAAAAAGCTTAAAAAAAAAAAATAGAACCAACTTCAGAAAAAACAAAAGAGGCACAAAAAAGTGAAAAATAACTCAATTGTGGCTTTTAGAGACAAAAATACGTTACATTTTGATTAATTTAATTTAATTATACCTTACTAAGGACAAAAAAATTACGTTATTAAACAAAGTTATTATATTAAAATAGTTATTTTTTATTATAATTATTATACAGTAAAACTCGTTTATAAAGTACAGTCAAGGGACCGACGTAGGCGTACGTTATACACCATGGTACGTTATATCCCGAAAAATTAAAAAAGCATAAGCAAATTTGCCTGTTATGCTCATTATATCATTGTATTTCGTATTAAATTATTTACTACATGTTTATTGATATAAAAGCGATCACAAAAAAATAGCAACAACCAGTTTAAAAACAATTCATTATCATGAAATAATTATGTTAAAGCTAATCAAACCGATGCTACATAAACATATGTATGTTAATATTTTCGAATGAGAATGTTTGCATATGTGGCTACTCAGATTAAGCTTCGATGGACAATTTTTTCACTGAAAAATAATCAGTCATTTTCTGTTGTTTAAGGCAAAGTTGAATAATATTTTCCACTTTAATTACAATTTGGTCGTCAATTTGCATTTAATCAAATCAGGGCTGCAAACCTGATCAGCAAGCGCGTAGCGTACGGATTTAACCCCGCAGTTGTGTAGTTTATTCAAAACTTTCTCACCGACCGATACATTTTGGTATCCATCGATGGCTTTTCTTTTGCGTCTAAATTAATTAACGCTGATTTACCCCAAGGCTTAGTTTTGTCACCACTTTATTTTTAATTTATATGAAGTGAAAATCATCAGTAACCCAATTAATGATTTTGCAGATAATAGTACACTGCACAAGTCGTTCGTTTTCCTATCTTGGGAAAATGCATGAACGAATAAAGCCCGCCCGGAAAGACGCTGCCATAAATGATAGCCTGGAAAAAAGTTTCCAATTGGGGTGGCTGAAATATGTTCAATTTTAACTCCACCAAAACATGGCTATTGATTGTTGCCAGATCAACGACCGAGTTTGCCAAAGATATTTTGATTAGTGTGTGTGGCAAACAAATAGACGAATGAAAAGAATTTTAATGGTCGTCAAAATTTCTATCGACTTACTCTAGAATGATCGTATAATGGTGATGGCAAAGAGCGCGCCAAGAAAACTCAGTCCTCAATAGATGTAAAAAATATTTTACTGTTTATTAATTACTCCACATTTGTAAGTCTTACATTCGTCCTTGTATGGAGTATTGTTGCCAAGTTTGGGGTGCTGCATCTGTTTCCATCCTGACTCTTTTGAACTCTGTTCAAAAACGTGCTACACGACTTGTGATTGAAACTTAACTTCAAATCTTAATTCTCTGATCTCGGTGTTTCTTATAAATATCGTCACCAGCAGTGCTCGGATGAAATCGGATCCATCTTGCGTCAACCATATTTTTTACCCTGTTTTTCCTGTCAATGGTCAATGGTGTTTTCCTGGTCACTCATTGCCATAGTGATAAAATGAAGAGGAATTTCTTTATCTATACATCGTACAAATGGAATGCTTTGCCCGAATCAATAGTCACGAGTGCCTTCGATCCACTAAGGTTTGAAAAAAAGCGTTCTCGACACCTCAGAACGCATTTTGTTGTGCTCATTAGATCTTACCAGGTATCTATGTGCTTTTGTCACACATATTGTAACTCTTATAACATAACACTTTTTATTTAAAAAACAAAATAGAGTGCCATTATCGAGATATATTCCATAACAATAGAGTTCATCTGGCAGCACCCTTAAGACAACACCTTGGCTAATAATATCTGACTGCTATTGTCAGTGATATGTGATATCTAACGTTAGCATATATATATATATATATATATATATATATATATATATATATATATATATATATATATATATATATATATATATATATATATATATATATATATATATATATATATATATATATATATATATATATATATATATATATATATATATATATATATATATATATATATAAATATATATAAATATATATAAATATATATAATATATATATATATATATATATATATATATATATATATATATATATATATATATATATATATATATATATATATATATATATATATATATATATATATATATCTATATATATATATATCTATATATATATATATATCTATATATATATATATATATATATATATATATATATATATATATATATATATATCAATAGCAGGGACTGGAGTAGGCATTATCGTCACTCCCGTAGACCAAAAATAAAAATTTGTTCGAATTTCTATAAATCATCATACTCATATTCTATTTAGTATGAGGCGTCTCCCTTTTATCAGTTTCTGTCGAAGTATACGATCGTAGTTATCCCAGGTTTTTTGAAACAATAGCTTATGGTAGTTGCTTTAACTTTTTATCACGGCTTCGAAATAAAATGAACGACATCTAAAGCCGGGCAATCACATACAATAGAAACAGAAACACAATTTCATACAAATTTGACAGAAAAAAATTCTGTTTCTGTAAAATTTGTATGAAAATTTGTTTCTGTTTCTGTTGTATGTGGCTTCAAGCCTTATAAGTGTTTTCGCTCTATCTTTAAAGTTCAATACACTAGAGTTTACAAAATCCTAAGTTTGAACTTTATAGTGTAGACTGTAGAGCAATATTTTTCAGAGGAACATTATAAGAGCTCATTATATTGATCCATTTTCAACGGCTTCCTCTACTTTGTGAAATTTAGCACATCTAATTTTTTTACCTTTCAATGAGTAAACAAACTGCTTCAATTTCTAACCGATTGCGCACAATCGAAGAAATTTTTCTACAATTCAAACATTACCCTAACTTGAGAAAGACTTCCTTTGATCGACTTCCGCCAAACATTTTAATTTATTGGCCAAAGTGATCACTTGCATTTTAATTTGATTTTTGGCCGTACCGCACCTTTAGCATTTTCATAAAACATGAATGAAAGCATTAAAGAATTCGAACTGATAAATTGAGTCTAATGACAGTGGAAAAATTCAACTTAAGTAAAAAATAATTAAGTGATGAAGAAGTTTCAACTTTGAAATTGACATCGCCTCAACGGTGTAATCGATAGCGTGTCTGCCCAAGGATTCGAGCCGGGCATTGACGAGGGTAGGTTCGAATCCCATTCGAAACACGTAAAATGTGAATTGAAGTTTTTTTCTGAGAAACTTCAAATCATACCTTTGAATTGAAAATATTCCAATTACTTCTTTACTTACTTGAGTTTAATTGATCTCAAAAAATCCAAAATAAATTTAAATTCCCTTGATGTAGTCTAATGTTAATACATATAGGACTACAAATTGACCAAGTGTCAGCCATTGATTTCACATTGATTGGAAACAATCAATAAAGACTATACAATCGTGACTTAGGATGTTAATTAGAATAGAAATGGTCCCCATTCTATGAATTCACATTAAGTATTGTCTAGAAATTTAAGGCAAAAAATCCCATATAATGTAAAAGCATTTCCATAATATGGAGTCTAATGACAGTGGAAAAATTCAACTTAAGTAAAAAATAATTAAGTGATGAAGAAGTTTCAACTTTGAAATTGTCATCGCCTCAACGGTGTAATCGATAGCGTGTCTGCCCAAGGATTCGAGCCGGGCACTGACGAGGGTAGGTTCGAATCCCATCCGAAACACGTAAAATGTGAATTGAAGTTTTTTTCTGAGAAACTTCAAACCATACCTTTGAATTGAAAAAATTCCAATTACTTCTTTACTTACTTGAGTTTAATTGATCTCAAAAAATCCAAAATATAATAATTATATTATAACTATTTTAATATAGCAACTTTGTTTAATAGCGTAATTTTTTTGTCTATAGTAAGTTATAATTAAATTTAATTAATCAAAATGTAACATATTTTTGTCTCTAAAAGCAGTAATTGAGTTATTTTTCACTTTTTTGTGCCTCTTTTGTTTTTTCTGAAGTCGGTTCTATTTTTTTTTAAATTTTTTTTTACATGAATAAAATTTAATTTATATTGCTATTGAGGATTTTAATTTTTTTAGTTTTAATTGAAAATGATAACGAGAGTGTGTAATGGAATATGTGGGTCATTAGTTGTGTCAGTCATGCATTAGTCATCAGTTGAACTCATATTCATTAGTTGAATTCACTTTTTTTCGTTTTCAAAGTGTTTATAAGGCATGTAACATTATCGAAATTGAAATCTTGTCATAAAAGTTCAATTTCTTAATAACTTTTTCCTCATAATTTCTTTTGATTCGAAACCAAATTCAAGGATTTTTATGACGAAATTTTAAGTTGATCGTCTTGAATTTGATTTCGAGTAAAAGAATAAATAATACTTTCTCAAAAGAATATAATCATTCAAAATCATGACCATCATAATGATATAAAATAACAAACGCATAAAAGTTATTCACGTTTCTGACAGGTAGATCGATTATATTATGGACAATTTCGACAGCAACAATAAATTTCCTACACCCTAGGAAAACGAGTATCATTCAAATTGCTACGATTCTTATAGAATCGTTTATTCTTTCGAGTGTCGACCATTGACATCATTAAAATCATAACACATTACAACATATGTAGCCCCATGCAATGAAACTTAAAATTACACTGAAAAAAACATGTCCTATTTCCAATCGAAATGCAATTGTCTCAACCACACCGTGCGGTCACATATGGCGAATCAAACTACGAAAATGCTTCCACAACTCTACGATTATAAATCGATGAAGTTGAGACAATCACGCGGAATATTTATGTGAAAATAAAATATAGTTCAATTAATCTCAAATACTTAAACTTTAAAATGAAAACTTCATGATATAAGGCCAAAGAAAATTTTTTTCAGGGAAATAGTTATTATCTTTATTCAACTACTGTTATATTGGATATAACAGTTTATATTTGATATAAACCTCATTCGTGTAGTTGTCCCAATCACAGTGAAATTGTTTGCAAATAATTTTTCTTTGCATGAATTATAAACTGCCAACTTCGAGATGAGGTTGTCATGAACTTCAAATTTTTTTTCAGTGTATGTCTAAATGGTTAAAGTAATCAATAACAAACTACAAATTATTAACAATCATACAAGACAAGAGTCTGACTCTAGACTTATTGTTAACTTCGTATTTGCAGGGTTCTCAAAAACTTTTGTTACTTATGCGCAAAAACTCAAGGCTGTTTTAGGCTAGTATGCTTTTTCGCACCAAGGAAAGATATTTTGATGTCATCTTTCAGGTGACAAAGTTTCTTCTATTTAAATTACCATTGCCGCGTTCTGTAACGTTACTTTCAAAATGCAACTTAAATTTAAAAACGAAACAAGTTTTTTTTCGGATATTAGAGTGAAAAGAAATATATTTGTCAATTCAATAATATAATAATACATAATTCGAAAATATTGTTTGCATTTTTTTCTACAAATTTTGTATGACAAAACTATAAAAACTTTCGTACGCTTACTAAAGATTTTCGCGGAATGATCGTGAATTCAAAATAAATATTTTTGTACCAAAAACTACATACAAAATGAGTTAACAACAAATTCAAAATTCGTCATAGAAAATCCGTTGTTTTAAATTTCTCTCGTAATTTCTTTTAAATCGAAATCAAACTCAAGGATTTTAACACAAAAAAAAATTAACTTAAATATAAAAAAATATAATTAATAAACACTTTAGTTTTAAAAATTCTGATTTCAAATTAATCCGATAAAAAGAAATTAATTATTGAAAGAGTAATAAATTTACCGGTTTTTATTCAAAGATATATTCTTAAATTTTCATCAGAGTATAAAAATTAATCAAAAACTTTAAACGATTAAATATAAAAAAAAATAATAACATTAAGACGAGCATGACAAGGCCTTAGAAGCATTACTTTATTTATATTTTTATAATATCTCGAAGGCCATTTTGTAGTTTACGCATAAATTACATGAAAATCAAAATTAATGTTATAATTTTTTTTAAATATTTTTAACAGAACAAATTTTACGTTACGTATTGTAAAGTCATTGAAGAAAATAATTAATATTCTATTATAACACGATGATAATATTTAACAATATAATTTTATTATTAATAAAAATAAATTTATAATTATGGTTGAATTAATATTTTTGTACTTAGTGTTTTTAAATAATAATAACGTATTTTTGCATTTAACACAGGATAAAAAATGATAATGGTACAAACATAAATTTGATTTCATGTTAATAATCACGGTTGGATATGACCTCAGCGATCTTAAACACGATGGTTTTAATTCATTTTTATTGGCTTGATGGTTCGTTTTAAAGATTACAACGAATATACCTCAAGCATACACCATCACTATTTTTTTCTATTTAAAATAATTATTTATTAATTTTTGAGTCAAATTCATTTAAATAATTTCCATTTTAATTTCAATCTTCATATTAAAATTATACATTACATAGTCGTGTATGAGTACATGTAGATGCCTATAAAATTATATTGTTATTTTAATTATATAATACCTCTATCAGGTTTAAAATACAAATATAAAATTATAAAATTGCAGCATACACTCTGCTACACAACATAACGCAGATGTGTCTTTTTATTTTTGATATGCTTTTATTAATTAATGGTTAATCGAAATTTTTTACAATGTGAATGTCACGGTCATATTGATAAGATTTTTCGTCAATTCGATTTTATGTTTTTAATGCAAGGGTAATTGGTAAATATACCAATTATGTTTTCGGTAATTATATTTTTGCAAGTGGTTCTTTTTAAGTTTGTTACGTTGAATAAAATTACATGCAGATTAAATTTTTATATACAGCACTTAAAGAAATCTGCATGCCTATATAGAATTATATAAATTTTATAGTTTCTTTAATGAAGTGTGCATGGATAATTGAAATTGACATTATACTATTGTATAATGTTTTAAATTTAATTATTAGCTTGCAGTTTTTTTTAAATTATAGAGAAATAATCATTTTTAGTAAAAAAAAAATTATTAAGATTAAATTTTTTATTAAATGATTGATTTGATTAATAATATAATTGTAGAAAGATGAATAGAGATTGGTGGCAGGATGATTTTCGGAAAATAATATGAATGTTATTATTATACATGCTAGGTTTATTGTTGAAAGGAGTTCGGAATTAAAAATGGGTTAAGGAATTTGTGTATACCTGTAATCCAAGAAATAGTTTTTCAACAATCAAAGTGGGATTTTTTTAATTGTCTTCAAGTTTGAGGATTTGTGATAGATCCAAAATAGATCCTTAATAGAACCAAGCCATAGCACATACGCAGAAAAGAGAAGTTTAATCAAAAGGAATTTAATTAAAATATTGCCTTCGTCAATGTAAAATAATACACTGACCGGTTAGTGTACCGACTAGCATACATTTTTGTCGAATTAGATGAAGTGATGTTCAAAACAAAATAAAATTTAGAGTAGGTAAATTTTCAAACTACATTATCTCTAAAAAGAAAACTAAGCAAAAAATTTAAGAAAATATTTGCTTCTATTTGTTTATTTTTTAAACATACAGAATCGTTTAACAGTTAACACTTAAGAGTAATAAAATTATAACATACTACAATTTCAATTGAACGTGAGACGTTTTAAAAGCAATCGAAAATGAATTTTTAAACGAAAAAACGAAGGATACGATATAACCACATGCAACTTGACTGAATCTACCAATTGTGAAAACAATTGTTTTTAGGCTTTATTGCCTTTTTTAATCAGAGCATGTATAAAAAGTAAATTTTCATAACCAAGATTAAAGCTTAAAAAAGTCTAGCTATCACGCACCTCACCTGCGACCTTCGGCAGGGAGAAAACGAAGTGAAGGATATTTGCCTTCGGGACAAAATAAAAACCCTTCATACGGCCAATGCTTAGTTCGATTTACTATAAAAGATGGCCGGTAGTAAGAGGTAAAGAAATTAGGAGCCAGGATATGAATTTGCCGAGAAAATGGGTTTAAAGAGAGTTGGATCACAAAAAAACGAAAAAAATGGTGACAATGAGGTGCTCCTCAATACATATAACGAAATTGATTGTATTGTTGATTCAGTTCAGCTTAAGGTTTGGCTGACATAATGCTAGAACTAGTTGGCTTAACCACACTGACGCTCCTCCTAAGGGGATACTAAATAACCTAATCCGAGTGGTAAGCGCAACACAAATGGCATATACAAATATGTTGATCCATGTTTCTGCTCTTGAAGCTAAACAGGAAAACAATAACGATACCAAATTCTGAAAGATTCTGAAAGGGGTCATCACTTTATTAAATTCTTACAAGATACCAAAAATACAGATACCTAAAAATAAGCAAAACGATGAAGGATTCGTGATCAGAACAAAAATTCAGGTACAAAAGAAAGTGTAAAACCGGAGAATCTCTTGCGCTGAGGTTGTTCAAACACAGGATAGCAAACAGTCAGATGCTGTAGTCGTCCCACAGCAGCAACAAAATAATATAATGAGTGAAAACGTGACTGAATCCAATGGAAGTGAAACCGCACCGGCTAATAAAGCAGTCGTACTAGAGGGAGAGCGGACCCTAGTTGACAAAATACAAAACGCCAAAGTAAGAGCAACAAAATAAAAGAACCAAAGCATTGGCAATCCACCTCTCTGGTAAGGGCTGCGATGAAATAACGGCTGTTAACCCATGTGACGAAGGCTTGAGAATAAAAGCGATGAAAAACACCAGAGACAATGGTACGCTGATTACTGAACCTAGTTCTGATCTCAATGCTATTACCAAAAACGAATCGTTGAAGAATGCCGGTTTCCTGATAAGTCAACCCGAGAAAACCATGCCACGAATAATAATAAAGTGGGTCAAAGCTGGCCATACTGAAGCGGAACTAGCAAAATGGCATTGAGAGCGAAACAACAGTGATCAAACCTATCTTTAAGATTGGTGCGAGAACTGGAGCAGAAATTAACTGGGTAGTGGAGGTAACCGCCGTATGCAAAAAAACAAATTCTTAATAAGAAAAGTATTTACGTGGAGTGGGCATCATATATAGTTCAGTAGTATGTCAGACCCCTTCGGTGTTGCAAGTGTCAGTTCTTTGAACATTTGTCCCAACAATGCACACAAGCTGAGCAGACGTGTGGCCATTGTTCAAAAACGGGTCACTAACAAGCGGAATGCTCAAAAGAAGCATATCCTGAGGAGTGTGCACCTTGTAAAACAAATGGCAAACCACATGTCCACAAAGTAGGAGGTAGCACCGCATGAAGCATAGAAATCTCTATGAATAGACACACCAATACAGCGTTGAGGTCGAGCGTGGATCTGAAAATTATACAATCACATTTGCAACACTCACGGCTGGCAGTGCACGAGATGCGTGAATGTCTCTCTACTCACAATGTGGAGAATTAAAACGCAGTCTGCTTTCAGCGCTAAAAATGGGGATAATATCATACCTGTTCACATAAATTTCCACAACAGCAGTATTAAAGCTATAACGCTCTCACATTTTACAGATTCTAACTGGGTCTGTGTAGAGGTTAGATACCCTGGTGGAGCGTTTCTTCTAGTGAATGTCTCAGTTTCGAGAGCCTATTGAAGACCATTTAAATAAGCTAGATAGCTTTAAATAAGCTAGATATTAAACCATATACAAGGTCCAGTAATCATTATCGGTTACTTTAACGCACGATCCAAAATGTGGCTCGACATACCACTGACACCAGAGGTCACAAACTTGAAGAGATTTTATCTCACGATGGAGTCTTTTTGTAGCGAACGAATCTGGGAATTTAAGCACATGTGCACCCAACGCCTAGCCCTCAGTAAACGTCACTTTGGTATCGCATAGTATGATAAAAGCGTATAAAACACTGCATAGTCTATTAGTCCTGGACCTCCAGTGATAATCGTACTATCTCGTTTGAGATAACTGATTCTCAGAGCCGTTCTGCCTGCGTTTTTCGTGCTAATAATAGCAATGCAAATATAGGTTAAAAGTCGATGCTACCAACTGGAAACTCCCTAATCTAAATCTAGTGCTAAATATTAGGCAAGTCAAGAGGCAAGCTGAAGAGATTTGCTGCTGTTTTGCAGACTGTGAAACGATAGTTGCTTCTCTTACCGATGTCATATTAAATGCTTGTAAAGATGCCGTACCACGCAAATCAAACTGCAACAAACCCAAGGGGCCAGCCTGGTAGACTATAGTGAGCTAACTAAACTCAACAGTGGAGTAAACCAGGTTAGAAAAAAATACTAGAAGGAACGTAATCCAGATCAGGGGCTGCAAAATCAGGCTACATACATGAACCATAGAAAAACATATGTGCAAATTGCAAAAGGTTCATACAACTAAAAGGCAGAGATTCACCTTGCTGCCAGATCATACAGAAGACTCACCTGAACATGCGGAGATAAGAAGTATAGCGCAGCTACCGTATGTCTCTCAGGATGTATCAGAGTTCACAGTCGATGACCTTAAGGAGGTTGTGATGAGTATGAAACGTAGCAAAGCTCTTGGTCTGGATTTAATAGAAGTTGTATTTGTTCAGCATTCCTGGAAGGTTTTAGCTCCTACTTACTTAAAATTCTTTAACAGCTGCCTTAGATATGGTATCTTTCTTATAAAGAGTGGAAGATTGGGCGGGTCGGGTTATTAAAATTCCAATAGCCAGATATAAGGACTTTAGAAAACCCAAATCTTATAGACCAAGCATGCTTCTTTCAGTTCTGGGTAAAATCTTCGAGAAAGTAATAAACAAAAAGCTTTTAAACTGCATTGTTATGAATTGTGGGTTGTCGGATAAGCAGTATCGGAAAAGACCATCACTAGAATGCCCTCGCAAGGGTCTGTTCTTAGTCCAACTCTTTGGAATATGGTCTTTGATACTAGTATGATAGCTGGAACCTCAGAAGTCGCGTACGCTGATGATAAAGTAATTGTAATTACAGGAATTTCGAGAAAACAATTACAAGAAAGAGGTCAAGAAGCATCAAACCAAATGACCTCCTGGTACGACAGAGCAAGGCCACCAACCATTAAAGTAAATGATATTACAATCAAAATGGTTAGCTCAACTCGTTACTTTGGTGTTGACTTTGATGAGAGGCTGGGTATCTCAAGTCATGTTACATGGCAACATGAACACATTTTGTGTGGTCGACGTGAATAAACCTATACCCAGTTTTAATTATCGGTATCAATTGTGTTGTTCGCAGTTATTCATCAGTTATCGTTACATTCATGCTTATAATTTGTGCCTAGGTAGGTGTAATCCATTTATTAGCATACACATTTTTTCCAACTATTAAAAGAAAATGGTTTTGAATCTACTAAAACTAACAACCACAAATGTACAATTATATCAATAAATATTCAAGAATGCATCCGTGCAATGTAAATAAATGAAGAACAACAACAAACGTGCTCACTTGCTGAAATAAATAAAAATGCAAATCGTTTTTTTATTTTAAATATAAAGCTAAAGGGTTGATAGCAAGTATGTTTTAAATATGTAACAATTTACTTATTAATTTTTGACAACAACAAAAAGATTCATTTCAAACGCAGATAATTAAATTTCAGTCACATAAGCCTAAAAAACAATTTTTGAAACATTTTCAATTTTTTGTTTTTATTTAATAACCGTTTTTTGTTCAAACTTTAAAGTATGTATTATAATTTATTATTGGCATGCAATACAAATTGCATGAGACATCTTTTGAAAATCTTATGCTTAAATATATAAATCATAAATAAGTATAATATCGCGCCTTTTCTATATTAGTTTATGATTAATTATATTTTAAAATATGTATAACCAAAAATTTATCATTTTATTATATTAAAAACTAAAATAAAAACATACAAGCATTTTAACATGAGATACAAGAAAAACAGCTTGTTTGTTAGCAGAGCAAACTTCGCGGAAACCGGTTTTTGTTTTATTTCAAGTTCGCTTCAAACAACGCCAAGATTTTTGTATTGTATAATAACCGTATCTTAGTTTATCTCTTTGCATTTCAAATCTTTCTTTTTCTTGCTATACATATGATCATGATTTTTATTGTATAAATGTGTCAGTATGATATACATATGAATATTTGTTATACAGAAAATGTTCGTCCGAAGAGTATTCTATCTTTCATTTTGTATTTCTTTAAGATACTTTTTTCTCTTTAACATAACACATCTTCAGGTAAATAAGCTTATGACTAATACTTATTTGAAAATAGCTGTTTTTTTATTTATCATAAGCATACAGCTCACAACAAGCTTTATATAGATTTTTTTCTTCAGTTTATAATTTATATAAAGTAAGATCAGTAAGATACATTTTTTTTATAATTGAATTCCATCATCGTAAAGTTGAATTATATCTTGCAATTGTTATGATTTATTGTTGTGTAATTATTGGTTGTTTTATTTATTGTATGTTTATTTTTTAAATTTAAATACTTGCGTTAATGTGTTGCTGTTATTAAAAATGGACGGTTTAAATTTAGCCGGTTCGTAGACGATTCAGTCGAAAGTGGTTCGTTATTTAAAATTAAGTTGGAATTACTGATTAAAAAATGACAGCATTTTCGATTCGATTAAAAATAAAGAAGTACAAAATGCGGCTTTTGAAAACAGAGCGACGACGATAAACGAGGGATAACTTGCGATGGCGGTAAACATATATATACTATATATATATTAGACTGGTCGTTAAAAATTAAATTTTCTCAGACGCCCTCTAAAAAAATTCGTTGTGGTCAAAAAACCATTAAGGTGCATTTTTTTTAACTAAAAAGAACACGTGCCGCAAATACATCGAAGTGAATAAGATTTCCGAAATTTTTATAACAGCTTTTCATTTTTACGCATGTTAAATTAGATGGAAAACAAATTTGGTTTGTGCCATGCACATATTTTATCCAGGAATGTGGCAGTTTTGGAAGTGATAATTTCTGGTATCAGCATTTTGTAGAGAATTAATTTTCCTAAGACCTTAGTTACTAGATCCGTGAATCACGTGAATCCGTGAATCAATCGTTATTTCGTTTTTTCATCATTGATGTTATATGAAAATATGAATGGTTGTATTCTATCAAGATTGAGTTTCATAAAGTGACAACCATAGGTATTTAATTTTTTTCTTAAAAAATTTACTTCGATGTTATCTGATATTTTATATGTAATATTTCGAATTGCTTGTGTTTTTGTTATAATGAGAAAAGATAAAAAGAACCTAAAATTAGATAATTTCCAGATTGCATTATTTTGACGTGTTTCATCTAATATAGTCCTATAGACAGGTAAAAATTAACCCGTTCATCAATTTTTAAGATTAATATTTAAAACCACAACCACCTGTCGTCTATATCTAAGTTAAACAGCAGCAACAACAATACGTAAGGTTTAGCTAACATATTTTATTTATATTGTTGTTGTTTTTGTTTTTAACTTTGCATCCATCATTATTTTGAGGTTTCCTTCAATTTATTTATATTTTTCATTCAACGAAAGGGTTAGTGTTTTTTAAAGTTATTTTTTTATAATGACACTAAATTAAATGCACCTTTTCTCATAAATGAACAGGTTGTATTTTTTTTAATTATTTATTGAATCTGAAGAGAAAAAATCTGTTATAGAATATGTTTAAATTTAAAATCTATGTAATGTGTAGAAAAAGTACGAAATAATTGTCATGATAACTACAAGCTATACCGTTCGTCTTTAACCGCTTTTATTCCATAAACTAAACAATAAAGTTTTCAATGTTGAATCTAAATAAATCATCACTAATTGGTTAAAATTATATGGCTAATTTATTTCAAATTTAATTTAACATTGATCCCGTTTTGATTTACAAAGAACAATAAACAAATTATAATTTTATTTATTTCAATGTCAATAACATCTTGCAGATTTGTTCCGCGTTTAATGTATATAAAAGCTTACCGAACAATAACATAATATATATTATTACTTACGTATGTTCATGTTATTTAAAATAAAATATAAGAGGAAAAATAATTAAATTAATTTTATCGTTTAAAAGTTTTTAATTTTATAAACATCAAAACAATGAAATAATTTTGGAAATGAATTTTTTGTTAAAGTTAAGCAATTAAATTTAATATGGTTTTGCTTGTTGTTATAAACGATTTTTTTTCTGTTTGTTAAAAGCTATTGTTAATATGGATAAAAGGTTAAACTTAAATGTAATTATAATTTGGATTTAATGAAAAATCGTGATTATTATCATGGTGTATGTCTTTGCTAACGCATAATTTATTGTATTGAATCTCTAAATTTAGAAACATGATATTGAATCACAAAATTTAAGCTCGACAGTATTCTTAAACTTTTAGTTTTAGGAAAGAGTAAAACGGCTTTTTTGTTAGTCTTAATGGTTACAAGATTCGTGTCCATATTCCTGTAGGAACAATGCTAATCAGGCGCACATATTTCTGCAAGAGATCAACGTTCCTTACACAGTGGAGTGCATAGTTTTTGTTTTACTAAAAAGTAATGTGTTAGGCATTACAATGTGTGTCACAGCAACACATAGATACCGTTTAAGACCTAGGTTCCAACATGCGTTATGAGGTGTTGATTAACGCTTTTTTTAACTTTTGTGGATTAAAGGATTATTCATTCGAGCAACGCCTTCTATTTGTACGATGTACGGAAAAAGAAATTCCTCTCCATCCCTTTGACAGTGAGTGATGTCGACAGTTTGACTATTTGCAAAACCGATGGACGAGTAAAAAGGGGCAAAAATATCGTTGAGGTATGATGGATCTCTTTTTTAATTCTATTAAGGAGGCAGATTTTTCTTGACGCGTACTTTGTCATCGCCATTATATGATCGTTCAGAGTAAGTAATTGGAAATTGTGACTCCCAATAAACGAACGGTTTGACATTCGCATATTTGTTCTGGAAACAATCTTTGGTCTAGAAACAAAGTCTTTGTTCTGAAAACAATCCATAGCTGTGTTTTGGTTGAATTAAAATTGACCAAATTTTTGTCACCCCAATCGGCAACCATTTCTAGGTCCTCGTTTACACTTATGGCAGAGTCTCTCCGGATGCCCTTTATTCGATTGTGAAAACTTATCCTTTGAAGATAGGCGGACGAGGCAAATGACTTGCACAGTGTGTAGCGACTGAGCATTTCGAATATTTCTCTAAAAGTAAGAATATTCATATATAGAGAAATTCGCTTATAATTTGCCAATGTAGTTCAATTCCGGCCAATTAAAATGAAACAAACATAAAAGCGTTTGTATAATAATATTTTAACATTTTTTTCTCAGTGAAATACTCAGTGAAATTATTAATTTACGATACGATGAAAGAGACAGTAGAAAAAGAAACAGAAAACTGAAAAATCTTAATATAGATTCTCGATCATTTTGATCCAGAGCATTATGTAAATTTAAAATCAAGAGTAAACATTGTTATCAGTAGTGTTATGTAAAAATAAAAAAATTTATATTAATTACTTCGGTCTGAAAGACCTAAGTATTACATTCTCGAGCTAAAAGTGAAATTCTTACCCCCACTTTTTCGGCAATTCTCGACGTTTTAGGACCTACTGATTTTAAAAAAGCAAAACAAATGGATGTCAGTCTGCCGGCCGGCCCCCACAACCGACAAAATCTAGAAAGCCCTTACAGGGATTTCTAACATTTTTTTTTCTAAAAATAGGTATACTCAATGGAAAGAGCCGATAGGACGATGTGTTCGATAGATGTCCCGAAAGTGTGTCAAAAAAATAGTCAACATGAAAATTTGCATAGTTTTTGCTTAAAGAACGTTCATTTTAAGTGATTACGAATAGAAACATTGAATTTGGAGAAATCTTGATGGTCGGGATTGGTATGTGAGACCAAAACTAGATTATTGCATTATAAGTTTGTCAAAAAGATGTTGTTCAATTGTGTTAAAAGAATTATTTTAATTTTGTTTACTCAATTTTTTGTAAAAAAATTAAATTAATTATTTGTTTAAAATGAAAAATTATCGAACTTATATTGGACATGCAAATTTGTGATTTTGTTATAATTTTTGGAATTTTGAAAAAGAATTTTCGGAATATTTTTAGAGTTTGGAAAAAGTTTAAATTTTTGATTTTTTTATAATTTTTGGAATTTTGAAGAAAGTTTGTATTTTTGATTTTGTTATAACTTTTGCGATATTTTTAGAATTTTGAAAAAAGTTTGTTGAATTTCGAATTAATTTTTGATTTGGAAAAAGTTTTTTTAATTTCTAGTAGTTTCAATTTTTGACTTTGTATTTTTTGACTTTTGAAAAAAAATTGTATTTTTGATTTTGTTATAATTTTTGAAATAATTTTGGAATTATAAAAAAAGGTTGTATTTTTGATTTTGTTATAATTTTTGCAATATTTTTAGAATTTTGATAAATGTTTCAATTTTTGATTTTGTAAGAATTTTCGTTTTATTCTTAAAAATTTGGAAAAGTTGCAATTTTTGATTTTGTTATAATTTTTTGAATATTTTTGGCATTTTGAAAAAAGTTTGTATATTTGATTTTGTTATAATTTTTGCAACATTTTTAGAATTTTGGAGAAAATTTGAATTTGTGAATTAAGAAATGATTTTAAACTTTTGAAAGAAGTTTCAATTTTTGATCTTTTAAGAATTTTCAGAATATTTTTAGAATTTTGAAAAAGTTAAAATGTTGGATTTTATTATAATTTTAGGAATTTTGAAAAAAGTTTCAATCTTTGATTTTGTAATAATTTTTGCAATATTTTTAGAATTTTGAAAAAAGTTTCAATCTTTGATTTTATAATAATTTTTGGAATGTTTTTAGAAGCTTAAATTTTTAATTTTATTTTAATTTTTAAAATATTTTTGGAATTTTGATGGAAACATGAATTTTTGATTTTGTAATATTTTCTTGAAACGCTAGATGGAGTGGTTTTGAGCAGTTTATTGGGTGTATTAACTTTTCATTAAGTTATGATCTGTTATAATAAAACTACAATCTAATAGATTATTTGGAAATGTCGCGAATTATTGATGATAAGCAGTATGGTTTTCGTAGAAGTCATGCAACAGGTGATCTGTTAGCCTACGTATTCCATCTCTGAAACAAATCACTGGAAAACCATGATCAAACATTCAGCATTTCACTTGACATTTCTAAATCATTTGATAAAGTGTGGCATAAAAATCTCATAGCTAAATTAAAATCTTATGGCATAGATCATCTTGCAGTCTCATGGATTCACAGGTCGCCAATTTGATGTTAATTTAGATGGTATCACATCACATCCCAATATTTTCACAACCAACGCTGGGGTTCCCCAAGGCTCTGCACTCTCACCAACCTTGTTTCTTCTACACATTAATGATTTACTTATTTCCACAGTGCACCCAAAGTCCAAACCATAGTTTTGCTGATGACAGCATATTGCATGCATTACATGCATCTCCTAAATTTCGATCTCATACTGCAGTTACCACTGATAGAGAGCTGCTAAATGATTCTATCAACAAAGACCTGGATTGTATAATGGAATGGGGTGATCGTAATCTTGTTTCATATAATCCCACCAAAACCAAACTATGCCGTCTTTCACGAATAGAGCGACATAGTTAACAGAGAAAACCAATACGGTTGATTGGTAATACCGAACTAACGGACCAGCTTGATTCACTGCAGCACAAAAGAAATGTGACTGAATTGTCAATCTACTATAAATATAACTTTAGCGAATTCTCCTCTAAGGAAATTCAAAATATCCTTCCATCATGTGCGCAGTACAATCGACAAATAAGAGCTTCCGAGTTATCCCATCTATTTGTTGTACAAATACCTAGTTTTAGAACTGTGTCCTTCCAGAACGACTATTTTAATAGAGTGGCCAAATTGTGGAACTCAATGTCCTCCTCTGTATTTCCCGATGAATTCGTCATTTGAATCGTCATTTAAAACAATTAGTATAGTTATCCCTATATCCTCATCCCTTCCATTTTGCTCATCTCCTTCCTTTATAGTTGACATGCTATCTTCGGATATTCAAAGAGTCTGAATAATGAATATTTCATATTTAGTGTGCTAAACATGTCTAACTAATTAATAAAAAAAACCTTTTAAAAAAAAAGTGGAACCGTCTTCAGAAAAAACAAGAGGATCACAAAAAAGTGAAAAATAACTCAATTGTTGCTTTTAGAAACAAAAATACGTTACATTTTGATTAATTTAATTTAATTATACCTTACTATAGACAAAAAAATTACGCTATTATACAAAGATACTATATTAAAATGTTTACTTTTTATTATAATTATTATAGTTACTATAGTTGTTATAATAGTTGTTATATTTTAAAAGTTATTTGTAGTACAAAACTGTTGGAAATCGGTGCCAAGCCCGAGACATATTAGTCGGTTTTTCGTCAATGTGGCACCGACTTTGAACAATTTTGTACTACAAATAACTTTTAAAATATAATAACTATTATAACAACTATAATAACTGTAATGATTATAATAAAAAGTAACTATTTAAATATAGTAACTTTGTATAATAGCGTAATTTTTTTGTCTATAGTAAAGAAAATTAAAATTAAATGAATCAAAATGCAACGTATTTTTGTTTCTAAAAGCAACAATTGAGTTATTTTTCACGTTTTTGTGCCTCTTTTGGTTTTTCTGAAGTCGGTTCTATTTTTTTTTAAAAAAGATTTTTATTTTTTTATTTTTAGTGTAGTCATAAAGTAAATGTCGGCTAGAAAGCGTTCTAAAAGTAATAACTTCAAATGCCGGAAAAACTTTCATCAGTGACAATCTATTAATTAAGGTTTTGCGATTTTTGGCACAAACGGCATACATATTTCCCGTGATCGAAAATTATTTACGATAACCTTGACCAGTATAGCAATATAATACAGCCCAAAACATCCAAACAGATTAATATATTTTGACGAAATCAGCGAAAATGCATTAAAAATATGGTTTTTTCTATTTTTCTGAATAACGGTATTTTTCACAGCATAGAAAAAACTATGGCACCCTCTCGGAATGAACCCAAATAGAATAAAATTTAAATCATCCAAATCGAACTAGTCGTTTTTGAGAAATCGGTGTACATACATAAAAAAAACCTACAGTGAAACACAGAACCTCCTCTTTTTTGAAGTCGGTTAAAAAAAAAAATTTTGGGGTATTAATTTTGTGTTTGTTTTGTAATAAATTTCTAAACAGAGATAAACAAATACATACTTGTGCTTTAACAAAGAGTTTTATTTTTGATATACATACTTTCCTGCCCAAAACAATGTCCTCATAAAAGTTTTGTTTTGAAAACTACATCAAAATTCTTAACCCAGACCGAAGTCTTGATATCTCAGAGCTGTGAGATTTCAGCCCTTTCATATTTGTTCATATTAAATTTGCTAAATCAATTCGTTTTCAAAGTTGGTGTTTTTAATTCTAATAGTGTTAAGTTTTCGTTGCCTGAATTAAAGTTTTGTGTGTTAAGAAGTTTAACTGGCATCAATTTTCAAAATCAAACAAATAATCCAAACAAATTTCAACATTTCTAATTTATTTAAAATGACATATTTTTGTTTTTTTAAATATGAGCGTGTTTGTATTAGAAAACGGCTTCGAAGATAGCGAAACCGTTGTTTTACCATCCCGGTTACTGAAAAAAAAAATTAAACCGACAGTGGCTGAAAAAAAGGCAACGGATGAAAATGATTTCGATGTAAAAAATTGTGTTCAAAAAGGTGAAAGGTGAAATATAATTCTTCAAAATTCCTTTGCATTGAAGTAAACGACAAATGGTATAAAAATGATATATTGAGATTAATGTGTAAATTAGCACCTACAAATTCAGCTCGTCGGCAATAGTTGAATGTGACAGATTTATTTCAACGAGAAACATATATATGTATGAAGCAATATTTGTGGAATTTTTAACATCAGAACAACAGTAAAACCTTTTAATGATATCACAGTATTTTACTGGCGCATTAAATAGAGTAGTTTAGAAGAGTAGGTGCTAATGAACGATTTAATTACAAATGATTCTAGTTTATCTTTTGATTTTGTTCATCTTTGGTGTGATTAACATAGTTTATTACATTCTACAAAGCGTCAATGGATGACGCTCCAGATTTTTAAATAAGTGATTTTTGGGATGCAAATTTGTGCCAGCCTACAATCAACATTTGTTCCACAGGACTGGTTTTGGAAGACAACTAATTAATGCAAGCCTTTTGATTTGATTTATATAATTTTTATTAATTTATTTTTGTTCTGTTAAATTATTTTCATCATGTTTTTAGTACATAGTTTTTTTTATTTTTAATATTTCTGCGTGATAAAAGAAGAGATTCCCCAGGCAGGATTCAGTATATATATTTTTATAAAAGTCCAATTCTCTACAAGGGTACTGTCATCTGCAAAACTATTTAGTGGGTTACTGGTGATTTTCAACATTTCGTTGATATAAATTGAACATAAAGTGGGGTACTAAACTGAGCCTTGGGGTGCACTAGCGTTAATTAATTTACACTTAGAAGTGTAAACATTTTGAAACGACTGCGGGTTAAATCCGTACGCAACGAACTTGTTTATTAGGTTGGCATGACACATTTGCTTGCATGTCAGATTTGATATTGCAGTTGACTCTTTTATGTTCACCTATGCCTATTTCAATTGTGTTATTTCTATCATTTTCAGTTTCCGGTAAAGTGCAAATTTTTTAATCATCCTTGAAATATCTTTTAGATTTTATTTTCAGCTTTTATTCATTTGAGTTCATTGTACTATGGCATCTCATCTTTGTTCTTATTCAAGTTAGTCGGATCGTGGCATATCATCGAAAAATCATACCATCGAAAATCGTTACATTGAAAAATCAATAAATCGAAAAATAAAAAATCGTACTATCGAAAAATAAAACAACTGAAAACTACAAAATCGAAAATCATAACCCGAAAAGTCCACATTGTTTGAAATTCCATCGAAAAATTGTTGCACCGAAATTTTTTCGATGTCTTGGAAAAATTATACTATCAACAAACCAGATAACTCATCGCAGATAATTTATATGAAATGAGATAATCTACAAAAAATGTCTGGCAACATTTTTAAAAAAATGTTGATGGACGAGCTCTACTTCGTAGTCTGCACTCTCAAATCACACCAAAAACTTAAAGCATGGAATAGAAATATAATACAAATAAATATTATTATTAAAATATACTGCCTAGTTATCTGGCATTTTAATTTATAATCTTTTTATCTGTGAGGAGATATACGCTGTTTTTCAATTGAATTATTTTTCGATGTAATGATTTATTTATGCATTATATCGAAAATTTGCGGTGTTTTAAAATAAAAATTTACTTGTATCATAAATTTTTATTTGGAAAATTAGAAGTCATACCAGTGGATTTTTGAAGTTACTCTCTGCTGTTTTAAATCTAGTTGCATCAAAGAGAGTAAGTTTTGAAACTGAATAGTCTGTTATAGTCTGTAACTATATATTGGTATGATTTTATGACCTTGTATATAACGAACTATTCAGAGAATACAATTTATGGAGAATATGGACCAACATCGAAAATATGAGAATCACCAGGTTTATTTCTCAATAAAAATGGCGGATAGAATTAAAAATTCGAATGCAGCATAATTTTTTGAGTGTTTGTTAATTTCCATCCAATTGTTTCATTATTTCTATCTTTTACCTTTTGTTTTTATCTAAAATTAGTGACGTTATCATCTATTGTAAACCGTACATAAAACATAGTTAATATCTATTCTTTTTCATATTATTACTGGTGTAAATCCAAAGCATGATTCCGGTAAAAAATAAATATAACAAACGAAAATAAAACAAAATTATTTAAATAATTTTAATTTGAATTAAAAGAAGAAAACATTTCATACAAACTCTAAAATAGAAACAAACAAATCAGCATGCGAATTTGAAATTTAAATTTCCCATGAAAATGTAAATCTTTTAAAACTAATATGTATATCAATTTACAAATTTATTATAATCAAAAAGCAGACATTAATTCAAAAAATAACGTAAACAAAGAGTTCAATAAGACTAGATCTCGAAAACATATAATTTAGAGGTCATTTGGTTATCAATAATCAATTTTTGTTGTTGTTGTTTAGTAAGTTGCATTTTTCGTGGGTAGCTTTTTCATAAACATTCAAGCTCAATAAAAAGACTATCATTTTCATAATTTCAAAAATTAGGTTAAATTATTCAACAATAATCAATTTAATGTAAATCAGAATTTAAACTTAGTCATTTGAATTCCGATAATTTTATTTTATCATTTAAGCAAACAAATTTGTATAATTTAATTTATTTGTTAAGCACAAATAAAAACACGTCTAATTAATTTCATTTTCATTAAAATTATTTTAGCATCGAACGGAAAAAAAGCTTCCGTTAATTTATATTGTTTTTGTTATTATATAAAATCCACCATAATACTTTTTCATTGTTTTTAATTTATTATTAAATAATTTTGATTCTGCATCTAAACACGTGCAATTACTGTTTAGGAAAATTAATTTTTTATTATTATTTTTAACTATCTATTTACATATGTAACTATAATATATTTGAGGAAGCATTGTTTTGATTAATATTAAAAGCTTTTGTTTTTGTTCGAACAAATTAACGGTGTTGTTGTAAATTTTGGTTATATGACGGAAGTTATCCAAAAAGATAATTAAAAATAAAATTTGCGTTTATTTTAAATCATCATGAGTATTAGTCATACAAGCTTATATTATGTCAAAAGTATTTGGAGGAGCCATCTTAAATCCCACCGGCAGAAAGAAAGCAAAAGGTAGAATTTTTAGCCAAACCGATCTGTGTTTGTACAATTAGTTGAAATACAAAATATTAACTACGAATGTTTTTGTAAATATACAACACACAAAAATTTTTGTAACAAAGCTGTTGTAAATTAAAAAAAAAATGATTTTAGATAAGAAGTTCTAGTTTGTACAAAAAAATCTGTGTGTTATACACAATAAAATTGTGTAGTGTACATTAATCAATTGTTTCCATGTAATTTAGTAAAATATATGGTGAAATCAGTGGCAAGATGTTGTAATATCACTTTTGACGATCCTATCGTATTTTACGCTAATCGGTATGCTGTAACACAAAACGACTGTCGTAAATACGATAATCGACAGTCGTTTTGTGTTACAGCATACCGATTAGCGTAAAATACGATAGAATCGTCAGAAGTGATGTTACAATATCTTGCCACAGATGAGGATTGTTTATACTAGTTATACAGGGTGAGTTTTTTAAAAAATGCCAGGCTTTTATCTCGAGAACGATGCTAGATGGGACAAAATAACCCAAGGTGATGTTTGTTAAGGGTCGAGGGGGACGTCTAGTGGTAATATTGAATGACCTTGAAACTCATAAGTATTGGAATTATATGCCAAAGTAGGGTTTTTTAAATTAGAACCTATACATTTAAGGTTTATTTTTAATTAAGTAAATCAAACTACACACTTTTTGCTTACAATTTTTTTTTGTAAAGTGTACGATTTAGTAGATATGATTAACATTGATTTGCACTAAAGCAAACGTGTCTTCGCTAAGGTCTTCAGAAAAAAAATAAAATTTTGATAAATTAAAAAAAAACAATGAAAATCATTCTTTAATTTAAATACTATTGCATCGTGGTCTACTGCGTGAAATTGATTTTTGTTGTTTTTTTTTTTAATTTTTTGAAATTTTATTTTTTTACTGAAGAACTTAGCGAAGACACGTTTGCTTGAGTGCAAATCAATTTTCATCATATCTACAAAATCGTACACTTTACAAAAAATTTTGTAAGCAAAAAGTATATAGCTTGATTTACTTAATTTAAAAAGACCCTTAAATATATGGATTCTAATTTTAAAAAACCCTACTTTAGCATATATCTCCAATACTTATGAGTTTCAAGGTCATTCAATATTACCACTAGAAGTCCCCCTCAACCCTTACCAAATATCACCTTGGGTTATTTTGTCCCATCTAGCATGGTTCTTGAGATAAAAGCCTGGCATTTTTTAAAAAACTCACCCTGTATATTATATCGACGGTTACAAAGCAAATTTTTTTACGATTTATTGATTATTATTTTCAGGGTTGTTTGAAATTAAATTAAACATTTTCTTCGCTTCCTCTAAAGGTTTTGAAAATGTAGTCAAACGTAAATGCTTTGTAGCCATCTATATAAAACGTTTTAAAACTTCCAACAACATTTTCTGTTTTCTATCACAATTCAAATTTGTTTTAATGTTGAATTCAATACTAAAACAACAATGTTGACAAATATTTTGTATAAAATGAAATATTTAGTAAACTTTTGAATGCAAAGGTGTTTGTTGAGGGCTTCTCAAAGTAAAGAATTTTATTTTTAAACAATTATCGAACAATCTCAAAACTCAAAATTCAAAACGTTGTTAAATTATGCTGATCCGCACAACCGCACGTTTTGTTCTTGTGGCTTTTCCAACCTCTGTTTATCATAAATAGTCTACAATGCGAATAATTTTAGGGAATTCGTAGCCGAAACATATCTAAATTCATTTAAATCGATTCATTGAACTTCTCTAAATATTTAACATAACCTTAAACAACGTTAATAATATTGTAACTCGCATTTTTGTTTGTTCCTTTTAAATTTGTTTTATTGTTGTTCAGAATCAATTTATAAATAATGTATTTGCTTACTTCATTTCCACTTTCAATTAATTTAATCAATTCATTTTACAACTATTCTAGTTTGTTAAACTTTAAGAATAGAATAATAAAAAGCTCATCAATTAATTTTATTTATTTGTACTATTTTTGCCATGAACCTTTCGTTAGCATTTTTAATTTTTTTAATATATTCTAAAATCGGTTGATTTAAAATTTTTTTATGTGTCACAATTATTCCATTTTTTTATCTTTGCTGTTTTGATACGAAACACATAAAAATGATAATAATATGCACATATTTCAATTTTAGAATGCAGTTTAGAATCTAATAGATATTTTGATATTAAATTACAATAAGTACAGTGAGACGATTATTTGTCCAGGAAATATTTATTTCTTTATAAAAAGTTGTTAAACAGTAGTTTTTTATTCCAATAATTACAGTAATTGATTTGATTTGATAAAACAGGGTGGTTTGGTTAATTTAAAATAGACTGTAAAAAATTTGTGACAAATTCGAAAATCGAAATTAATTAGTGTCGATGAATATTAGGATAGAAAGTCTTTAGTCTTTAGTTTTCTATGATCTCACCATACTATAATACTTAGTGTTAGGCGATCATAGTTCTAGAACGTTATGTTTAAATAAAATTTGCTGTATAATATGAATTATGAGATGTATCACGAAAAACCAAAAAAACTGGTTAAGACTTACGTCCCACATAATCATGCGTTCTGGGTTTTTGATGGACGCAATTATTTTTAAAGAATGTGTAACCACAATCATTATTATTGAGTAATTGAACACGACTGACACTAGTAATTAACAGGACCAAATCTAAAAATGTGAGTACCAATTGTGGATCTGTTTTGCTATTCTTTGATTATTCGACGACGTACTGTCTGCTTCACTGATTAAAGCCCTCATATAAAGTGATATAGAAGTTAATTTCTTAAAGCAAATAATTTCCATCATTTACCACGGAATACTCTTGTAACGACCAAAATCCTACAATTAATTATTCCCGAGGACTTTTTCTTTTGTATACTAAAACATGCATTCTTCTTCATTCATCTAATTAAAAATATAAATTTAATAATATGGCTTATTACGTCATTGTTTTCAATGATACAAAAATAAATTTAAAAACAGAAAAAACTTTGTATCCCTTGGTAATGAAGAAGAATATCGTTTTATTGTTATATCTCTTATCTGTCTTGTTTTGGTACATGGAAAGTTTTTTTTGTTGTTTTATATAATTCGTTTGTGGTAAAAGAGATACTAAAAAAATGCACTGGATGAAAAAAGATTCTATTATTTTAGAAATGATCACGTAGGTACCTTTTTGGAAAAAGATATGAAAAATGCAGATTTATATTGAATTTTAAACAAAAAAAATAGTTTTGTCTCTTAAAAAGAATTATTTGAAAATTAAAAGCAAAGAACATAAAGGTTATATGTACTTGAATAAAATTTTCTGTATAGAAATAGTAAAATAAATAGTCTTCAAATAAATAAAATTAAAAAAAAAGAGATTTTTAAGTGAAAATAATTGAAGTAATTCGATTTCTCAATACACAAATCTATTGGTTTTGTTTTTGTTGCTATATGATAAAATTGAATGTGAAAATTATGAATTAAAATAAATTATTAGATTAATCGAATAAAATAATTATTTATTAATATTTAAATAAAAGTCAAGAAATAAAATATATGACTTATGAATATGTACAACTTAATAAATAGTCAAAGATGTTATCAAATACAAAAAACAAAATATGCTGTGAAACAATCAACTAACAAAATACAACTCTTAAAATACAAAAATGCTGTTTTTCTAACGAAAATAGACTAAAACGACACATTTTATTTGGAATTTAACAAAGCATCTGAGTGATTGGGGCATGGAAGACACTGGATGTGCAGCAAGCAGCATTCTCTTTTAAATTTGCCAACACAACAAAATCAAAATAATAATCAAATTTTATAACATCAATCAACAGATTAAGATAAGTTTTTTTTGTATTTTGCATATATTTTTTTTTAATTTTTCATATTTTTTATCTTACTTTTTGTTTTATAAATAATGGATTCGTAAAAATTTAGCTACTTAAATACAGATCTTCCAGACCTGGAATCTGTATGGCGTTGTTTTTTTTAATGATTATTTTTAGATATATCCTGGTAAGAAACTTCACCTGGTATGTGATATCTCACTTTAATTTTTGTGGGTACAAAACGGGTTCCAAATGTTATAGTAATAAGTAGAATAAGTAGAAGCAGAGGGCTTGGCAAAAATTATTATTAATTAGAAAATATTATGATTAAACAATTTACAAATACAATTTTGTAAATGAATTAATTGACAATTTTGCTAATTAGCAAGAATTAGTATTTTTACTAGCATTATCAGTTTTTCTGGTATATAAAACATATTGAATAATTTTATGTTTATTAGTATTACCGTTGAAATAAGCATGTTTAGTGGTCACCATCAGGAGACCGTTTATACAGTCATTTGCATTTTTACTATTTATTTAGATTATCTATATATATATATAATACACAAAAAAACGAAAAAGCGTAGCCATACCATAGAAAAGACGACTGAAAGGGATACGGTAGGGAAAAAATAAAAATAAAAAACGAAACAAACGAAATTTATTAAATTTCTATTTAGTATTTTATATTTTCTCTTCAAATTTCAATTTAGTTTATGCTTTGCTTTCGGAGTGGATAGACGTATTATTTTTCTTTGTTTTTAAATATTATTATTATTATTTTTCTTTGATTTTCTTTGATTTAATTATTATTTTTCTTTGCTTTAAAATATTTTCTATTGATCAGAAATTAAAGAAGCAATTCATAAAATTGATTTGTTCTTTCTTTGCAAAACAAGATAAGCAGGCTACAGACCTTCAATCGATTGAAAACAAAAATAAACCAAATAAAATTTAGGGGATTTTTACACTAAATTTTATTCCGTTTATTTTCGTTTTCGATTTGATTGACAAATTGATTGTAAGTCTGTAGCCTGCTATAGAGAAATATTTCATAATAGCCGTGTTCGATTTGACTGAAACAACTGAATTATCTGAAAAGAATATATTAAGCATAATATGTAAAATGTATTTTAGCTAGAACATAAAAAACGTTTCGTTGTCATTGTCGATGTAGAGGGTTGTGAGAAAGGTTCGGTGTTCCACGCGGACCCTATATTGATTTTTTATTGTTTTGTCTATTTTTTTATAGAACATTAAAATTATTCCTTTTTGTTCATAAAAACTTCACTTACGGCATTTAAATTTTTCGATAAAGTAGTGTTTTAAATGCCTTTTAGTAGTGCTATAATGCCTTTTAGCCGATTCGTTCAAATTTATATCATTTCGATATTAATAAGAAAATTAATTATTTATATGACAGATAGTGCTAAAACTCATATAATATTTGTTTTCTAGCATCATTTTTGCATGGTTTTATTGTCTGTAAAAGGGGGGGGGGTATACTCCATAGTTATCATTTAATGATATTGATACCGACTCTTACCTCAAATATTTGTCCAAAATTCTATTGAAAAGATTGTGCGTTAATAGATTTTAGTTGAAATATTTTGGTGTACTGCCATACACATATTCAAAGAAGAAATCTATCTAGCACTGTATCGTTACACAACGAATTTCATAACGAAATTTCAAACACCACGAGGTTGGTTGAACCACCAACATTTCCTTTTTCATGTGTCTTCAACAACTGTTTTTCGTTTATATTAATTTTAAAATTCAATCAATTTTCTGGTCGATTTTCATTTAGAGACTTAATTTAATCAATTTTTTTTATAGACCATAGAATATTAATCCAAATTACAATTTATATTGACTGATTATCGATTAATTGGAAAACCGGTGTTTTGATAGTTGCGGAAACGTCGAAACAAAACACTCTGGTCTGAACTGGAATCGAACACACATAATTTACACTAAACATGCCTAACTACGAATTTAATAAAAACGAACTATGTTTTTATCTGGATTCATTGTTTCTTTTCTTTAAGAAATTCAGAGACTTATTTATGCTAAAAGCAAGTGCAATTACAGATTGGTTAGCGCTACTTAAATACACTAATTATATATCAAAGTTGAATGACGCAAATGATGTATAAAATAATTATATAATATATATTAATTTTCATATCAAAAAGAATAAAACAAAAAAAAATTAAATTATTTATGATTCAATATAATCTGAAATATAAAAAAAATTTGTTTAACGTTATGGTTGTACGAATATAACCTTGATATTAAACAAAAATTATATTAGAGCATAAATTATTTTTGCACTTGAAGAAAGTTCAGTAGAGCAAGTTGTTTAATTTCGTTTAAAGAAAAAAAAAACAATAAAGTTGTTTTTTATTAGGTTGGGCTGGATGAACTTGATAAAAAACATTTTTTTAATATATTTTATTACTATTACAGCATAAAATATTTTAAGAACTTTCTTGAATATTAACTTACTGTATCCTGATCATTAACAGAACCAAGCTAATCAATATATTTAAAAACAATATTACAAAAACAAACTTGATTGACTATATACAACAAATCATAAATAATTTGTCATTCATAATAATCTACACGTTTTAACGTTCATTTATGAAATTTTAAAAATGTAAAAATATTTATAATATCCAAAAAACTTGATTTTTTAATGAATTATTACTTAAGATTTGAAAACAACAAAAAAAATTAAAATAACCGTTTTTGCAAAAACAACACATAACATTATACTTGATTTCTATAATTTCCCGCAAGTCAAGTTTATAACACAAGTTCATTAACTTTAAAAAAAATAAAAGATTTTTTTATACATAAATTAATTTTTTTTATATTTAACCCAATCATTATTGTTTGTTGAGCAACAACAACAACAACAAAAACAAAATTTAAGTCTTAATTTTTTTCTTAATAATCATCATCGTCATCATCCACGATCATCATGACGTTATGCAGTTTGTGGTTATTTGATTCTATTTTTTTTGTTTGCTACAAAAAAATTATTAAGTTTATATAGATGATAATAGACAAATGGAATTTATTTAGGATTTAAAATTATGAAAGACATCAACCATAGTATAAGCGAGAAACCTGATTTTCATTAAGAATATGTTGATTATTTGTGGTTAATTTAATATTGTTTTGTAACTTCGTTGATTTATCAAGATTAAAAAAAACAAACAAAGCTATATTTTAAAAACCGTTTAGAATTAAATATAAACTTCTTTAAACAATTATTTTCTAATTAGGCTGATTTCATTCCAAAAATGAATGAACAAAAAATTATTATTATTATATTATTCCTTAATCAATGAGATATTAATATATTAAATTTTAATGTCTACCGGTTGACGACGCTATTTCTTTTTAACATAATTTTAATGAGAATTTTGACCGGAAATAATGTGATTGAATTTTAAAACTATATGATTAGAATTATTCAATTGTTAATTGATTTATTTATTATATTTGTATTAGTAAGTAATTAATCAATCAACACAGTTCTAAAATAATTAAAATTTTCCAGTACTCTTAAACTTTAGTTTTTAATAATGGAATTTTAATTCCTCTCCTTATTTTTAGAATAAAAAAAATTATAATAATAATTTATTCCCACACAAACGATTTGCATTAATATTACGATTACGAATATAAGAAAAATAAGTAAATAAATGTCTTGATTGATTATTTGATTAAATATTAGATTAAATATAAATGACAAACACTTTAAAAATGGTAAAATAAAATTAATGCAGTCGATATCGATAAGAAATTACAGTCTAATAAAACAAACGACATTCTTTCACGAACTTTTTTTTTGTTTGAAAAATTACATGAAATAATTTATTCTAATTATGCTCTAGAATTTTTTGACAAACTTTTTAATGAATTTCACATTGGGTGAATCTATAATTAAGATGTATTTGTCTTTGAAATGGATAAGGTTACAATGTAGCTCAAATATCTTACAACATTTTGATTAATTTTTCTTGCATCGTAGGTATTTGTTTTAAATAAATTAAATGTTAGCACGTGTAAATAAAATGAGATTGTCTTACAACTTTGTGTAGGTTAGATAAAGTTAGCTATTTAAGTGTAATTACAAATGCATTTAAGTTTAATTTAATGAGTTTTTAAGAACTACGTACTAAAAGTATTTGTCAATTCTTTCATTTATGGGTAACTGTTGTTGACATAAACGAAATTGAAGATACTTAAATTTACTATTCTTACCATTATGTCAACTCAATCTAATCGCTGACCTATGTCGAAATACAATTTTCATTTTTTTTAAGTAAACAAGAATTTGAACAATAGAATTTTATTCCAGTATGTGTGAACAAGAATATAAAAAGAAAGAATATAGATGTGTTTTAGGTTATCATAGATGTTTTACTATATTTGTAACAGCAATGCTGTTTAATATTGTTTGTCAACATTGTTGCTTATTTATATATGTTTTTATAATTTGGCTATTTATATCAAGATGTAATAATAAGAATTTGAAAAACGTTGTGCAAGAACTCTTTTGTGTGGTGTGTGAAAATCCTTATAAAATTTATTTACGAGTCTTATTGCTGTATTGTATCGATTGCGATGAATTATTGAATGTTAATAGGCGATAGATACATGATACTTTAGCTTTTTGCCATTTCTTTACTTTTTAATTTTTTGATAATTTAGCAAACAAATATTTATCAGCGTTTTTATTTTATGAGCTTAGATCCAGTTTATAACCTGTTCGGCATGATACAGTTTGTTTGGTTGAAATAAATTAGTTTTTATATTTAGCATTAACAAGCTTTGCTAGTTTGTATAAGTTAGATTAGCAAGTTTTGTTTGTTGTTTAGGTGTCAGCATTGACAAAGCTCAACTTAATGACTCGTACTTTCAAAAGTGTTAATATAGTCTTTTTATTTTCTGAATCTATGTTGATTTTCTTTTTTCTTGATTTTGCAGCTCTGTTAATACGAAACCTACCAAAACAGTTTTAAAACTAATAAAAACATCCAATGTACCATTGGATACCTTTAAGGGAGAAACAGTCTTCAACAAAAGTGCAGCTACAATTTTAATTGTTTATACAAAGTTATTTATCTTAATTGAACACAGCATCATTCATCAGTGAAACTTATCGTTTTGTAAAATAATACAAACTAACTCTGCAAAAAACAAGTTGTTTAACTTAATCGGGAGGCGATTTTTGACATGTTGCATCAATGGTTCCACGTACACTAGTCTTCAGATCAACAGTAAAAAGTGTTACGTTCCATATAAATAATAAATAACGTACATTTCGTTGTTGTTATATACAAATTAAACTGTTAACTTATGATATTGTTTTAGATAATTCTTGCCATTCCTTTTATGTCTGTTTGGAGATGCCTCATTTAACTTTCAACCTGAGGGGTTAATTACTAAAAAGCATTTAAAGGTAAAGCATGGCATCAGTGATCAAGTGACGTAGAAAATCTACGTTAAAAATTGGCCAGCTCTGATTCTATTGCACAACCTCATTGAGACTTACGAAAAAAAAAAAAAAAAAAAAAAAAAAAAATTTTCACTCCATACCAATTGCTGCATGTTTATAAGTCCTATATTCGTCCCTGTATGGAGTACTGCTGTCAAGTTTGGGGTGCTGCCTCTGTTTCCATCTTGGCCCTCTTGGACTCTGTTCAAAAGCGAGCTATACGAATTGTAGGTGATCGAACTTTGACATCAAAACTTGATTCCCTACAACATCGTCGCATTGTTGCTGACCTCGTTGTTTTTTACAAATATCGTCATCAGCAGTGCTCAGATGAAATCAGCGGCATCATGCCTCAAACTTATTTTTACCCCCGTTCCACTCGGCAATCGGCTGCCGCAACCAGTGAAACGGTAAAGATCCCGCGCTGTCATACTGGCAGATCGCAGAGAGACTTCTTTGTCCGAACTGCTTACAAATGGAATAGTTTGCCGGAACACTTAGTCTCAGGTGGCTTCAACCCACAGATGTTTAAAAAAAGCGTTAATCTACACCTTAGAACGCCAGTTGTTGTGGGACCCAGGTCTAGACCTAGGTCTTAAAAGGTATTTATGTGTTGTTGTGACACATATTCTAAACCCTATAACACAACACATTTTATTAAAAAAAAAAAAAAAAAATAAATAAAAAAAGATAAAACGCAAATTTGTTTTAAAAATTTGCAGGAACAAACTAAAATGGGGTTGCCAATAATCCACTAAAATGGGGTTGCATATTCCTCGATCATATGACACTGTCTTCCTCAAATATTAAAGCCTACACATAGAATTATTTGGCGGTCGGGGAACCGAGGTAAATTACCCCTTATTAGGTAAAATGAAGTTATCGGGGGTAATAAGGACATTTTTCAAATTTTCTGTTTTTCTTTTTACATATTAAAAATTTTATATTCAAATTCAATACCAATATGGCATTGTCATTTGACGTCACAAACGTTTTTTCTCAAACCAAATTTTTTTTATATTTATTATTAGAAAATAGGAACATATTAATGTTATTATTTAAATTAATTTTACTTTTGTAAACCTGAAACATTAAATTCAATTAAGCTTTTTCGTCGAGGATTCCAAAATTAACTTAATATACCTTGGATCAGCGTTTAGCATCAAAAGCTAGCTTTGAAGTAGGCTGGTTGATTGACCGAAACAAGAAATCGTATACTATTGGTGAGAAGGTCTGCAAAAAAAGGCGAAAAAACTTTAGGTCTTCCTTGTAGGTTTTGAGCGTTCATGAATAAAAACAATTCAAAAATTGAAGTTAATCATTATAAGATCCATCGCGAGGCACTTCTTGTTAAAAAATTGGAACCTACACTGGAAACCGTCATGCATGATGTCACCGAAATTGTTAATGTTGTTGAAGGACATGCAATAAACATACGGCTGTTTTGTGACTTATGTCAGGAGAGTGAAGTTGAATATACTGACCTATTGTATTATACAGAAGTGAGATAGCTTTCCAAAGTAAATGCTTTGAAACCAATATGGGCTTTCAACTTGAAATTTTAATGGTTGATCAAAAGCATATTATTGCACATAAGTTAACCAATTCTTCATGAACCACATATCCCGCATATATAACCGACATTTTGGAACTTGTGTTAAACAAAGAAATGCAAGAGAAAAATATTATTATTATTTTAGCCAGAGAAAAGATGTCAGAATTTGGAGCAAAGTTTCTTTATTCATAACTAAGATTGAGGATGCTACCGTTGACTGAATAAAGTTCATCTGCCAGCAGCCATAAGATATCATCTTGGTCAGGGCTATCTCACTACTATTGCCAGTCGCATGTGACATCTCACTTGGCTTCGCATGTCAATAGTAGGGATTGCAATACGCGGTGTCGCACATCCGTAGATTATTAAAAATAAAACAATTTACAAATCAACAAAAACTTACTTCTCCATACAATGAGGACAGAATGATGGACCATACTGAGCATATAGATAGATATATTTAAGCATTATCATTAAAAAAATTTAATCAAATTTACAAAAACGTTTATCATTTCACAAAGTAAATATACTTTAAACCAATAAACATTAAACAAATGCCAAAGGGTATATTAATATTATCAATTTATCTTTCTGATAAAACAATAAACTGCTAAATTTTTATAAACAACACGAAAAAAACGAGTTTTTGAACGCCACTATGAACAAAATTCATAACTCAAACTAATTCAACTATTATTATCTAGCGATAGTGATACCAATAATTTTAACTGTGAAAGGTTTTTGCGATAAATCGGTTCTTCGTCAGATAAATTTTCGTAAATTGTAATATTAATATTGAATATTAAACGAACTCTTTCTACTTCACCTAACATTGATTTACCTTAATCAAAAATCAATAAGTAATGGAAAGTGCTATCTCCTAAAACTTGTTTCCCATAAAACACCAGACAAACATTGTAAAGAAATACAAAAATAAGGATGAGGGATGTTTGATTTTCTAAATGGATCATTTTTGTTGTAAATTAATTCAAATCCTGAAATATAAGATTTTCAAAAAAAAAAACGTTAGTAAATCAACAATAGATGGAACACAGGTAGAAGATAAATAAATAGGTTGAGTTCTTTTATACCACCTCAACATGTTATTTTTTTACTTTTAATATCAAATAGGGTGAATTTTTTACGAATTTTGAACATATGGTTAGTTTGATTTAATTGAATCATAATATAAAAACTTATCGTGGGAGAGAAATCAGATACTCTACCCAAAACGTAAAAATAAAATTAAAATAATTGCTTATTGAACCAATTTCTTTTTGACAGTAAATAAAGTCTTAACATTTAACATACCGACGGTCATTTGTTTTCTTTAAATATCAATTCAGCATTACATTTTTATTCAATTAACATATACGACAACAATAATTATTTTTATATTTGTATATCGCGCTCAATCACAGAAGTCAACCCTGACCCGAAAAGCAAAAAAAAATATCTGTTTGAGTTATATTGTATTGTATACCGACTACAATTATTCTGCATTACATATAATAAATATTATATTTAATAAACTTAATACAGAAAACTCGATGCTCTGAGAAAATTCATGCCAAGACCAAGGTAAAATTAAAACGGTTCGTCTGGTACACGATTTTTTTTAACTATAAAATTTATGAGTTTGTTTTGTTGTTGTTTAATAAATAAGTGTAAGTGTAATTATATAATTTTTTTCTTTATAATGTTAAAAATGTTAAACGACAATAATATACAAGCTAAAATCGTTATTTTTTTAAGTTTTGTTTTTGTGATAATAATAATTTCAAGTTATGTGAGTCATAAAATGAAACGATGAAGCTTTTATTTTTTTTTCTACTTTGAAAAACGTGAGACCATTTTCTTAAGATTGTAAGTGTATTTATTATATTCAAAGATAATAATTAAAAATTACGTATAAATTAATATTATAATCTTGAGATTGAATTGTATAACTGGTTATTTTTATTTTCTTATTTATTAAATGTATTAAAAGCGAAATTATTAAAAGTGATTTAATTTTTTAGAATATGGCATAGATAACTTGATTTCCATAGAATTTTTTAAGTAAAGCATGCTACAGACCTACAATCAATTTGTCAATCAATTGAAAACGAAAATAAACGAAATAAAATTTAGGGGATTTTTACCCTAAATTTTATTTCGTTTATTTTCGTTTTCGATTGATTGACAAATTGATTGTATGGTCTGTAGCATGCTTTAGTTTGCTTTAAAATAAGAGAGACATAGTTTAGAGACGACGTTAAAATGAATATTGATCTTTTAATTTCAATCTGTTGTGTGCAACCAAAACAAATTGGATCGAATTTATGCTTCGAACATCTGAATAAGTTGTAAGTGAGATCTTTGCACTTTACTTGCACACTTTGTTTTCAAACGTTTATCACATTTCAGACAGGATGGCATGATGACATGCACATGATAGATAAGCCAAATAAAATTTTTCAAATACAAATAACGCACTGAAATTTCACCGACAAATCCAATCAAACCCAATCCAAAAAACCAATTAAATCAAGAAACTGCATCAACTGTTCGCTAATTTTAGTTTTGTGAAGAGACAGAAACTAGAAAATCAAGAACACACAAAATTAGTTTAGTAGTATCCAAAAAAAACCCAGTTTGTCAACAACGAAGTTGTGATTAAAACACAACTTGTGTTATTTGTACTGAACTACCGAATTGAACTTCACAAGTCCACTCCATATCCACTTTGCATGAAATAAGTAAACCTTAAACCACTGTAAATCGCTTAAAAAGAAGAAAGGTAAACTGGCATAATCTCACGAAGACGGGCAGCTTCTTCACGAAACATTAGGGGATGACATATAGTGAAACGACTGCAAAAGTAAATGAATACAATGGTCAATGATCAAAATGAAACGCTTTGTCCACGAACTATTCAGTCAAGTACAAGCGTTATAAAAAAACACAATGAATTCAAATGTTACGAACCGATGAATTACCAACATCCACTATCGGTTATGTATTTTTGTTATTGTTGAACCAATGAATAAAGTGTGTCTTTGGTAGCTGTATCCCCAATGCATAGTAACTGTTCTCAAAAACAGAATTGAAGAATGTGCAGAAATAGAGTTGATAAGTATTGTTACCAGAACTGAATAAATTCGAAAACAATAGATATAGGTGTAATAAATATTTTACTATTTATCAATTACTCTACATTTATAAGTTCAGTCTCTCAATCTCAATCCTCCCTAAATGGAATATTGTTGTCTAGACTGGGGCTCTGCTTCTGTTTTCATTCTGAATCTCGTAGACTCTTTCCAAAAGCGTGCTATATGAATTGTGGGTAATCGAAATTCAACATCAAATCTTGATTTTCTACAACACCGTCGCACTGTTGCTGATCTCCGTATTTATTCTAAAATATCGTCAGCAGCAGTGTTCCGATAAAATCAGATCCATCATGCCTCAACCATATTCTTTCTCCGTTTTCCTCGCAATTCGGTATGTGCAAACAGTTAAAGAGTTGAGAATGCAGAGATATTTTTTTGTTCGTATATCTGACATCGAATGCTTTCCCCGAATCTATAGTTTCGGAGCGTTCAATCAACAAAGGTTTAGAAAAAACGTTCAATAACATCTCAATGCACGTTATTGTGGGACCTAGTTATTAAAAGGTATATGTGTGTTGTCGTGAGACGTATTGTAATGCCTACAACACAACACAACACTTTTCATTAAACAAAAACAATTAAAATGATTTGTTTCAAGTGTTACATCCTATTCTATAAGTTTACAATTATTTTTAAATACATCAAATATATTGTCATCGCTTTCCATCCATTTTGCAAGAGATATGGAAAAATAAAAAAAAAATTTTTTTATAGAGTGAATCAACAAAATAGAAATGTCATGTCGTATTTGCCGGCAATTGAGAATAAAAGTTTATCGATTTAATAATTTTAACGCATTCAATAAGCAACTTATAGATATAAAAGCTAGAATAGTTTCAGATTATTGATCTTTTTACAAGATATTGATTAGACCGGTGGCGATGTATGGGTCACAAATGGGAGCCTTACACAAACTGATGATTACATTTATCTATGTAAACCCAGCGTAAAATCTTAAGCTATAGTTTTGGTCTACTTAAAACAGATAATGGGTTGTATCCGCTCCAATAGGATTGCTTGGTTCGAAAATGATTAAAAAAATTTACGTTCGTATCCAGCTAGTGGCCGACTGTGAGGTAGACCATGACTACAATGGGACACGGACGTAATGAACAACCTTAAAAAGAATTTCGGCTGTTATGGTAATTATATAGAGATATGGCGAATGACCGTTTTAAACATTTACAGCTGGTTAGTTCGGCAGCTCGTCCAAAAAATTAAGGCCACAAAAAAAAATAATATATTTTCCTGAGAACGATGCAGTTTGATTTAAACGGCTGCCGCTCGTCTGTGTTGTTAAATCAAATCATTCAAAACAATCATGCGTGCAATTCCAAGTTATGCAAACTTTTGGTTATTTTTGGTGCAAACTTTTGGTATTTTTGCAATGGATCTTGCGTAATGACAATTTCTCTTGATAAGAAGAACAATTTAGATAACAATAAATCAAAACCCAACAAATTTTCTAGATGTTGTATATATATACCAACTATCTTGTTCTAGCTAAAATTGTGTATATATTGGACAAACTGGTCGTACTTTTTTGTACAGTGTAGCATTCAATTTTTCAATCTTTTCTCTTATTATCTGAAAATTCCCTTAGAATTATAGTTTAGAACCCTAGAAATAGTCCCTGGGCCCACGCCGATTTCATGTGATGATTACCACATATTTTATACTTCGTGCGGCGCTTGTTCTTCTTGACGAGCCCGAAAACTTTTGTTCTGCGATTTTTCTAAAATCAGCTGCTTTTTCGCTCAGCAAGCTCCGAAAAATGCGCAAAAAATGCCGATTGCCCGCGATCTTGTAAATTTGCTACCACATTTTTTTTTTAACTGTGGCGGTTTAAAATTTGTTTTAGAACACGAGGGTAAGCTTTTCCGACCTAAATGTGTCTGCTATTGTCGAGTCCGACAAATGAAATTTTGGTATGTTTGGGTTGTCGGACTAGACAATGGCAGATAAATTTTTGTCGGACAAGGTTACTCTCGTGTTCTAAAACAAACTTCGACCCCCATAGTTAAAAAAAATTTAAAAGATCTCGGACAATCGGCATTTTTCGGAGCTTGCAAAACGAAAAAGCGGCCGAATCCAGAAAATGACAGAACAAAAGTTTTTGGACTCGTCAAGGACAGTCGCCTCACGAAGTATAAAATATGTGGTAATCATCACATGAAATCGGCGTGGGCCTAGAGACTAAAACTATACCTGGTACTGTAGAGCATTTTCCCTTTTAATTATTAATTATTTTTAGTTTAAGGGATTGGAGGGGGGGAGGGGGGTAACTTTTTTTGTGTTGTTATTTTTTATATCCTATAGTCCATAATTTCAATGGTATTTACTTAATGTTATTTCTTTAGGTAAACATTGCCCTCACATAAGACTGTTGATGTTGATAGATTGAATCAAACGAAAGTGATGTTTTTGAATCTGAATCAAAGATATCGAAGGATTTTTAGTCAGCCAGCATTTGTATTGTTTCTTTTCCCATTTAATAGATATTTAAAAGGGAAAAACGCCACTATATGGAACTAGTTTTGAATTTTGTTTGTATCTTCTTGATGTAACCCATAATAATAGAAAAATATACAACAAGATACATAATCCACGCAGTTTTATCTCAATGTGCAAGTCAATGTCTTTTAACATGGTTTATTTTTTCATTTAAGAACGTTAAATAACAGAAATGTAAAGGATATTATTTACAGTAAAGACAGCTTTTTGTGGTTGGTAAAAGTAAAATAGCGCCCATCGTGTCTAATTAACGTACACACCAAAAAATATGAGGAAGGTTTTTTTTGTAGTAACAAATGTTTACAGCGAATATTTCAAAGCACACAATTGTATATATAGTCAAGGATTGACGATAAATTACACATTCGGATGACGATGCTCTCATTTCAAGCAATGATTATATTATCTGTATGCAACGATTTCTGAGACTTATTTTCAATTATTTGGAAATTAAAAATATATAATATATTGAGTCACCTGTCAATGTGTAAAGACTATGCCATGGTTAGGTTTTTATCTTCAACAATAATATCTGTGGTCGATGGTACAATGATATTTCTCTTTTCTTTGATGGAGATTATTTGAAAATTGAGTGTTAAAAAAAACACGCACACATCACACAATAAAACAACTTCAAAGATCATTTATCAGACAAAAATCGAAACCAATTTTATCCATCGTCTATCAGCACAAAAAAAGACTATTTTAATTCAATCCCATTTGATTTACTGACCCAAAAACAAAACAGCAACAACAAAAATCACAGTCATATCATCTGTCGTACAACTCCTTCATTCCGAAAGCCTTGAGCATAAAATTTCCATTTCATTTTTAAACCTTTTTTAATTTCCTAAAAAAATTCTAATAACATCTCTAACCTTCATTGAACAATAAATAAAAATCAAAAAAAATCTTCCTTTCTCAATAATGTTGTATCCTTTCTTATAACCCAAAACCAAAACAAAACATAAAAACTGATAGAAAAATTACATTGTTGAAGGTCGAACGGAGATCATACAATAAAACATGTTAGTAAAATTACTTATATGTTAAAACATAAAACTTAAGTTTCATTAAAAATAAAACCAATAGTCATATGTTAAATATATGAGAAATAATTTTCATTCAATAAAATTTAATTCGAAATATAACTAAATTTATATAATAAAACAAGAATCCACAGGTGTTTTGTTTACACATAAATTACACACAATTTTGGCAATTCAAGTTTACTTAAATTGTATTATAATGTTATTTCTAAATAAATATAAAAAAATTAAGATTGACTTGATAAATTTTTTTATATATTTTAGTTTATTCAATAAATGAAAAAAAAAGCAACAACAACCAAGGTGACAGAATTATGAAGAAAGAAAAATACAATAACAACAGCTTAGAATAACGGTTTTGGAAATGACCGCGTCAAATATAAATAATAATAGGTAACAAGTAAATCAATGACGAATAATTATTATATTTATATACTACATTCATTTGTATGGGAGTCATCTTGTAAGAAATTTTATCAATTTTTTTTCTAGGTGAGTTGATTGAATTTTGTTTGTTATTCAAATAAAACGTGAATTGAATAAATTCACAATTAGAAAAAATAAGGAGTGGATGATATATGAAAAACAGGTGAAAAATATACTACAAAAAATCAGGTTCGTCTCTTATGAATTGAAATCTTTTGATATTAAAATTAATTTTTTTTGACCAACCTGTATCTTTATCCTTTTTACGTGAAACGAGCGATATTGGTTCTGAATTGTCATGATCATTTATTGGTATTAATCTATCATCATCTTTTCCTGATAATAATAGATTTTGTGCTTCCAATCGTAATTGCTGTTGATGCAATCGATTTTTAATTAAAAATATTTTCGGCATTTTGTTAAGATTTTTTTATAATTTAAATTAAGTTACGTATAAAATCACTTTTTTTAAGGAATATTTATCTGATTTTTTATCCACTTTTCAATAAAAACACATTTTTTTGTTTCATTTTAACAATATATTGTAATCCTCAAAGTATTGATTCAGTATTATTATATTTTTCACTATCTTTAAATATTAACTACTTTTTGTCTGCTTTAATAACACACAAACTATCCGATATTTCACTCACTTATCCTTTTTCACTCATTTGATCAAATAATTTTTTCTTTGCTATGTTTATAAATAATAAAATCAAAAATCACAAAATAAATTCTAATATATCGCAATTATATTCTATAAAGTTTTATTTTATTAAAATTATATATATATAAAATTTTGTTAATATCTAATACCGCTTAAAATAACAGAATAAAATATACGCGTTAACACTGCGGCGTTTCATCTCTTACTGTACTATTGAATTCTCTTGTATCACTTTACAGCTAAGTGCAAGTTTTTTTCTCAGGTAACGCTATACTCACAATAATGGACGGTATGTACAGCTATTTCTTATTTTACTCTTCCCTTTCCACAAAACAATAATAATACGTAAATTTTTATTTTTATTTATATTTTTTTATTTACGTGATTCGTTTTTATAATTCTCTCATTCTCTTTGAATTTATAAGTAATATTCTTTTTTAAAAGAAAATATAAGCTTAGATATAAGACTTTTTTCCTATGTGTGAAAAGTAATTTATTCTTATACTGAGTTGTATGTTTCATATAATTCTAATTTTTATTAGTTTTCTGTGGGATGGGAATTATATAAAAAAAATTTAAGAACCTACTAACACAATGCATCCTATAATGGTCATCTAACACTAACACAAATTTTATTTCGCTATTTTTTTCGTTTTTGATTAAATTTTAAAATAAAACTATCAAAGCAGATTCACTCTTTCAAATAAAATAAAAATTATATTACAACTATAGAGGAGAACGGTTTTCGTCTTGTTGTCCGTTTTAGTTGATATTTTCTTTTAAGTTTGTATGTTTTTTTTTATTAATTTAGAGGTCGGGGTTGGTCACCTAGACATAGTAAATGAAGGTAGTGAATAAATTAAAAATGACTTAATTTATGATTATGTGGAATTAGTTGAATGAATTTTTTTTTGTTATATTATATTAATAATTTTTTTCAGTAATGAAATTGAGTTTATATTTAAAGTTATTGGTATTAAAAGTCAGTATGATGGTAGAATAAACAATTTATATTATAAGGGCTTATTGATTTTAGTCTTCATAATAGTTGCTTGGATTAAGTTTTGGTTAAATAAATATTCTTATAGGTGTATAATAAGTTGATTTGTCAAGATCTACAAAAATGATTACACTTCAAATTCACCTATAAAATATTGTTTATTGGTAGGTTGTTTAATTTAAAAAAAAAATGAATTCATTAGTAGCATCATTATTTATTAGAACAGGTTTAATATACATAATTTATTAATAAATATATTTTTCTTTATATTTGAAACTATCGTGTGTTAGGGAGAAAAACGATAAGCGTTAGAGTTCTGATAATTTTTCTACTTTACATGAAACATAAATCTTAAAACTTTTGGTGATGTTATCATTATAATCTTGTTCTTATATACAAGTTTTGAAGCCCTGTACGGCGAAATTAGTTTAGTTTAAATTATTGTTTGATAATGAGATCATCACTACTTTTCGTCACGTTGGTCTAAAAGATTATTTATTTGGATAGCAAAACGTACCGTATTCCTTAGATTTAAGTTTTTATAAAACTCCTGTGTCCTAAATTAGCAATGTTAACGTTGAACATATCGTATTTATTATGCACTTGTCACTCACATAATGAAATAATAAAAAAAGCAATATAAAACAGGAGAACCCTTAAAATACATTAATTTTGAGATCGTCAGCCCATCTAATTTTTTGAATATTCAAAATACCATCTATTTGGTTTTGATTCTAAAGTTAATACCTCAAAGAACCTCGACTGACTGTAAATATAGCAGTATTACCAAAATGTTAAAATCATGCCTAAAATTGTCGTTCCTCTTCTATCCACAATATGTTTGGTAACATTTAAGGCCTAAGCCCGATGTATTAAGGAGACGCAGTTGCAGTTGTATACTGATATATAACAACTTGATCATGATACACTATCGACTATTATCTACGTTAGACTGTACGACTTGGTATTACTGTGTAATTTTTTATTGCTGCCTATTCTACATCTAACGTCTCATGCTTCTTAGACAATGGTTTTGAATAAGATTTTTACATAGCCTTACTCCTGGTATAAGTGATTAGGTTGGGCAAGAATATTTTTAAGCTTAAACCTTTTGATATAACTTTTAAAAGGTTCTTATGCATGGAAATTTTCGTTCCCAAAAGACTAGATTAATTTCCAAATTTTATTATATTTTCTCTCTGCAAGGTTAGCAAAATAACAAAATCGTAAGTTACACAACGTGATAATACTCAATAATAATCAAGGTAATTTTATATTGACAGTATAACTTTGTTCTTCCTCTATCACGCAAAGATGCTCAATCCTATCCATTGAAAGGTCGTTTTTATTTTTCTACCCTTTATTAATGTAATAAAGTCGTTAAGCCCTTTTTCGCCAATTCGCCAATTTATCATTTGATCTCATCCTTTTCCAATGTTATTGTAAATTTTAATGACACCATAAAAGCGGCATTTTTTGCTTAAATTAATCTTAATTTTAATTCTTGAAATAAATAGAAAACACAAAAACATTGATAATAAAAAAAGTAAATAGATAAAACAAAAACACAAAAAAAATATGTTAAGTTTTTGAAATTTTGAAAAAGTATTAAAATATTTTTATAATCCTTTTATTACTGTTGAAACTTTGTTTTGTTGTATTAAATCACTGTGAGATATTAAAGGTTTTTGTTTTCTTCTTTATGCTAGCAATTATTTTTTAAAATGGGTAAACAAAAAATATGGTAATTGTTTGACATTACCGTCATTGGTGTTATTACGTATTATTAAATACTTGTGATTAATTATTGTATATGAATCCGCAGGCAAAATTTGAATAATAATAAAAGTATTTCAAAATGACACGTGATGAGCTATATTAACACTGATTTTAGTTGTTTCGTTATTAATCATAGGTTTTTTTGTAATATATGATGAAATTAGTCGATTTGATATATGTACAGCTGCGTTTCTATCTTAACCGTTAGTAAAATTGTTGTGAATCAACAAAAGTAACTATCATAAACCAAACTTTTAATTATAGAGCGCTCATAGCTCTATAAATTAGTTATCAAAAGATGTAATTAATTAATTTCTATTCAAATTTTTTTTATTTCGTACGCTGTAACGGTGAGTGGCTTTTTTTGTAAATTTGCGTGGTTGCTAAAATTTATTTATGTTTATCATGTGGTGCACTTGTTACCGTTAAAATTAATTCTGTTAAACCGGTGATAATTATAAATGATTTGATGAGTGTTGGTTTATTAATGTAAACGTTTTCCTATTGTTTACCATAGCTTGGTGTGAAGGCAACCAATAGGTTTTTGTAATTTCTTACATTAGAATTAATAAAAATGTAATTGGAAAACGTGTAATTGGAAACCATTCTTTTTGAAAGAATAGCAAACTTTTAGATAATCTTCCAGATCTCCTCGTCGTGTTTGATGAATTTACATCCGAATTTTTTTTAGTTTTTACTTGAGTTCCAAACACATATATAAACACTACATAAACAGGATTACAGATTATCCAATTGGCGCAATTAACGCAATTAAGAATTAACATTTTAGGTTGTATTTGATGGATAATTTTCATTTAAAACTGAAATAATTACAATTTTTTGTCGCTAAAAGCTAAAAGTAACATTACAGATAGTCCTCTTTGAAATTCTTGAGATACTCCATTGTGTCCGTCCTGGGAAATAGGAGTACGATAGCTAAAAGTGTATTAAACCAACGAACAAACAATAACAGCTCGTTTATTTGGATTAAAATTGTTTGATTACCGTTTCCGCCCATTTGTTTGTTTTATATACAAATTTAACTCCAGTTCATAGATGATTTAGTTCGATAATATGGAAATTTTATTATTCACATTTAAATATACAAAAGTCAGTCAAAATCGGCATTTTTATTCTATCGAATCAAATCATATATTAGTTGCTGCAAAAACATACCTTGTTCGTTAGAATCAACAAGAGATTAAATTATATTTTAGCTTAATGCAAATTAAGATTATAACTTTAATTAAATTTTTAATTGAAAAGTAAATTAGTAAATTTGCCAACTTTTTTATCAGAGTGTCAAAACTAGTTAAAACTAATTTTCTTTTAAGTAGTTGATTGACAACCGAACTATTTCCAAAAAGGTGTGACTGGCGAATCATTAATTTATTTGCTTACTAAAATTCACAATAACTGTTAGTAACAATTAAATATAACTCAACTTTAATTTTATTCATCTTAAACATAAAATATTAAATTAAATTAATATACAATGAGATTTTTGAAATAAGATAATCCAACAAAAATATTACTTTTGTTCTTTAAAGAACACCTACAAGCTTGTTACTTGTTGTTACAAACGAAAAATTCAATATAAAATAATTTACAATAAAAAATCTAATTTCACAAAAAAAAATTTGAAAGTTAATTTTTGTCTTGGTTGGTTTGGTTAATTGAAATTGGGAGTTGCACTGTACATCAATAGAAAAAAACAACAAGATTTATGACATTTTAGAGTTCAATTTCCTGTATATTTTTTAGTTTTTTTGTTGTTTAGAAGATTAAATTAAAATTCTAATCTAAAACTAATTTATATTTATATTTTCTCACAATATTTGCAAAAAATAAGTTCAAATAAAATAAAAAAATATGAAATAGGTTTTTGTTAAAAAATATTAGTTATAGTTATTAATTATTTAAATATGCAAGAATAAAAATAAAAATTATACAAAAATATATTTGGGAAGACTATTGAAGCAGGTTTCAAATAAAAAATCCAAGAATCGAATTCAAATTTGTGATTTTTGGTTTAGCATAACAGAATAATTTGTAATCTAAAGTGTTGTGTCTTAAAGATTTCTGTAATTGGATTTTCATTTATTAATTAATTATAATAACCAAATTTATGACTATGGATTTAGAGGTTAGTTAAATAAACAAAAATTTAAACTATCTCATTCGAACGTGATTCAAAAGATGAATTTATTTTAGATTAAAAGATGAATTTATAATTTCAAAATTAAAAAAACTGTTCTTAGAGTGTCACCGGCAAAAATTAAAAGAAATAACATATAATATATAAAAAACCATTATTGGGTGGTATAACTTTAGATTAAATTTGAAAATAAATTGCAATTAGTGATTAGTTAAAATTCAAATAATATATTTTGAGTTGAACTTTTAAAACGGGTCTAGAGAAAAGTGTCAATCGTTATCTATGATAAAATGGGCATAGATTGTTAGGAATTCCGTATTTTTTAAAATAAAACTTTCAAAAAAATATTAAAAAGTTTTGAAAATACATTTAACTGTTCTGGTAAATAACTGAGGAACTGAATGCATTTGCATTTTTGTTATTTTTTTAAGCTTCTTTAATAAATTTATACTTTAAATTTCTACTTAGAAAATGGTGACAGAGGTACAAGTGTTTATTGCAGGTTTTGCCAAGTTGAAATGATTGTTATTTGGATAGATTAGGTTCGGCTTGCGTGAGCGTCCATGAGGTATACGCAAAAAGTTTTTTGAAACCATGCCCCATTAGCTGCTCACTAAGAAAAATTTCCGAACGTCAGAAAGAAAATTCCAAACGTCTATCTTGCAGAAATTTTACCAAACTATTTAGATTTTCAGTCTGATTTGAGCCAAACTACAACAGGAGCAGAGTATAAGACGGGATAAGGTTACCACTTTTTCCAGGAGACGTGCAGTTTGTTTGCATGCTTTTCAATGAGATCTCACCGAATTTTTTAGATCTGTTGGTTTATCAAATGGCGTTTCTAAGCTTGATGGGATGGGTAGATGTTCGGCTAATTTTGTCCGTTTTTACATCTGTTCTGTCACATCTAAATGCATTGACATCCAGATGATTGGTTAGTTTTCGCTAGAAGCCATAGAATTTTGACTTTTGCTGCATTAAAGTTATAAAATTATTATTTTAAAGGCATGCATTTGTTTTCTATTGCCTGGTAACCAGAAAAATAAAATAAGTTATTAGAATGGATTTTTTCTTTTGTCTTACTTTAACTTGAATCAACCCTTTTATTTGGAATCTTCAATTTAATTAGTATCTTTTGTATCTCACATTTCTTTGCTTTTGCTACTGTTGCATGAAACCTGCTTCATGCTTTTGTGACCAAGGTACTCAGATTTTTTTTGTATTGTGTAGTGTTGAAATTTAGGCCTGGCCGTATTTCAGTATCTATACCTGTAATGCTAAAGGGTAAGTTTTTTTCTCATACAAAATGGTAAAAGAGTAAACCAACAGCTTAGCATTGATTTTACCAAAATAAGAGGGCTCAATTCGAACCTAAACGAGGTTCATAACTGCCTCAAAAAAATAAACCTGACATAGTGTTTCTTACCGAAACAATTGTCAGTGGCAAAGCATCGAAATTGGATCTCGATAAATACCGGATACTTAGTTACGAATTGGAACATTCCTTGCATAACAAGCATGGTAAAGCACCATAATTCTCTAACACTGAAGAGTTGATGAAACTATGTTTATAATAGGATTACACAGATTCCCAAACTCCCCCCAGGAAATATTGTATAATCTAGACAAAATTACCATCAGAATGGTCATTCTTGGAGACTTTAATATTCTTAATAAAGAATGGCTTAAGTATTCATCACACACTGACGACGTAGAAAGACAAGCCGAACTGATACTCGCAGATTGTCATGGGTTGCCGCAAATGATAGAGTATCCCACTAGAATCCCAGATAATTTAATTTTACAATAATTTACTGGATCTGTTTTCGACAAACAAACCATATACTACGAAGACAAAAGTTGAAAAACACCTCGGATCATCGGAAAATTTAATTATATCAGAAGTAGTGCAGTTTACATTACCGACACCAATTTAACCCAATCCTCGTCGCGTTTTGAATTATAAACGCGCTGACTGGGAGGGCTGAGAAACTTTTATGATGCAATACCATGGAAAAGTATTTGTTGTGCTGAGCAATCATAAAAGGCGGAATGCGGAATAAACCGCCTATTCCAAATCGAGTAATCACTCCTAAAACTGAGCCTTGGTTCACGTGGGAAGTTGATGGGGCGGTGAAGAATAAACGCAAAGCATTTAAGACGTGTAGCTCAAATCAAGCAAGAAAGCAAGAAATATTAGTTAATACTATAACTATAACTATGTAAATACTATACCTATTTATAGTTATAAATACTATAACTATAAAATTTTAGTAAATACCAATATTATAACTAAGCCATCCAAAGCTATTGACCCGATGGCATCCCAGCTATCATGCCAAAACAAATTGGACCCAACCTCACTACCACACTCAGCACATCGCTAAATACTCTTTTGATACCAAAAATCTGGAAAAAAGCAAAAATAAGCCCCATCTTGAAACCTGGAAAACCTGAAGAAAAGGGAGAATCTTACAGGCCAATCTCCATTCTTTCATTGGTTGCAAAACTGATTGCACTTCTGTTATCTCGGTTATCCAGATCTTGTAATTTGGCGCCCCACCAACATGGCTTTAGGACAGCACATAGTACAACCACCGCTCTTCACAAGATCCAAGGTCAAATCAGTGATCGACTAAACCAAAAGCAACCCTGTGCCAGAACAATATTAGTTGCACTCGACCTATAAAAAGCATTCGACACAGTGTCGCACGCTGAACTATTAAATGATATATTTTAGCCCAATCTGCCAGGTTTAATAAAGCGCTGGTTGTGAAACTACCTAAGTGGCCAGCAAACATACGTTGGGTGCCGTAAATGCAAATCAAAGATGAGAGTGCTCAGACAAGGAGTTCCACAAGGTGGAGTTCTCTTACCTTCACTATTTAATATCTACCTAAGAAACTAACCTGCACCACCAGAAGGGAATAACCATCACGTCATATGCAGACGACTGCACAGTGTTTGCAATAGGAAACAACTTGGAACAACTCATTAATGTTCTGAACTCCTACCTTAACATCCTGAACGAATGGTTTAAAACCAGAAATCTGAAGCTTTCCACTGAAAAGCTCACCTCTACACTTTTCACCACATGGACGAAGGAGGTGAACACAACACTCAACATCTGCATTGGCAACGTGCTTATTGCCACGGTAAAAAATCCGAGACTGTTGGGAAATCCGAGACGATCGAATGTCTGACTGCTTAAATTCAATGCTCATCCTCAACAGGTGAACGCGAAATTGAAAAACAGGAACAATGCACTGGCAGTTCATAGGACAAAGATAAAGAAACAATCATGACAACGTAAAAAGCAATAGGAAAACCTATTTTGAATTACGCTGCACCCATATGGACAACTCAAGTCGCTGACACTCACTGGAATAAGCTACATGTAATACAAAACGCAGTGTTGCGAACAGCAACCGGTTGTCATTTGATGGCTCACAGAGATCACCTGCACCAAGAATGTAACATTTTGCCGGTCCGTCAACATAATGAAATGCTTACCAAACAATGTCTATGAGCCTGACACAAAGAGCAACATTCCTGCAACGACACTTTATCCACGACCACACCACCTAGAAATATAAAGCGTACTGCGAAATGTTTCTTGTGTGATGCCAGAAACAACCAAGAAACCGATAACATTGACGTATAAAACGGGCTTAAAAACGATTCATACGAAAGTTGTTGAAGACACAGTAAAGAACTACTTTCCAAATCGAGTTCTGCAGAGTAAGCCGCCACAAGTCGCTGTGGAAGAGGTCAAACAATCGCAGTACCAGATCCATTCCAGCGTAGTTAAGATGCGGTTGGTCTCGCATCTTAAATAATTACATGAACATAATTGACCAGAACATTGTTGACAAGTGTCCTGCATGTGAGGGCATGCCGCATGATGCAGACCTAAATAGTGTCCAGAATAATCAACCAACCTGACGAAGGAAGATTTGTGGTACCGCCCAAGAGCAGTAGCAGACTTCCTGAATCTGGACATGGAGCCGGAAGAGTAGCACCGCACCGTCGTTACAACAACAACAACAGTAAATACTAAATAGACTTGGACAAATACGCGTTTATGCAGAAGAAAGCAAAACATTCACCGAGCACCCATCTTGCTCACGTAGATTCTTTCAGGCAGTTAAATCAGTCCAGAGGAATTTTACTCGATCCTCTATTGATTATTCCCACCTTAGTTCTGAATGACATTCCCGTGAGCGACTCGAAAGAGAAGGCGGATCTTTTGGGCCGTATTGTCGCAGAAAACTCAAACATAGTTGAACTTCTCCACTCTCCTATACTCATTTCCCCAGTTGAAACGAAAATGAAACCAATTATTTCTGGTTGCAATTATGTACGGACAATGCTTTTACTATCGCAATATCAACAAATCCGCTGGCCCCAACGGTATTCCATCTCTCATTCCTAAAAACTTTATTGGGCAACTAGCTACAATTCTAACAAACATTTTCTGTTTATCTTACAAAAACCGGAATGTTTCCCGATTCTTGGAAGCTGACCAGCGTTCAACCCATATCAAAGAAAGGCAGTAAGGTAGACCCTAACAATTATATAGCAATTGCAATTCTGTCGGTTTTAGCTAAAATATTTGAAAAATACGTTAACTACAATCTAGTAGAATATTTGGAGATGTCACGAATTTTCGATGATAAAGACTAAGGAGTATGGTTTTCGTAGAAGTCATACAACAGGTCATCTGTTAGCCTACGTGTTCCATCTCTGAAACAAATCGCTGGAAAACCATGGTAAAACATTCAGGATTTCACTTGATATTTCTAAATCATTTGATAAAGTGTGGCATAGAAGCCTCTTAGTTAAATTAAAATCTTATGGCATAGACCATCTTACAGTTTCATTGATTTATAGTTTTCTTTAGGTGGTAGATGGCATTTCATTCAATATTTTCACAACCAATGCAGGTGTTCTCCAAGGCTCTGCACTGTCACCATTCTTGTTTCTGCTATACATTAATGACTTACTTATTTCCACAGTCCATCCAATCCATAGTTTTGCATGCATCTCCTAAATTTCGATCTCATACAGCTGTGACCACTGGTAGAGAGCTGCTAATTGCTTCTATTAACAAAGAACTGGATCGTATAATGAAATTAAGCGATCGCATTCTTGTTTCATTTAACCAAACCAAACCACACTATACCATCTTCCACGAATAGAGCGACATAAAAATTTCTCTATTAAGATAAACCATGAGGAATTGCGTGAGGTTGATTCAACTGGACTTCTTGGAGGGGATATTGAAAATAACCTAAAATGGCAATACGTGTTCAACCTCGCTAAATCTGCAATGCAAAAATTAGGATTCTTGAGTCGATTTTAAAAATTTTTCAATCCCTATCAAATTTCAATCCCTATCAGTTTGTTAAAGAGAACTGTGGACATAAATTCTGTTGTACGAATAGGAAAAGTAAAAAAAAGTTTGTCGGGAGTGAAAATCTAGAAGTGGGGGTGCAGAACTGTTACAAATCATACTTTAAGCATATTTAGCAAATTTTAGAAAAATCAGTTATCAGAAGTTTATGTTATTGAAGTTTCAAATAAACATGTGCTCGAAAGGCCTCACCACTTATCCCAATTTTTTTTCCAAAACTAATCAGTCCTTTTTTATTCAAGTTTCCATCTTTTGTCAAAGTGCCATCAAAGTCGTAGTGTGTATAAAGATACTGAAATAAATGCAAAAACTGTTGTGTAATAAATCCTTATATATCAAGTTGCGCATTCAATTCGATTATCAGGAACTGATGTAATTGAGTTTTGTTGAACTGTAGGCTACATTAAGAATAAATGCCTCAACATATTTAAAATAAAACTTTTGAACCGGCATCGACAAACCGGCAGTTACTATATAGAAATATTGGAAACAGTACTAAAACCTTTTATACCAAGTGTCAAGGTCAGTGTCAGTATTAGAATTTATTCAAGTTTTAAATGAACAGATATTCGGGCGTTCCCCGCCATTTTGTCCAATTTTGAAACGGATCCAATCATCTTCTATTTTCTAGTGTACCCAAATTATATACCAAAGTTTCATCAAGATTTCATGCTTTTTTGTCAACCACCCATCAAAAAACAGACACACTTTTTGTATGGCTATTTAGATTCAGGATGGTCCAGCACTAGGGTTACCAACTCTGAAAGCACGCGACCCGGAGATTTTATAATATAGAAAAATATAATTCACTAAAAATTGAATAAATAGTCTGTGCTTATTACTATTATAATGAGTTTACTGGTTTTTCTCCATCATGCTTTATAATGAAATTAATACAGCATGATCTGCATTTGCCTGTAAACTCGTTAATTTTTTCGAGCCAATCCTAATAATTTTGATTTTTCAACCATTCGTTATTGAACGAGACATAATAACATTTTCTTAATTCAATGAATTATTTGTGATATAACATCACTCCGATGGAAGTTATCCCATCATGAATAATAAGACTGAATCCAACAGAATATGGTGTGCAATTTATGAAATTTTTTTGCTATCCATACAATTCTCGATGGATCTAGTTTCGAACCGAAAAGAACTTTTTATTAAACTTTAAAAAAGTATATCATTTTTATCAGGGCTAGCCGACTAGATTATATATACACTATCAAAAAAAGTGAATACTTATAAACCAAAATTGGTCTACTGTTCTAGCGAAGCATAAGAAAACAAAAAACTTTCATTAACATATGTTTATTAGATTCAGGTTTAGGCAATCTTCTTCTCGGCGATACAAGTTTGTTATCCAATTCTAACTTGGTTAGAGTATAACAACAATAGTGATCAAGTAGAGAAATAAATTGACTAAACTTGAATCTAATAAATATATGTTTATGAAAGTAAGTTTATTGTTTTCTTATGCTTCGCTAGAGTAGTAGACCAATTGTGGTTTATAAGCGAACACTTTTTTTGGTAGTTCGGCTAGCCCTGATGAGAATGATATACTTTTTTAAAGTTTAATAAAAAATTTTTATCGGTTTGAATCTAGATCGATCGACAATTGTATGGATAGCAAACAAATTTCATAAATTGCACACCATATTTTGTTGGACTCAGTCTTATTTGTCATTGTTTTGTTTGGGATTATTTTTATTTGACTGATATTTATTTTGCATTATTTATAAATTATAATTGTAAAGTATTCAATAGTAAAATTAACATACGCACAGTTTTATACGGCCAACTAATTAAAATCAAATTTCAAACCCATTCAAAATCAATAACAAAAAACGAAGTGAAACCCGTTATGCATTTCGCATAAAGTGTCATAATGGCCACAAAATAAAAAGAAAATGCGTACATTTTCCCACCACATATGCCGTCACGCTATGATGGCACTAGGATAGCAATATGCGGAGGCACTTGGACGTCACAGCGACAACATGCCATGACGCGCGTGAACGCATTGTGCTAGCATTGGGCAGACACAGTGTTTCTTGGGTAACCCAATATAGACGCATAAAACATTAATGGGCTTATACGTAATATGGAAAAACAAAATATCCAATGAACCAACATAAATAACCAAAAAACTCATCGCAAAACTAAACTCGGTCGTTTTCTAATACACAAAGTTTCGTTTTTTTTGTTTTCAAACGGATTCTGTTTATTTGAATTGAAAGAAATTTTACATTTTTTAATTTTTAATGTAATTATTATTTCACCCGGAGATGTGTCTTCCAAACCCTGAGCCCGGAGATTTGCCGACAAACCCTGAGTCTCCGGGTGAAAAATACTCAGTTGGTAACCCTATCCAGCACAAACGACAAAATAAAAGGGGTTATGTCAGATTTTTTTTTGGACCAATTGCATTACTTCACAAATTTTGTGTTTGTGGTGAAGCAAAAATTGTTATTTTACCACATCGAAACGTCTAAATTTGGTATAGCTATTTACTATTTAGCATCATCAAATTATGACAGAAAAAAATTATTCATGACGAAAGAATAGAGGAAAATTTACCAATTCAATCTAACCTCACTTTATAGTATACTTACCTCTCTTAACATGACGAATCCATTAGATTAGTATAACTTATCTATTACATTTATATATATTGTGTTGAAGTAATGCTAGTATTGGCAAATATTTTTTTCATAATATATAATTCATAATTTTTAAATTATTTATTTTTGTTCATGTTAAAATTTGTTTCATTTCGCACAGTAAAATCATTTCGCACAAAATTGTGTTGACACAAACCTCAAATTCAACAAAAATTTTGTTCTATCAAATATTTGTAGATTTGCACACAGCCATATAAACATTTTATATAATTTTTCTTTAATTATTTAGTATAGTTTTGAGCCCAAGTATTCTGTCATCATAAACAGGAGGCTTTTAATTCATAATTACCTATATGACGATCTTCCTTATTTTGAGCAGCAGAAAAGTAGCTCCTGCCTTGTAGTTGTGAATGTTGTTTAGCAAAACAAATTGTTGGTATTGAAATAAAGGTTCCTGAAATTTAACATCAATCCTTGATTCAAATATAATCACCAATAGGCTAATCAATGGAATTGGATGGATCATGTGTCAAAAAAATTGTTTTCCCTGTCTATTTGTCAATCGGTTAGACTCACTGTCATAATGACAGAATGCAGAAAAACTCGTTGTCTGAACAGTATATATGTAGAATGATTGGACTCAAGTCTTCAATAGTATCTATGTTTTGTGACACATATTGTAATTACTAGTAAACAACACTTTTTATTAAAAAAGAAAGAAGATAAAACAACTTAATGTGTACGCTTGAGAATTTGAAAGATCCAACATGAAATTAAGAAATTTTTATACATAGATATGGTTATTAAAATTTGAGGATGGACAAGGAAGTCTCACCATGATTTACTCTGCCAAAGTATGATTTAATTTTTACTTCGCTAAAGTACGTAGGCATGCTATCGTATAATTTTGTTTAATTAATTGATACAAATTGACTGTCATCGAAGGAAAAAATATTTCTTCACTTGCCATAAATATTAAATAATTTTAAAGTTGATATATTATCAACTGATATCTTATAAATGTTTTTCAAATGAAATGATAATAATGAATTGACATTTGTTTTTTGTTTGTAATCAACATAATCATTAGTTGTAATCCAACAAAAATTTGTCGGATTCTAATTTTATTGTAAAACTAAATTTATTAGTATTGTTATCAAGAGGCCGCTTGAAATCTTTTAGACTAGAATCTAATTAATTTTATGTTTTTTTAAGATACAGAATTGAATGAAATCTTAATTTTAAAGAAAATAAAAATTCTTTTTTAAAATATTTATCTTGATTTAATATTTCATCATCATTGACAAATATTACAATGTGGTTTAATTATATGCAATGTTGTTCGTTCTGTGGGTTGTTTTGTTTGTTAAATTGAGTAACGGTAAATTTGTCTTAATTGATATGAATCATTAGTTTTAGTAATTAGTATGAATTTAATATGGTAATTGGATTTTTATTTAGTTTCCATTTTGGTTTTTTTTGATATTTTGATATTTGTTGATATACAATTTTTTGTGTAGATGACAGTGTGGTATAACTACACTCTTTTGAATTTAATAATTTTTAAAGCTTTTAGTTATAAGTAGTTAGTAGAGCTTAGTTAGTGAGTAGAGCTTAGCAAAAATATATTCGTGCAAAGTGGCACTTCAACATGCAACAATTTACTTGCCATTAAAAATCGTGATATGAAAAACCCCTTTTCAATCATTTTACATATGAGAGAGAGAATAGAGTAGAAAGAAAATGTTCGCTTTACGTAAAATCAAACTAAACATAGGAGAGGAAATAGAAATTAAAAGAGTTTGTTATAAATAAATTGTTTTATTATTTTACATAAAAGTCTGTAATAGGAATCGTCATGTGTCACAATAGCCCATAAATACCTTTAAAGTTCGTCTCCTAATAATATCTTCTGTATAGCATATCTCGTATAAAACGAGATAGAAGTATAAAAAGATATTGAAGAAAACTTTTGTTGAAAAAGCCACCCCGAAACAATTGAGCAAGCAAATTATGCCATTTGACACTGTATTGAACTGCTTTGAAGCTAAAAATCTGCATAACTACTTATAGATTTAAAAACCCATATTTCTAGTCAGTGATTGCTTAACTTTTTCTTTATTCAAGAACCAAACTTACAACATGATACATGAAGAAGGTAAGTTTTTGACAAACATAACTGAAAAAAAGAGGTTCAATCTAAAGTCTGGTTTTGAAATGAAAACGGTCATTGCATTTCTTGACGTCATATAGCAAGCTATGGCCATTTTTGAGGATCTCTCGGTTACGTGCACATACTTTTCAATCATAATTAGTGAAATACTTGCTCGTCCCCGTTTGTCTAATCTATAATCCAATTCTATCTAATCCACATACTTCTAACACACACACTACAAACCGTAATTAAAATACATACATCAAAAATTCCAATCGTACCCTTCTGTTATATTTCTATTCATACACTTTTCCCGTCTCTAACAAACCAAAACCTATTATTTCTATCATTCTCCATTGCCAAGGTGAAGAATTTATCTTATGTTTTCTTAACTTTAAAATACATTTAATTTTCTTTCAATGGTTTGAGTATTTCTTACAATATTTAAGGAGAAAAAAGAATAATTTTGTTTTCGCTTCGATGAATACGATACGATCAAAAAGAGAACGAAGAGATAAAAATTAAAATCGCTTTTGTACCGTTTACAATAGATGATCCATTGATCATAATATTTAGCTGTATTTGTGGTAAAAATCAAAATGCTCTTTAAATATGAAAAATACTCGTACAATTTATATAAACACTACTACATCTACAGTCCACTGCTACCTGTTCAACCGATTCATCTTCACATATATATTTCAATTCCTTAATTATTATTAAAAGTTAAAAGAATTATCTAAAATAAAACAAATTTATAAATTTTGGATGTTTGGGCTTTAGTTTTGGTTATTGATGAAAGAAAAAAAAGAAACTTAAAGTTTTATTACTATTAAATTTTGTTGTATACTTTTTTTGCTTAGCTTTTAAGTTTCGTTGTAAGTATTGGTGATTTGACTTTGAATTAAGTCATTGAACTTTTATTTTTCTTCATTTGATTCTTCATAGATGAGATAGATGAATTCTTACAAAAAAAGTTTTGAACAAAAAATAAGAATCTAAAATCAAATGTAAGCAAAAAAAAATTAAATAACAAAATTTATAATAGATTTTTGTGTTAATTTACTTAATATAGGAAAAAATATTAATAATTTTAAGAAATCATATAGATTTTTGAATAAGATTATGGGATTTTGTTTTGATTTAACTTTATTTGAAATTTTAGACACTTGTTCTTTTTGTTGATTTTAAGTATATGATAATGATACATACATTGATTGAAATATTTAAAATATTTAGAAATTTAATTTTTATATCACTTTTAGTTTAAGATACATGAGAATGATTAGATCGTCATACTAAACTTTAAACTTTGATTTTAAAGATCAGATTATACAACCAGATTTTTTAACGAGATAAGAAAAGTTTAATGCGTAAAGGTCACATTTGTCTCATGCTTATGTTTTTTAATTATTGACTTCGTTGCAGAGGTAAACGTCAGGCTATGGCTTGCATTGTTGTACTCTTTTCGATTCTTTGAAATTATTAAAAAGGTACTTGCTTCAACCTGCTCCAGAACATATAACTTTCTAATGCCAGTTTTCTATTTACCAACACTATACCTCCCTTGATTAGGTTGTAAGCATCTATCTCCATAGAAGTACCCTTAAAATAGTTAATGTCAGGGTAGAACTATCTATCGATGAATTCCAAACTCGAGAGTTGGTTCTTCTAAGCATACTTATTTATAAATTGTAAATCACTCAGATGAAGCAAACTTTGAGCTCCAAAAACACTTGGTGACAAACAAATCCTACTACGAGTACTTTCAACAAACATATTGTGTTTATGATTATAGGTGGTGACATTAAAAAATAATCTAAGGAAATTTTAAACATGATTCACTTTATATTGCAAAGTTGATCCAGGTTACAAATAGTTTTATTTGGTCGATGATGGCAATCTTTCATTATCAAGGTTGATGATAATCAATCATAATCAAGGTTGATGATAAAATAATGATGTTTGAGGATAAAAGAGTGAACTAAATTATTATTATTTAGTTTTACGTTTCATCAATATATTTTTTTTTATTATAATAAATTATAAAATTATTTATTATAATCTTATTTATATTATTATAATAAATTATAAAAAAGTCAGTTAAGTGCGACTAAAATTCGCTCTCTGAGGGTTCCGTGAAAGTAGAAGAACAAACTGACAGAAATAATTTAAATAAGTTGTGTTGTACACTTTTTATATTGGTGGACCATTGGTGCATAAAAATGATTTTTTACTTGTAACTTTCAATAGCAAAATATGGAGGGGCTGAAATCTCACAGCTCTGAGATATCAAGACTTCGGTCTGGGTTAAGGATTTTGATATAGTTTTCGGCAAAAAACTTTTATGAGGACATGGTTTTTAGTTTTGGACAGCGATGTATATCAAACATAACTCTTTGTTAAAGGACAAGTATGTTTTTACCTCTGTTTAGAAATTTAGTACAAAACTAACACGAAACGTCAATACGTTGCCGGAAAATTATAACAGATCATATATTAACATAATTTAGTGAAAAGATGATACACTCAGCAAACTGCTCAAAAACCTCTACATTTAGCGTTTCGAGAAAATATTACATAATCACAAATTCATATTTCTTTCAAAATTCCAAAAATATTGTAAAAATTAAATAAAATCAAGCTTTTTTCAAAATTCCAAAAATATTCCAAAAATTAGAATAAAATCAAATTTGTAAACCTTTTCTAAATTCCAATAATATTCCAAAAATTCTTAAAAATTCAAACTTTTCCGAAATTCTAAAAATATTGCAAAAATTATTACAAAATCAAAAATTAAAACTTTTTCAAAATTCCAAAAATTATAATAAAATCAAAAATTTAATTTTTTTCAAAATTCTAAAAATATTCCAAAAATTCTTACAATATAAAAAATTAAAACTTTTTCCAAAATTCTAAAAATATTGCAAAAATTATTACAAAATCAAAAATACAAACTTTTTTCAAAATCCCAAAAATATTTTAAAAACTATAACAAATTCAAAAATTTCCATGTCCAACTTCATTTTCAATTACATATACGTCATAAAAACAGCTATATTTTTTTTCCAAAAATTGGCTAAAAAAAAAAATGAAATCATTTTTTGACACACTTGACATTATTTTTTTGACAAACTTATAATGCCATAATTCTCAATAATAATAATAAAATTTCATTTCAAACATATAACTAATTTTATTTTTTTCCAAAAAATTGGGAAAAAAAATAAATAAAAATCTTTCTTTTGACACACTTGACAACATTTTTTTGACAAACTTATAATGCCATAATTCTCAATAATAATAATAAAATTTCATTTCAAATAAATAATTAATTGTATTTTTTTTCAAAAAATTAGGTAAACAAATAAATAAAAATGTTTCTTTTGACACACTTGACAACATTTTTTTGACAAACTGATAATGCCATAATTCTCAATAACAATAATAAAATTTCATTTCAAACATATAATTAATTTTATTTTTTTCCAAAAAATTGGATAAAAAAATAAACAAAAATCTTTCTTTTGACACACTTGACAATATTTTTTTGACAAACTTGTAATTCAATAATCTAGTTTTTGATCTGATCTGATACATTATGATCTTATGATCTGATCTGATACATTATGAATTCAATTTTCAAATAACAATTCAATAAAACTTGACAATAATTAAATTCTGTGCGGCGTAAAATTCTAAAAAAATTTACAATGTTTTTTAAATTTAGTTCTCGTTTAGTGCTCGTACTCTTTGGGATCAAAAATGATTTTTTTCACCCTTCCCCAATATCACCCCCTCAAAATACAAAAAAAACAATTATATGACACTTCGCTATAGTTTTCGTTCAGGGTTTATCATATTTCCTATCTCTTTGTGTTTTTTTAAATTTTTCTGTTAGTCAACGTCAAAACGTAGGGGGTGGCCCACTTTTTGTTGCACTTTTTTGACAATAATTCAAAAACTGTGCACCGTAAAATTCTCAAAAAAATTAGAATGTTTCTTAAATTAAGTGCTCTTTCATATGACACCTCACTCGTTGGGATCAAAAAGATTTTTTGCCCCTTCCCCAATCTCCTCCTCTCAAAATACAGAAAAATTATTATGTTACACTTCGCTATAATTTTCGTTCAGGGTCTATCAAATTTCCTATATCCGTGTGTTTTTTCAACTTTTTCTGTCAATCAACGTCAAAACGCTTCAACCAACTTTTTGTTGCACATTTTTGACAGTAATTCAAAATGCTCGGAAAAATTCTAAAAAAATTACAAAGTTTCTTAAATTAAGTTTCTTAAGTTATGTGCTCTTTCATGTGACTTTCTCCACCTATAAGGGTCAAAACAGATTTTTTCACCCTTCCTCAATCTCTTCCCCTCAAAATACAGAAAAACAATTATGTGACACTTCGCTATAGTTCAGAGTTTATCAAACTTACTTTCCCTGTCAATTTTTTCAAATTTTTCTGTCAATTAAGCTCGAAACAAAAGGGGAACCAACTTTTTGTTGCACTTTTTTGACAATAATTCAAAAACTGTGCACTGCAAAATTCTAAAAAAATTACAATGTTTCTGAAATTAAGTGCTCTTTCATTTGATATTTCACATGACTGGGTTTTAAATGGTGTTTTTCCACCTTCTCATTCCCACCCCTTTAATAAACACGACTATGAGTATTTTGCACTTTCTTATATTTTTCGTTCAAAAGTTACCACTTTTTCTATATTTTCAAAAACTTTTGAAGTTTTTTATTAAATAGGTTCGGAACTAAGTAGAGAAAGAAAACATGAAAAAACGCTTTTATTCAATTTTCTTCAAAAAATTGTTTAGTAAAAAGTTCGAAAAAACATTATTAAAGAATACTGAATTCAAGCCCGATACTCTGCCTGACTCGGTAAAGAAAAGTATTTTCTTTTCCCCGTAAACCAAACGGAAACAACTTTATTTTTTTTTGCATCCGTCATCTTCAAGGGACAGGTTAGTCTTAAATTTCAGGTCCATAGGATTTATGTTTTCAAAGATAACCGATTTTAATACAAAAACACATCGTACTCTCACCAATAGTGTTCCGTATAAAAAACGGAACCCTAATTAACGTCTCTGAATATCCGAAGGTACCATCCCAACTAGAGATGAGGATCGATTGAGAATTAAGTTTCTTTGAGAAATTTTTGAGGTAATTAGGGAAAGTTATCAGGGAAAACCCACAAAGGTAATGAATTCCAGAAATAAGAGATTCTGTGGAAAAAGTCGCAATGGAAGGTTAAAATTCTACATCTAATTATTTGAACCGTAAAAGTATGAGCCGCTACCGATGCTCTGGTATAATGACGCGATAGTTTGCTATGTTTTTCACTTTCAAATTGGACTATTTTTAATTGGAAGATGTAATTCCTTTATCGGTTGTCGATTTAATTACTAAATTTTAAATGAAATACTTTTATAAGATGTGACAGTTTTGAATACAGTTTTGATTCAGTGGACGGAGTGCGTTCAGGGGACGGGGGTGGAGAGGGTAAAAAAAATCGTTTTTGACCCAAGCGAGTGGGATGTTATTTGAAAGAGCACCTAATTTAGAAAACATTGCTATTTTTTTTTAGAGTTTTGCGGTGCACAGTTTTTGAGTTATTATCAAAAAAGCGTCAACTTTCAGACCGCCCCTCCCTCCCCTATTTTTCGACACTGATTGACAAACAAATTTGTAAAAATTCTCAGAGTTAAGAAGTTTGGCAAATTTTGAATGAAAATCATAGCGAAGTTTCAAATAATTATATTTCTGGGTGTTCAGGGGACCGGGGTGGAGAGGGTAAAAAAAATCTTTTTTGATCCAAGCGAATGGGGTGTCATTTAAAAGAGTACCGAATTTAGAAATCATTGCAATTTTTTTAGAATTTCGCGGTGCACAGTTTTTGAGTTATTGTCAAAAAAGTGCAACTTTCAAACCGTTCAGACCCCTACGTTTCGACGATCATTAACAGAAAAATTTGAAAAAATTTACAGAGATAGGAAGAGTGGTAAATTGTGCATGAAAATCATAGCGAAGTCTCAAATAATTATATATCTGTGTGTTTAGGGGATGAGTGTGGGGAGTAAAAAAAAAATAGCATTACCATATATTGTTTTGCACTTTTTGCCGTAGGCTCTTGGCGTAATCCGTTGAATAACATATGTGTTTAGTACTTGTTTGACGTGCGTATAAAACAAGTGCTAAACAAATATGTTACCATATATCCATTTGGAAATCACTTAGAGCTTGACACTGTGTCCAATAAGTCGTAAATTCTCGTTACTTTTTATTTAGCGCATGGTTTTTCCGTTTTTGTTGTGACACATTAAAAATAAAAATAATACTTAAAATAGGTAGATTTTTCTATGAAATCTACCTAAAACAAAACATGAATACACATTAAATAAGCTTACAATCGATTTGATTGCGCGTCTTTTAGTTAAAAAGTAAAATATTTGAACAGTAGGCAGTACATCCGAACATAAGATGTTAACATCGAGTGAGTCTATCCAAGCTTCCAAGCATTTCGCCATTGTAACGTCGAATTGGGCACACAGTTGCAATGTGTTTTATGGTTTGTTGTGGAGCTTCGCAGTCACACTGAGGGGACTCCGAAATGTCCGACTTGTAGAAAGAATCAGCACAACGTCCATGATTCGTTCTTATTCGGTTTAGTGTAGTCCAAGTATGACGTGGCAGATCGAAACCAGGTTGGGTAGAAGTCGGGTTAGTAATGGAAAGTCTAGATGTGTTGTAATGATTGCTGGAGGTGTCTCAGGCATCCAAGATATTAAAATTAGTTGCCAACAGGTTGCTGGCAGTTTTATGTGGAGGCTTTCTTGACTTCAATCGGCAACAAGTGTGGTCACCGTTATATTCGTGCAAGGGTAACGTGATGTTGTTGGTTACCTTTTTATGTTCACGCATGAGTGCATGCGAGCGTCTGAATGCAGGTGGAGCGATATTTCTTAACACAGGGAGCCAAGGTAAAGGAGTGGACACACAAAATTTTAGGATTTAATTCTGCGATTCTTCTGGTCTGCGCCAAATGGCCAATGGTCCAATTTAGGATGGTTCAATGGTTTCTGTGAATTTCTTCTTGAATTTTCAACTTTAAAATATTTTTAAAGTTATAGAATAGCAGTTGTTTTAGCAATTTGCGAAATTGCTTTATTTCCTGTAGATATTGTTTTGATTTACCAGTTTTTTGTAGGAAGCAGCCGGATATTTCTTAACCAATGTTGCAGGCTTTCACAGCCCCATATACATAAACTTTGTTTTTGAAAATATGGCGACAGGTTATATCTTGATTAATTTTGGGAATGAGCTAAACGCGAAAAGTGGCTACGAAGTTGAGCCTTAAAAATAGAAAAAATTAAAGCATTATAACGGACGTTTGAATCGAAATCTTTTAATAAATCTTTAAAATTTTGAAGATTTAGACATATTTCTATCTATTTGTTTAAAAATCCAGATATTTGCAGCCAGAGGATCCTGCGCAATCTGCTCCAACAAAAAATTGCACCACTTTTCTCTACATAATTACTGAAAAAGAGCAAGAAAAACTAAAGTAACGATAAAATTGACAAAATTTTATTGCATTGCAAACAAAATTAAGAGAAACAATTACTTATTTTCCTAAATCATAATGGTGTTAGTTCATTCAATGGTCAATCACAATGGTGTTAGTTCAATATGATATTTCATAGTAAATAGTTTGATATGTCATACCATCGTATTATATTTATCTTTTTACTTTATACGGCGAATTTGAAAACGATTCAAAATCTTTGAATTTTGGTTATATATTAATTCTTTTTAAAAATGTTTTTGATAATTTTGTTTGCACTCAGTTTTTTATTTTATATTTTATGAGTTTATAGTATATTAGTTAATTAGGAGCTAAAGTGCTACTTTTTGTGTTGAGTCTATGTTTGACAATTATAGACGAAACACAAAAAGTCACTTTAGCTCCGAATTAAATATATACAATTTTTTCGGCAAACGTTTAAATTTTTTATTGCAAATATGTATGAAATTGATACATCAAATTTTTTATAAATATGATTTATTATCGTCATAGTTACTTTCAAAAAAGAAAAATAACATTTAAATTTGTATAATTAAATTTTTTATCAAAGCAACCTTTTAATTCAAAATTTCATAATCCAATCAAAATATTTGTTATATTTGTTGTCATAGTTATTCAATAATTCAAAATTTCGTAATCCAATCAAAGTATTTGTTAGTTTTTGTTGTCATAGTTATACAAGTTGTTTGAAAAAATAACAAGTATCGTAAAAATAAGCGGCACTTTTTTTGCCGCTGTAAACATTGAAAGTTATTTTACTGCCGCCGTAAAAACAAAATGGCGTTGCTTTAAAAGAGTAAGACTTTAACCTTCTCCCAAGCGGCTGTAAAGTTCAAAACATTTTTGCGTAGAAAACATGAGTTTTGCAAAAATATTATACTATATACTACGCCAAGAGCAGCCAATGGCAAACAGTATAATTTTTATTAATGTTCGCAACTTAAACTCGTACTAATTAAGGTCTTCAACATGTTTTTTTATTGTTGTCCGTTGCAATTAGTAACACACACTTGTAGAATGTATTCTTATAGTTTTTAATTAAAAAAAAACTATAAAACTATATTATTATTTGATTTATTAAATTGGTTTTGAAAGACAATTAATTATTTTTGCTATTACTGCGATGAGCTTCCTTCTTTCTTTATAGATTCAAAATATATAATAAATGGTTTCCATCTTTTCTAATTAGGAACTATATTCGGATCAATAAATTTATTTTATTAATCAAAATCTATTCGATGCATTGTAAAATATATTATGTAAACAAGCACATCCAATGATAGGGTATTCCTGTAAATGATTATTGATCATTTGAATATCTCATACAATTATACCGTATTTTTACTTTGCTACTTTGTTGTTTTCCAATTATAATTTTGCTCATTTTTAAAGACATATTATGATCACCCTATATATCCAATTTAGATATATTAATAATTTTAAAGTACAAAACTTGGCAATATAAAAGAAAATAAACAAATTAATTGATCTATTAAATTTTAATGCAGTATCAGTAGAAGCTGAGAAAGGATTAATGGAACTGGTTAGATCGAAATGAATATAATAAAATTTAGTACACAATTCAATAACATGATTTTTTGATTTTGATGATCTGGTCTTGTTTCTTAAATGTACCATGATGATGATGATGATGTGTGATTATATACTCGAAAAGTAAAAAGAAGGAAGAAACTTTTTTAAGAATTTTAATATGTGTCGTATATTTTAATAGAAATTATACGTTTTAAATAAATTGGGTTAACTACACTATTTCAATGCATTAAGAGACGACTTAACGCTTTTATGTGTTGATTGAATATTTTATTCCACAAATAGCCTTAAACCATCATTAGAGCAATATAATGTCGTTCCTTTAGGTTCTAAATATATAATTAAAAATTTAACTCTAACTTGTTCAGGTTATTGAATATATCAACTGAGAATTTTGAACAGAAACGTTTGCATTGTCAGTGTAAAAACAATGACGATCGAAATGAACAACATGGAAGAAATTTGGGAGACCATCGATAATTATTAATACTAGGAGGGCCCGGCGTGCTTCGCTACGCTTATAAATAAAGTTTTTGCATAGACATTTTGTTGACGTAGAAGCAATGATTTCAAAAAATGGTAATGAGAAATGCTAGCATATAATTTTTAATTTTTCTTTTTAAATATATGAATGAAAAATAATCAGAACTCTAGCTGATCAGTTCGGATATATGAAAAATCAGCGATCAAATAAGTTAGAGATCAAATAAGCTTACTTGAAAACTTCTTTGATCGATAATTTTTCATATATCCGAACTGATCAGCTAGAGTTCTGATTATTTTTCATTCATATATTTAAAAAGAAAAATTAAAAATTATATGCTAGCATTTCTCATAACCACTTTTTGAAATCATTGCTTCTACGTCAACAAAATGTCTACGCAAAAACTTTATTTATAAGCGTAGCGAAGCACGACGGGCCCTCCTAGTATTATAAGAAGACTAAAATAAAATACAAATTACAATGTATAAAAGAATAAATCGTATTGTTTTTGTGAAAAAATATAAAAAACAAAACAAAATTTTCACATGCATTCACATCAATGTACATAAGAAGACTAAAATAAAATGTATAAAAGAATAACAAATTTTTGTGAATGTAATTTTTCTTAATCCATCGTTGTCAAACAAAATTTCAAACGCTATCACAGCCGAATATAAGGTGTTCGTAAAGTAATTCAATATGATTAAAATTTGTGTTGTATGGACAATTAAAAATTATATGGAAATATAATATATGGAAATATTAGGAAATGTTTTATTCAAACATATTAGGCTTTTAAATTTATATGTAACATTCATTTATTATTTCTTTTATTTGTTTTGAGAAATGAGAATATAAATACGCAAATTGTAAACAGTACCACCCAGCTAGAATGCAAACACTATCAAACTTCAACAATACTATTACTCTTCCTTAGATATTTATAAGAAGACTATAATAAAATACAAATTACAATGTATAAAAGAATAAATCGTATCGTTTTTGTGAAAAAAAAAATATAAAAAACAGAACAAAATTTTGACATGCATTCACATCAATGTTCATAAGAAGACTAAAATAAAATGTATAAAAGAATAACAAATTTTTGTAAAAAAAATATATGATTTGGGCAAGTCCATTTCATATTGTATGTGGGAGGCCGTTAAATTCAAAAATATATTTTAATTCGTCTATAACTTTTTTATTTATGATCCGAAAAATCCCAAAAATCTTTAAAATCTAAGTTGCACTAATATCGGTTAGCAGTGAAAATTTGAAATGAATCAAAATTCGAATAAAAAAGCCTTAGGCTGTACAGTTTTTTTTTAGCGTATTAATATATAAGATTTTGTTCATTTTTTATATCCGCCGACAAAATGTTGTTCTCCGCGACACCAGATGCGAAAAAATTCATGTTGTAATCATGAATCTTATATGACCGAGTTAACGTCATGTTATTTTTTAGGCGTTGAGTCACTATTTTATATATCAAAACAATAAGTTCTTTTTCCAATAAGGTATGTATCTTTTAGGAAAATAACTCAATCGCTTTTAGGGCCGATTGTATGAACAACGATGAATAGAAAAAAATCCGAGAATAAACTTATATCTTCATCCGATAATTTTATTTTTTGTCGATTGTATGAACACAGATAGAATTTTTTGTATTTTTGTTTTTATTGCATTTTTATAGCAATAATTTTATATGTATTTTTATACTTTTCTATTAAGTAAATTTAATTATAAATTAAAAAAATTATTTGATAACTTAAATTAATTATATTAAAAGCATTATTTATTTTACTATTAATTTATATCAAAAAACAAATTTTAGAAACTCAAGAATTTAATTTAAAAAATAATCACAAATTCAAAACAAAATTATCCTGCTATGCGCATGTCAAGAAAAAAAAACAAATTGTTCTATTCATTGTTTCTATACAAGAAAAAAAGAGAATACAACTGAGGATAGAACAAAATACATCGGATACATTTTTTGTTCTATCGTGATTCATACAACACAAACGACGTGTTCATACAATCGGCCCTTAATATTACCTCCAATTTATCTCCTCCAAAGAATCTTCTTTTCTTTTTTCTTCTGCATCACTTTTAGTTTCACTTCTACTTTTTTAAAAATGACAAATATTAGACGATAATTTTTGTTGGTGTTTCATCTGCAACGAATTTTGGTTGTTTAATATAAATCAATGCTTCGATATCTTGTACCGTATAACTTCGATTCTGGTTTTTTAATTATCTTTCTACCTTAAAATGAAGCATTCTTCCCTAAGATTTTCAACTGTCGAAGAGTTGTTCATTAAACCATGAGTTCTTCAATCTTTAAATTTTTGCAAAGCCAATCAATCGAATGCCACAACAAAAAACAAAACATGAGGACACAACAACCGGATTACATCCAGTTTATACCTTGCCGCTAAAATGCACTTGTTTCGATTATTGACGTTTACCTTACGTTCAACCAAATATTATTTCACTTTATCCGTATTTTATCGATTGCATCGTATGTGTTTGTATTTAAGTGATTTGTGATAACGAGCTAAATCCAATAAGCAGTTTATCATATGCAGATTTGTCAAGTGCCAAATGATATTTCAGTTTTATAGAAACGATTTAATTTTTGATTAGTGTAGATTCATTTGAAAGTATAGCTAACCTATCCAGTCGTTTCTGACTTCCTTGTTGTGTAGACAGTTTTTCTTCGGCAAAAGTAACAAATTCGATGAGTTCAACTATAATAATGGAACTGCGTTTGTGTAGAACTACCATGATTGTATTTGTTTATGATCCGGGTTCACTTTCAAATGAAAGAGCTGGTTTCATTTCAAAATTGGGCAAAATGGCGATGGACTCCCGAGTACCTGTTTATTCGAGTCTTCAATAACTTCTTATACTGGGTTTCAATCTTATTGTAGCTTGTTATGAAAGGTTTTAGTACTTTTTCTAATATTTCTGAATACCAACTTCCAATTTGTAACTTCCGGTTTGTCACTTCCGGTTTGTCATTTTCGGTTAAAAATTTTTTAAAAAATTTTTTAATGTGTTTATCATCTCTACGGTTACAAATCGATTTTCATGAAACGTTGGTAACAGGTTTCAATCATTATAGTTCCTGGGCTCACGCCAATTTCATTTGATGATTACCATTAGTTTTATACTTCGTGAGGCGCTTGTCCTTAACGAGTTCGAAAATTTTTGTTCTGCCATTTTCCTCGATTCGGCCACTTTTTCGTTTGGCAAGCTCCGAAAATGCCGAGTGCCCGGGGTCTTGTAAATTTGCTACCACAACTTTTTTTTAACTATGGGGGGTGAGAATTTGTTTTAGAACACGAGGGTTTTTCCGACAATCTAAACATTCCGACAATCTAAACAATCTAAACATGCAATCTAAAATTTCCGACAATCTAAACATAAATGCCAAAATGTCAACTGTCGGACTCGACAATAGCAGACACAGTTTTGTCGGACAAGGTTACCCTCGTGTTTTAAAACAAATTTCCACCCCCCATGGTTAAAAAATTGAAGTGTGTAATCTTTACACGCTGTTGAAGTAAAACTTCTTTGGCTACTGTGGCAGGTATTACTAAAAATATTAAATATAAAATAAATATGTCATATTGAAATTTAGAATAGCATTTTTTGATAATATAATTTACAACAATGTGTAATAAAAAGCCATATTTACATAATGTTTTACAAAGTTTTATAACGTATTACAAATTACATTTCACGATGAATACATGTCCACTTCATTCAACAACAAGATTTGGTACAACAAATGATGCAGTTTGTCAAGAAATTTAGCAAATTTTCAAAGCAAAGTTTATGTTTCTCACTCTAGTTATCATAAACCTCTAATTTCATATGTCAATTATGATAATAATTGAATTGACTTTGTAATACATTATGTAAATATTGCTTTTTATTACACATGTTGTAAATTATACTATCAAGAAATGCTACTCTAAATTGCAATATAACATATTTCTTTTATATTTAATCTTTTTAGTAATACCTGCCACAGTAGCCAAATAAATTTAATTCAACCGCGTGCAAATATTACACGCACTCATTTCTTTATTTAACAAAACAAATTTAATCAACACAAATATTTTTATTTAAAAATAAACTTTTAAAAAAACGGCATATCTCCACTATTAGAAAATTATTTACGAACACCTCGACAACTATAGCAAAATACAACTCAAACTATCCAAACAGATTAAGATGTTTTGATTAAATCGCATGAAATACAAAAAATACGGGTTTTTCCAATTTTCTGAAAACGGCATTTTTCACATCATAAAAAACTATGGGGCCATCTCGAAATCAACCCAAATAGAATACGATTTAAATCACCCAAATCGAACGAGCCGTTTTTGAGAAATCGGTCAACGTATACATAAAAACCCCATAATTAAACACAGAACCTCTTCTTTTTTTAAGTCGGTTAAAAAACTAAAATAATTCAAAATATAAATTTAAAAAATAACGAAACTCAAAATCGACACATCCAACTCATATAACATTTAGTAAGAGTCTGAATAAAAAATATAATAACATATTTGTGATGACAAATGACAATTGACACACTAAATACACATAATCGAATTGTATCGCATACTTGTCGAACATAATATTCGTTTGCCTTTTTACTTCATTGTTGTTTGAATTTCTTCTTTATTTTATTTATTTTGTTTTTTTTTCAAAATGTTACTTTGGTTCAAAAACTTGTCATCTCGCGTCTAAAGAAGTTTTGCTTCAAAAAAATTGTTGTAGCAAATTTACAAAATTCTGGGCAATCGGCTTTTTTCGGAGCTTGCCGAACAAAAAAGCGGCCGAATCGAGGAAAATGACTTTTCTCACTATGGTTTAAAGATTGTTGTGAACATGCAGGCTTTGTCTATTAATAAATTTTTATGACACAAGATGGACATTTGAATGACAAAGAACTGATTAGGTTTTGGACGATATTGAGATAAGTTGTGGGGGTCCTCCCGAGTGCCTTTTTATTTGAAACTTCAATAACATCAGTTTCTGATAATTGATTTTGATAAAACTTTGTAAACATGCTTAAAGTATGATTGTTACAGTTCTGCATTCTCCCTTCTGGCAAATTTATTTTTATTTTTCTATTTAGAATTTATGTCTGGTGGGATACTAAAGTTTTCTGTAATGAATTAATTTTGATGAAACTTTAGCAGAAGATAGAGATTTATACAAAAAGGCTGATAAGCTGATAAGCTAAGCGATAGTGGTCAAAGTGGTTGGGGCCGCTGAAACACCATTTAGAATTTATGTCTGGTGGGATACTAAAGTTTTCTGTAATGAATTAATTTTGATGAAACTTTAGCAGAAGATAGAGATTTATACAAAAAGGCTGATAAGCTGATAAGCTAAGCGATAGTGGTCAAAGTGGTTGGGGCCGCTGAAACACCTGTTTTTACTACGCAAAATCTTTAACAATCTTAAGCCATTAGTTGAAGTATTTGATGGATATAAGCTCAGTATATATTCAGAACATTTGGTTTCCATATAGCTATGGTGAAGTCAGTTTTTGCATAAGCGTCACCAATATTTCTTTTTTAATAAAATGTGCTATATTGTAGGCATTAAAATATATGTCACAACAACAAATTAAATCCTTTTAAGACCAGGTCCCACAACAATATCCGTTTTGGTGTTGTGATAAACACAATTTTTTTTGTATTTGTTTTTATATTTTTTTTTAAATGAATGGAATGAACAATAAATCCTATCAAATATAAAATATGACATAGGCCAATATTTCATGATAATGTATACTAGGTTCCCACCGTAGCAATTTGCTAGCTAGTATAGTTTAATAAAGTATAATAGCAACGGTGTGAAAGCAAACTATCACAACAATTATTTTAAATTTGCTATTTTCATTTGCTAGCTAGTAAATATAATACTTATCAAATAAAGTATAATATCGACGGTGTGAAACGTAATTATTATTTTATAGGTGAAATGTCATTTTATGGAATTTGTAAACATTGTGTTTTCTTGCGATTTTTAACTTGTAAGATTCATTTCTGATATTTAATAAATTAAAGTGTATGTATTAATTGTTGATTATGATATGGATATGTTTAGTATAGCATTATAAAGGAATAGGACATGAAAAGTGAAAGAAAGTTTAAAGAAAATATCTATTAATTATTTACACAAAAAACAAAAGATAAATTATACGTCTGTAGTACATGGTATTAAATTTAAAATAGATGCTTGCGGATAAACTCATATGAGTTTTTGCAAGCGATAATTTATAAGAATTCTATTATTAAGTAGTTAAGTTACTTCTTTTTAAATTGTAATTTCTTATAATAAAATAAAGTAAAAAAAAAAAAAAAAAAAAAAAAAAAAAAAAAAAAAAAATGTAGTCAACGTAGACGTTTGGTTTTCGTGAGAGAATTATTTAAAAAAGACGTTATAGAATAAAACTTATATGTATTTTATGCTGTTCAAAAACAATGGCAGGGCTGGTCTAAATCTAGTTTGATTTTCTCTGCGTTGTAAATTTCATTTTAAAAACTATAACGCTAATATCAAATATAAAATTGACAGTACGGTATTTTGATATATCAATTTTATTCTAGTGTCAAGTTAGGTTTGGTTTCCCACCTAAACATTGGGCCCGATTCAGTAAAATCTTTTATCGAAAATTTCTGTTATTCTTTTATTTTTTGTATGAAGTTTTATAACGGGAAAATAAAATTTCATACAAAAAATAAAAGAATAAAAGAAATTTTCGATAAAAGATTTTACTGAATCGGGCCCATTATCTTAATATAATATGAACGGTGAGAAATCAAACTAATATCAAATATTTGCTATACTACATAGTAAATTTCTGCGGTGGGGAACTAGTAATAGAGAATAAAAATAAAAGAAGGTAAAATAGAAAATAGAAGGTAAAAAGCAAAATTTGTTTTAAAAATTTGCAGAAACAATACTTATAGTAAGTAGCATATTTCTTGGTCATGTGATGTACTGTCTTTCTTAATGATTAAATCGCACACCTAGAGTTATATGAATGCTTGTTTTTCGATAAAAATAACGTGCCGTCATCAAAGAATATTCCATTGCCAAGATTAATGGTACTACTGTTGATTGAATAAAGCTCATCCGGACAGATTTTCACCTCGGCTAGCGATATCTCACCGCTATTGCCAGTCACCCCTAACTCACATTAAGTCGTAACCCTGTCACACACATCTCACGGGCACTTGTCACATCCGTAGATTAAACATTAAAAAACAATTTACAAATAAAAAGATACTAATCCTTCGACTCGGAGAAAAGATCATGTAGTCACAATCACAATATGGTCTAAATCTTTAACTATAATGACTGATTTGATTATGTTTCTAGAAAAATATATATTACTATATTTATAACAACTAACAATAATAAGTTTTATGTGATTTTAAGCAAATATTTTTTATATTAAATTTAATTTTTTTATCTTCATATATCTATACATATAAACATAAATCAAGAAATATAAATAAAGTAGTAATAATAAAAATAAAATTTTATTTCTTGAAACAAAAATTAAGTTGATTTTCTTATTATTCGCGCAATCTAATTATGAGCTTTACAGTTGAATTACGTTTTGATTTTTAAATGTTCATGTTCATGTAGAATTTCCACATCTAATGCATGTTCAAGAAAATAAATTTAAAAAAATGTTCTAATGAAGTTACTTGCTCTTTTTTTTCAAAAGATTTAACAATAAATTCTCAAAACTAATTAGATTATTACGTTTCTTGTCTTATTAAAAAGAAATTTACTATGGTTGATTGTACAATAGCGATTAGCAGTTAGTAAGATGGAAGAAAATGAAGTCGTCAATAAAAGTTTATATTAAAAGGTGTATTGAAGTTGGTGTTGGTACGATAATGGATCGTGCGGTGAGTATTCAAGCTAGCAAACTATATCACGGTTCAAGGTTAGTCAATAAATAAAATAAAGTAATATATCTAATAATAACAACTAGAATGATTTCTATTAAACCACAAATCTATTACATACTTCTATTATTCAAAGCAAAAAATAAAAACAATCAGCTTATACAGAACTAACGATGTACTTACGTATATTAATCATTTTGATCATTTACAGGTCTGTAGATGCTCTAAGGTATTGTAACTATTACAATCAATGTTGTGATGTAATATAGTTCGATTTGTATTACAGTGAAAATTCATTTGATTCAAATTATGAAGAAAGAAAAATTGTTCTAAATATTATCACGTAGAAAATTATAGTTAACCTTTGCAGTTAACCTTTTTTGGTTTGTTATTAGTTGGATATATAATCAAATTGTGATAGATAAATGAATAAATGCGTTTTTAATAGAAAACTGATTTAGATTGCTCAAATGGTAATTAGATTATAATTGTGTTAATTTGATTGTTAAACACTGTAGCTGTATGGAAATTTAATATATTCTTTCAAAAACTTAAATGGTTTGGTTTTAAGGCTACAACATATTGTGGATGGATGAGTACAGTATTATAGCTTTCATCTGTGACAGCATCGTATTTCATAAGTAATGTAAATAAATATATTTATTGAAGTTTTCTTTATACTTATGAGCTTTAACATTTTTTCTTACCAATGGCTGCATTATTAGTTTTCATAATTTTAGTTAGATTAGGGTGGAGTCACGTAATACTTAGTTGACTTAACTGAATGATATAAATTGATATGTTGTATTTTGAGTAAATTCTTTGTTTTGTTTTTGATGAAGTTATATACCTTTGGAGTTGTGAAATGATTTTGATTAAACGTTAGTTCAATGTCTCGCTTAATAAAAGGATATTCTTAGTGTTTGTTAATATCGGACAAAGAGTGGCAGGTTGGGAGGTTCAAAGGCATAGTAAAAATCCAAGATTCTACATCTACGTTGAATGGATGGAAGCGGAAGCCTTTCTTAGATCAAGCGTAGAAATGTTTGCTATATTAACACCGGCAAGTAACGTAAGCCATCTCGACAGTTTTTGGATCGAAGGAAGGCTTTGTATGTTGCTATGTTAATAAATACATATACGTGTGGTTTGTGAATGACAAAAAATATTATTACTAGCTTGATTAATTTGACGGCCATCACATTGAAAATAATTTATAGCCATAGAGCTCTAAACTACAAAATGATTTCTTTGAATTAAAACTATTTTACTAATATAAGATTCCATCAACTGACAATCTTGATCGATAGCAAAAAATATATTTTCTAATTCTCAGTAAAACACAATCCGCCAACAGAAGTTTTCCTTTTAAGTAAATTTTTCTTTTTAATTGTTTAATGTTTTTTTTTGTGTAAATTAATTACAATTAAAATAATTAACGGAGAAACAACAAAATAGAATCCCGTAGCAGGAAAAAATTCTGAAATTTTAAATTCGCTTACATAACTCGATCAAACCAAAATCGTCAATCAAATCTTCTAAAACATTAAATTTCTTCTGCAATTTACAATGATTATGGCAAAAAAAGTCGCTAATCAAGATTTAATGTTTATCAACAGTTACAACTGATTTTCAAATAACAATATTATAAAAAAAAAGTTACATTTAATCCATCTTAAATTATGATTGAAGTTCTATTAGTTATAGTTTTTTTTATAAATATTTTCCTTTTTAGGTAAAATGATAAGAAAATAGGAATCTTATATAAGATAAAGAACAAGAAGAAAATAATTATCTTACCAATATTGGGATGTCTTACACACGATATTGAACTTATCATTTTAATTTGTCTGATTAACTTTTCTTATTGTTTGAATTAGATTGTCATCATTTCTTAGAATTATCATCTTTGTATTAATTAATGATCTTAAGTCATGAGAAATGCGTTTACAGAATTGGATATAGTGGATATAAATGTTTCTTTTGGATATTGACAAAAACATGTCGTGAATATTTAGATCGGTAGTTTATTTGAAAAACTTTAATTCATTTATAAAATACGCGAATCGTAAGATTCTCAGACTCTTCTGATTTAAGTTAGTTAAAGTTAAGATTTAGCATATAAAATATGTGGTAACTGATAATACTACAGTTTCCATAATTATCGTCATACGAGAGTCACCTTTATTGTTAACCAATCTTACTGTCATACGAGAGTCTTTTTATTATTAAAAAATCTTAAAATATATAATAACAATACATTTCCTTATACATAAAATAACACAACAAAGGCAACATTATAATCACCAATCATTTTAGTTCATAAAATCCAAGTAAAAGTGATACTGGTACCTGTATGTTGTAAATTAACCAAAAAATTGTTTTTCTGATATTGCGAATTTATAATTCAATAACAAAGAACCACAGACGAGTAAAACCATTTTCGTTTTGGTTTGACGGAAGTTAGTATATACTGTCAACTTTATTATAATTACATACAAATTATGCACTAATTTTACTGATGAGGTGGTAAAGTAAAAATAAATACGTTTCAATACTTTTTGTTTCTTTCTTCTTCAACAAAGGACCGTTGTAATTGAAATTATTACCATTGAATGCAAATTTTTTTATTACTTAACTTTTTAGCATAATTGTAAAGAAAAAAACAAAAAAAAGAATCTTTTTCTTAAATAATTGAATTACCTTTGAAAATGTTTGCTAATTTTTTGTTCGTTTTTTAATTAGCGTGTGAAAAAGAGGATTAATTGGAGACAGTATGTGTTATTTTATAATGAATTCAGCGATATTTCCGGAGTTTATCTTTAATTTGTTGTTTTCGTAAAACTTATATAGAAAATTCACCATGACAATAGTTGGTGTAAATAAAATTGATTAAACTAAGGTAAAAATTGATCGATAACCTATAGTCTTCATCATCCGTTTTAATTGAAATACAGATGAAGCTCCAAATTTTTAGAGTAATCAGAGTATATAAGAAAGGCAGAGATCCGAAAGATTTTCTCCAGATTTTTGAAAAGTTAGTCATCCTGACTACAAAACAATGGTGGTACTATTACAAGGACACACTAATATGAGTAATCATATGATGAGAGATGGAATAGAAATTAAACTTACAGCAGATTCCGAAGTCATAAGTGTCGAATCAAACTGTCCTCGGCTTATGTTTTCCATAAAACTGACCATTCACGGGTATTTCCGATTAAAATGGCAATACTTTGACAGATTGAACAATCAAGCGAATACAAATCTCACTGTAATCACGGCAAAGGGATGAAAACTGAACAGACAGGAGACCCTAAATGAATATTTCTCATTCTGAAAGAAAATGATTTACTTAATTTTATTCCAGACACCGCTGAGTGTTCATAACATCAATAAATTTCATCTAAAGATGATACTTTGTAAACTATTCCAACAGTATTCAAAACACTACATATTTCAATCGAAACATATTTATAGCCAGCCAGCCACAATTACAAGCCCCTGTAATTTTTGTACAAATAAAAAATAAAAAAAACTGATAAACGGCATTCAATGTCAATATTATTAATTTACCTTCATAATACAAAGAATACAGTTTTTTTATTTGGTTTTTTAATTTATTTTAATTTTTTTTCGGCTAGTGATAAGGAGTTTTATGAGGTATGACAAAGGTGAAATAATACAAGACAAAATAGATAAGTTTACTTATAATTAGAAAACACAAAAAATTTAACCATTCCGTGGTTGATCACACAAAAGTTCCTATACTCAATTAAAATAAAGCAAAAGTGGTAGTATCAGGTTAGTTTTGCACTATATGAAATACTTTCACTAGATTTATTTAAATTAAATATATGGAAACGAATACAATATTTTACTATAAATTTTTTACTCAAAATCACGTGGAATAGTCAAGAATTTTCAAAGTCACACGTCCTAAACACAGTTAATCTAATTTGTTTTATTTCTTTTGAAATGGAAAGTTAAAATCATAAATCTTTGAAAAGTGTGATTGTAATTATTATTTATCTTCAAGCACATGCAAACACCGATTACAGTGACAAAAACTGATTGTTTTCAGATTAAAGAAAGAGCTCTCGATGATGATGTTTAAAGATGATGTTTAAACTAGTACGTATGACGCCAACTAGTTTATTAAGCATTAGAATTCAATGACTTACTTTAGAACGATCATATAATGATAGTGGAGTTGACAAAGAGAACATCTAGAAAACTCGGCCTTCTCAATAGATGCAAAACATATTTCACTCCGTATCAATTACTCCACATTTATAAGTTCTATACTCGTCCCTTTGTGGAACATTGATGCCAAGATTGAGGTGCTGCATCCGTTTCCATCCTAGCTTTTTTAAATTCTGTTTAAACCATATAACGGAAGAGCCCGACCACTTAATAAAAAAAATTTATTTAATTAAATTTTAAAGCAAATTATGCCATTTTGAATTTGAATTTTGAATGTTGATGAAGTTTGGATGCGAATTACACAGTTCTGGGTTCCAAATTTCTGTTTGTTACTTCCGGTAAACATTATTTTTTTGTAAATATTTATGTTTATCTGTAACCTATCAGGTCAGCATGAAGAAGAACTGACCAAAGAAGCAACCGAAATCAATCTTTACCTTTTGTAAGGTTTTTATAAAAATTCTAGGATGTTAAAACAACAACTTGAATTCGTTTCTAAAGCTACATATAATGGACTGGATTAGTTAAAATAAATTGTACCAAGCAAATTGTTTCGCTCGAATACTGGCTTATTTTATACTTCAAGTCCTGAATTCAAATGAAATTTGGTAATTGGTATTATAAGTTTTAGAAAAGCTTACTCATTTGAACTTCTGGTTTGTTAATTCGGATAAAATTATTATTTTTTTTATATTATTTTTGTTTAGATAACATGTATCTATATTCTATAATGCACAGTAAAAAATGTAACATTCAATGCAGGCACAACAATAAATAATTAGAGGAGAGGAGTGGAAAGTGAAGGAGCAAGAAATGCTAGGAGGTATTAGATGAAAGGGAAGAAAATGTGTAAAGGGGTGGCAAGACTTTTAATGTGAGAGAGTTAATTTTTTATGTTAAGCTTAATTTTTTTAGGTTGTAGCTAAGTGCAAAAACAGCTGATTCTAGAGAATTCCATAAAGAGGTCGTTCGTGGTAAAAAAAAAGAGACATATTGCTCAGTTCGGCCAAAGAATGGTTCAAGCGAGTGCTCATGAGAGTTTATTGCTAGTCGAGTAGTGCGAAAGAACTGGCGTCGTGGAGGCATAAGCGCTTTTATCTCAGCTGAACACTTACCATAGTAGTATTTGTAAAATACACAAAGGGTTCTGATATTGCGTCGATGATCGAGGGTATCCAAAGAGTTTGTTAACTTAGCATCATAAATAAACTTGCATGCCCGGCGTTGAATTTTATCTGATGCGGCCAAATGAGTTTTTGCTGCCCCTGCCCGTTATGGGAATTATATTCCATATGGGATCTTATAAAATCTTTATATATAATCAGCAATTCAGAAGGAGTAAAGTAGAATTTACTTCTTCTCAGATAACCTAAACATTTAGCTGCATTTTTGGCTGTTGAGTAAATATGGTCTTCCCATGAAAGTTTAGAATCTATTTCTAGTGCGAGCATGTGAGCTGGTAGAGAGTTGGTAATTGGGGAACCCTCAATGCAGAGTGAAAGGTCCGGTCTTTCGCGTTTATGTGTGTAAAGATACGCTTTAAATTTAGATGTATTGAATTCGACCCAGCTAGCTTTCCCCCATTTAAGGATAGTATTGATGTCCTGTGGCAAAGAGAACTTCATTTCATCTCGTTTTCAAGCGACTTTGAATTGATGGGGGTATGGTTGTGGAAATTGTATCCAGGGGATAAAACACTATCATCCGCGTACGAATGGACAGGGTTAAGAGTGGAGAGTAAAATATCGTTTATGAAAATCAAGAATTTTAATTTCCTTTATTTTACATTAGTATCCAAACTCTAAATTTTCTTAATATGTACGAAAAGAAATATAGAACAACGTTCCTACAATAAATTCAAACAATGTAATAACTAATTTTGGCTATTACAAGAATTATAATAATTCTTAAAAAATAGTAAATTTTCCCATCAAATATCATGTGCAGAGCATTTTAAGAAGAATTATGAAATCCTTTCTAACACAAAACTTCGTAGTGGTGCTTAGTACCTTCTATAGACAAGGTAAGTAGAGATATAGATTATGCATTTGAACTCAAATAACAAAGACTAGCAAAGAATTATGCATTTTCAAACATTTTGAAAGCAAACCTTGTTTTATTTTCGAATCGATCGATTCATTAATAGATTTGGGACTCACGAAATACGAAATACGACCTTCTGTTGGTATATACTTAGCTCAACAGAACGTCGTATTCCGTATTTCTCTCGTATAAAATAGAAAAAAATCGATTAAATGTACTTCAAACTGATCTTCAAAAGCAAGTTAAACTATTAATTTTTAATATCATAGATACCTTTAATTAAATAGTGAAAATGTTTTTTTGATTAAGTAGAACTTCAGTTGATCATAAGATGAAATTCATAAAAAATTTTAATTATTGAAGTGTAAGTTTATTGTACACTCTTGATTTTAATCAATAATCATAAAATTAAAAAAAAACGCACCATATCTTCTCATCGCCGTTCTATGAATTAAACAAAACATTCAATCAATCCGCAAAATAATATCTTATAACAGTGAACAAAAAAACTCAATGTTATTATTCTTGAACTTAAACTCAAAAAATAATCAATCAATAAAATATTAATAGTAATAAAAAAACAATAATAATACAATATAGCCAAAAATTAAATAACTTTATTTGACATTGAGATCATTCAACTTTTAAAAAAAAGAATTCTTTAAGAAATTTATATCTTAAAAATATCTGAAGAAAATAAAATTTGTTCTATTACAATAATCAAAAACTAACCCAAAAAAAAAAAAGAATTAAATAAAACTTAACAAAAAGAATTCAAAATTTAAAATATTATTTCCAATTGAATAGTCAATAATTGACCTTCCATAACTTTAAGAAATATTATTTCAATTCATTTGAATTTCCTCTTGGTTATTTTTTCTTATTAAATTCACTGCTGTTGCTGCTGCGCCTATCAAATTCGATATTTTATAGATAAATTACGATTATTTACACTTTAAATTGTTCCGTTTTGAATGATTTGTGAATTGGAATGAATAAAAATATAGGGTACTTTTGGTAGATGGTTTTGCAGGTGTTTAGCGAGAAAGACAATTTTTTAAATTTAGATTGGTATTGGTATAAGGACTTAGTATTGTTATTGCTGGATTGTGTTTCAACGATTGGCAAATTGTAGCGAAAAATTAAACTTTTGTGTTATTGTCTCCAGAACAATAGACTTTTCCAATTGATGAAAAACGTGATCTACACAGGTGAAAAAGTCGAAATTTGAACTTGACCATTATTGATTTTTCTGAAACTTGGCATATAAGTAGTATTTACAAAATACAAAATATAACTTGTTTTACAATTTTTTTAAAAAGCCTAGTTTGACCCCTATGATCACCTCAACATGCATGAAAAATGAAAATTCCGCCAATCCGATGTAACTTTGAAATTAAATTGCTCAAGAAATCTAATCTAATTTTACAGCATTTTTTCGAAAAAAATTGGTTAAAATTGTTTGTTGATAAAAATTGTTCGAAAAAATAATGAACAATTAGAATTTTAGTCGGACTAAAAATCTTTAAAATTAAATATCTCAAGAACACGAATTAATGCCTCTTTGTAAATTTGTTAAATTAAAGATAGAACTATATTTAAAAAAAAGTTAAAATTTAATTGAACTCTAAATTTTTTGTTAACGGAAATTGTTTGAAAAAGTTATGAAAAATTAGGATTTTTCGTCGGACTGAACCTTTAAAATTAAATATATCAATAACACAAATTAACGCCTCTTTGTAAAGTTGAAATATTTTAGAGTAAAGATAGAACTATTTTACAAAAAAAAATAAATTAAATTCCAATTGATCTTCGACCCTAGCGCTATCTTTAAAAATTTTTTTTTAATATTTTAATTTTAAAATAAATTACAAAAACAATTAATTAATTTTTTTTCAAACGAATAACTAATCACCTATCAAACAAAAAAAAGTTTGATGAAATCGGTATAGCCGTTCTTGAGAAATTTAATCTCAAAGTTACATCAGATTGGCAGAATTTTCATTTTTCATGCATGTTGGCGTGCCCCTATGCTCAAACTTGTAGTGAAGAGCTTTTTCGCGGCATAAGCAGCGAAGTGGCATAGCAGGTCGCGCAACTGGATGAGATTTATTTGGCCCCATGCTAGCTTCAGCCATGGGATCGAGAGATGTTTCCTGCTGCTCCATTACAAATAACTGTATAGTACGCGAAAAAACATGAGATAAAAACGGATGTGAGACAAAGCAAGTGAACTGAGTAGACTCTGGTGACCCCCTTATGCGAAAGAAACACGATCACCACGTCCAACCCCACATTCACTCGAACATTCACACGCTCTCGCACGTCACACGCTCACACATCCTCAACCACATACACACACGCACACTCCCATGCACACCATCACCCATACCTGCATCCATACCCATACGATGAACATTTCAAAACGTTCATCCTTTAATTCCACTTTAAATCTCACCATCTAGAGATTTCATGGTTATACATTTTATGCTTTATAGAAATAATGGCTGTACTATAGAGTGAAACTTTGAATCAACATAATGGCTAAATGATTTTAAATTGATTTGTAATATAAGGCGAAAAAGTTCCAGTTAGCGAGTGAATTATTTATTCGATTATTGTTTTAATAAGTAAAATTTCATAAATATATTCCTGAAAATAAAATGGTACTTAATATCGAAAGCTTTAAAAAAAATAATAATTAGCAAAAAAAATCATTTGTTTGTTTTATTGTAAATTGTTGTTACTTTTCGTTTTCTAAGGAGGAAGTAATAAATTTGGATAACAGAACCAGTTGCTGGTTGGTAAAATAGCAATAATACCGAATTCCATGGTATCCCCCTTTTTCACACCACTCCCATATGTTATGAATTAAAGTATGTTACTGTCCTGCATCGGTTTGAGGTTATTGCGCGAATCAACAATATCATAAATAACATCGACTGTTTAATTACCTTTTTATACCAGAATCCACAAATAACGGTAGACCCTGGTTTGAGGTGCTGGAAATAATAGAAATAAAACAAGTTTGACTTCGAAAATAAAATAAAATGGAGGTAGTCTTGCTACCTATGACAACCGGAAACGTCATTGTTGCGTGGAAAGAAACTCATTCAATCTAGCACATTCTCCTCCGACTCATACGCGCATGCACCACATGTTCTCACACAGGCACTTCCCCATCCACACATATACACACTCGCATCCATACTCAGGCATAGGTAAATATATTCAATAAAACAAATACTGAAAAATAACTCACCACATGTCTGATAACCGGTCCCCCTCTTCCAGCCTCCACTCTTAGTCCTGCATAATATAGTGCGCTGATACCAATACAATTTTCATAACACACCAGTACAGAAGATGGTGTATGATTCAGTTGTCTTTCCCCTTTTCCCGTTCGCTTTCCAAATTTGCCCAATGGCCCCCCTTTATTTTTGGTTCGATTTCGACCAAATCAACAAGCCCCTAGTTTCTCTTCTCGCTTTACCAGCCACTACACAACATACATAACAATTGTCCACTCAACATCAAGCGCCGCTACATGGGTTTTGATATGTAGTAAGAAATTGCACACTAAATTGAATTCATTGAATTTTATTTTATTTTTGAGTTTATTGAAACTTCACACATAACAGGTAACTTATTTAAAAATAAAAAACTCAAGCAAATAATCCTTTTGAATTACACTATCAGTTTAAAATAATTTTACCATCAATTAAATTTGCTTCCTTGTTTATTAAGGGAGCTAATTACCTCTGTCCAACTTTCACAAAGGTTATATTTTATTAATTATTATTTTTTTATTTAATTACCCACAATTTTGAAGGTATTGAATTAATTTATATTAGCATTTATTAATAATTAACGCTAAACAGGTAACAAAAAAAAACTCAAGCCAATAACTAATTGAGTTATAATCCAAAAAAAAAAACAGTTTATATTGAATTTTACTACCAATTAAATTTGCTTCCTTGTGTATTAAATGGAGCTTATTAACCTTGACCAAATTTCACCAAGGTGTTCTCCGTAATCATCGTTAGCATTAAATTTATGATCCGAGATTTCTAGTAGATTCGATTTTAAGCATGCAAATTTATCTAGTTATCACTCAATATAGATCGAGAAAAGTTTTTTGGTGGATTCTAATTTAATTTTCTTTAAAAATTTACTCAACAAACAAAATTGCGTCATGGAAGACTTATTGTAATAAAAAAATTGATTTACATCACTTTCGCTCGGTATCACAAGATAATTTAACATTCATCACAAATTAAATTAACACTATTCACAAAATAAATTAACATTAATCGCAAAAAACAAATTAATTAAACTAAACAAATAAGTTTGCGACTTTTTTAGACATTTTTATTTTTATTCCACGATGGAGACGTCAGAAAACAACCAAAATAGAGATGCTCTTTTCGCGACATTTTCTCTTTCTCAAGAAAAACTGAGAAGGGAAATCTGTTTCTCGAGAATTCTTAAGAATTCTCGAGATAATTCTTTATTAATTTTCTTTAGTTAATAAATAATTTTCTAACCCAAGAACTCTTCATAAACCCTATTCTATAATTATAACCGCTAAATTATCAATAGCTATTTGGGATTTTTTAAAGTTACTAGAATTGAGAGATTGTTTTAATCAGCGGACGCTTTGTTAAAGTTTCTTGACAGTCAAATCATTTTCTGTATGGGAAGCCAGTCCTGTAAAAATGCTCTATCAAAGTAAACAAACTATTCTTACGAATTTTGAAATCAAATAGTGAAAAGTTTTCTTTCCTCGGTTTTTACCAGGGTTGTTAATATACACGTATAAAACGTTTTATACGTTACACGTATAATACGTAACGTATAAAACGTATAAAACGTATATAACGTATAAAACGTATAATATGATTTTGTTTTTGAAATTCATTCATAAAAAATTAAAAATGCTTCTTACTTCAGATATTAATTATATTTTTAGTAAAAATATATATATTTTAGTAAAAATATAATTACGTAGTTATAAATTATTTATATATTTTATAATTTATGACAAAAACTATTTAAATTCTAGATGTTATTTGAATGTAAATTTTTATACTTTATACGAAAGACTATGTTACTGTACATTAAACTGGTTAATAATCTTTAATTCACTAGATTTGAATATTGAAAATTTTGAATTATATATTAAAGATTTTTTTGAGCACATCAACTCAAGCAATTAAATTATTTTTGAATTTTTCAACACGTAGGTTACATACTATATGATTGTTACATACTATATGATTTTCTTTAATTTTGATTCCAACATTTACTTAATGGGAAACATTTTGGATTAGAAACATTTGGCTCATGAACTTAATTATTTGGCATCACGAAATGTTATTGAATATATAAAATATGGTTCAATTCAACTTCAGCTCCTCCCATCTAATAAGAACAGCTGGGAAATATTATGTTGTTGCAGAATAAATGTCGTTTTTTTCATAGCAGTTAGGAAAATTATTAGAGATTATTAGAGAGATGTTTTTTAAAAAAAATTGTTGTGTGAATCCGGGTTGCACCACTTCCAATTAATAGACACAGTTTGAAAATAACAAGCTCTTGCAGATCAAATCTTCTTTTTATACAAAAGATGTAATAGTTAAAATATTATAAAATATTTCTTTGGTTTTCATTTATTTTTATTTTTAATACAAGGGGAACGCAAGAGAATACAAGACAGTATACTGTATATGAGCAATTTCACGAAGATTCAACAACGTTTTGAGTTGACCCCTTTTAATTTTGATTATTTTTTGTTTATAGATAGTCTTTGATAAATAAAAAATACAAGTTCTCTTAGAATTTTTTTTTTCGACCAGGGGTCTTCACAGGGTGCCCCTCAATTTTTTGTTATTTTGTGATGTGACTGCATTTTGACGAGCGATTGTAGAAAAACTACTGAATCGATTTTCATAAATGATATGTCGTTGAATAGGTATTAGAACAAAGTTTTTAAAAATGTACACTGTTAATTTTTTGAAATAATTTTTAACGGTGTAACATAAGAAAAAAACGGTGTATTTGAAAAAAAGATGGCATAGTCTCTTTTTTTTTTTTTTTTTTTTAACTAAATTGAAGCTTATTTTATATCTAACCACTTGTGAAAGTTGAGGACACGCGTTATTTTTTGTTTTAAAGATAAAATTCGTTGTGCATATGACTGTCGGGAATCAGTTTTTTTTGTTCTGAAGGAAAATTATAAAAATGGCGTTATAAACTAAGAGATATTTTTTTTATGTTAAATATCAAATATTTTATTATTAGATGAACTTTTTAAAATATTATAAAAATTATATATGTAGTACAATAAATAAAATAAATACAATTGTTAAAAATGATTTACTTATTTTACAAACAGAAGTTTCTTTTGAATAGGAAAGCACTTCTGCAATTATTTTCTTTGTATTAGATGGCATAAAAAATGAAATGTTTATTTATCACTTTTAGTAATCACATGTCACTCTTATAAAAAATAATTTGACAGTCTTGACTGCAAACAAAAAAGCCGTATAAACAACTAAATCTATTTAGGAACTTTTGACTGGAGAAGTATTATGTTCGTATTATGTTATTATGGAATCATAAAGTAAAAGATTGTTTTTCAACATTAAATTACAAATACTTTATTATTGAATAAACTTTTTAAAATATCATACAAATTATATATGTGAAAATAAATATAGTTATTAAAAATTATTTACTTATTTTACATTCAAAAGTTTCTTTTGAGTTGGAAAACATTTTTGCATTTATTGTCTTAGTATCTACTGGTACAAAAGAATGAAATTTTTGAGTTCCACTTATAGTAATCGCATTTTTATATCGATTTTGTAATTTTTCTTTTGTTAATTGATATTCATTTTTATCGGCGTATCCAAAGTTCATGGTAGATTCCCATTTTAAAGCCCATTCGAAAAGTTTTTTTGGTGTATCAATAATATTATCTTCGCTCGCCATACTATAACGGTGTGCAGCACGCTTCAGTGTACCACCAATTCCATCACAAAGTCCCTTTCCATGGCTGGTAACATGAAAATGCCATTCAGCGTCAACCTTAAAGTCTTCTTTATGGTGGCATAAGTTAATTAGTTAATTTAAGGTTGACGCTGAATGCCATTTTCATGCTACCAGCCATGGAAAGGGACCTTGTGATGGAATTGGTGGTACACTGAAGCGTGCTGCACACCGTTATAGTATGGCGAGCGAAGATAATATTATTGATATACCAAAAAAACTTTTCGAATGGGCTTTAAAATGGGAATCTACCATGAACTTTGGATACGCCGATAAAAATGAATATCAATTAACAAAAGAAAAATTACAAAATCGATATAAAAATGCGATTACTATAAGTGGAACTCAAAAATTTCATTCTTTTGTACCAGTAGATACTAAGACAATAAATGCAAAAATGTTTTCCAACTCAAAAGAAACTTTTGAATGTAAAATAAGTAAATAATTTTTAATAACTATATTTATTTTCACATATATAATTTGTATGATATTTTAAAAAGTTTATTCAATAATAAAGTATTTGTAATTTAATGTTGAAAAACAATCTTTTACTTTATGATTCCATAATAACATAATACGAACATAATACTTCTCCAGTCAAAAGTTCCTAAATAGATTTAGTTGTTTATACGGCTTTTTTGTTTGCAGTCAAGACTGTCAAATTATTTTTTATAAGAGTGACAAGTGATTACTAAAAGTGATAAATAAACATTTCATTTTTTATGCCATCTAATACAAAGAAAATAATTGCAGAAGTGCTTTCCTATTCAAAAGAAACTTCTGTTTGTAAAATAAGTAAATCATTTTTAACAATTGTATTTATTTTATTTATTGTACTACATATATAATTTTTATAATATTTTAAAAAGTTCATCTAATAATAAAATATTTGATATTTAACATAAAAAAAATATCTCTTAGTTTATAACGCCATTTTTATAATTTTCCTTCAGAACAAAAAAACTGATTCCCGACAGTCATATGCACAACGAATTTTATCTTTAAAACAAAAAATAACGCGTGTCCTCAACTTTCACAAGTGGTTAGATATAAAATAAGCTTCAATTTAGTTTAAAAAAAAAAAAAAAAAAAAGAGGCTATGCCATCTTTTTTTCAATTACACCGTTTTTTTCTTATGTTACACCGTTAAAAATTATTTCAAAAAATTAACAGTGTACATTTTTAAAAACTTTGTTCTAATACCTATTCAACGACATATCATTTATGAAAATCGATTCAGTAGTTTTTCTACAATCGCTCGTCAAAATGCAGTCACATCACAAAATAACAAAAAATTGAGGGGCACCCTGTGAAGACCCCTGGTCGAAAAAAAAAATTCTAAGAGAACTTGTATTTTTTATTTATCAAAGACTATCTATAAACAAAAAATAACCAAAATTAAAAGGGGTCAAGTCAAAATTTCCCAAAAATTTGCTGAACTTGCGTGAAATTGCTCATATGTATTTACGTCAAACGAAAAAGCTTAGTGAGAAGTTTATTGAGTAAATTCAATTTTGGTCATTGATGAATAATAGGTATGGTTGGAAATGTCAACTTATTGAGACTAAATTTGTTTTGAAAATAAATAATTATATTTTGAAACGCAGCATTTACGTTAAATGTGGAAGTTTTTTGAACTCATAGGAATAGTTGGGTAGGAAATTATCATGACGACGCTATATTTTCTCCAAAGCAGCTGTTCCTATTAGTCCCGAAATATAGGCTTTATAAATATTAAATATCACGAGTACGCCCGCGATAATGTTATATAAATGTATTTTTATTTATTAAGGATTTTACTTTTATACGGTATAAAACGTAAATAATTGTGTGTTTTATACTGTACGTTTTATACGTTTTATACGTACGTATAATACGTGTTTTATACGTTACCGTATTATACGTTACAACCCTGGTTTTTACAGAGTGTTGCGATACACAATTTCTATTAGGGGTGTAATTAAAACAACTATACTATTTAAATAAACTTTGGTCCTCACTTAGGTCACCCATATAAAACTAATCGATTAAATTAAGTCTTCAAGTGAAATTCGGCCATAAAAACTACGTTCCTTTATGGAAATTATACGAAAAAAAAAGAATATTCTAATAATTCGTCAGCGATTCATCATTTTTATCATATCAATAATGGAGTAATATTTGTTTTATCATATAAAACAAATATTGTGTTTGTTATCTAATTTAAAATTTTAGTTTAGAAGATAAAACATGATTCTCAATCTAATTTAATGAATTATTCTGACAGAAGCTGACAGAAGCCTTCGTAAAATTGTAGAAGGGTTGCGCTGACTACAAGAAAAGCTTAGTGAGTTTTAAAAAATTTATTGAGTGATTTCTGTTTGTCTTTAACTTTTTTCAAATTCTCGAGAAATAAAACCAAATTTCTTGAGAAATGAGAAATAAAAACCTATAGGGAATTCTTGAGAAATCGAGAAAAAGAATTCTCGAGAATAATCTCTAAACCAAAACAGCTGTTGTTTAAAATGACACAACATAGTTGACTCCCAGTCACAATAGAATAATTAAAAATAAGAGTTTACATGCGTACCAAATTATATTTTTTTTGTTTTTAAATTAACAAAATTAACATATAGAAATATTTTTTTTTTTGTTTAACAATTTTTAAATTGATTTTTTTTGTATAAATTAGACTAATGATACAGCACAAATATATAAAATTTATTTAAATTGCACTATTGAATTGTACTAATTAAAAAAAAATTGAACTTATTGCACTATTTTAATTGTATTTAAGTAAAAATTTCACTACTTAAACCAAATTTAAATTAAAGAACAAAGCGTGAAGTCAAAAAAGCTTTATAGTTTTCGATCTTCACGAAAGATTTTACAAAATGCAACAAGAGAGTTTACATGCGTAGTAAATTTTTGGGTTTTTTTAATTAGCTAACGCGACACAAACAAATATATTTTTTTTTCATTTTTATGTTTATGTTTTAGATTACACGTCACAAACATATAAACTTGTTCTAAATTTAAATTTTTCTAGCAAATTGAACTAACTAAAAAAAATTTGAACTAATTGAACTAGTTATCACTAAATTGATTCTAATTAAAAATTTTCTACTTAATTTAACTTTAAATTAAATACGAAAACGTGAATTCAATAAAGAAAACCATTTTATTGATATTCACTAGAGAATGTTCAAAATGCACGAGACAGAAGCTATCAATCGCGTTCTATTTATAGTCTAAAAAAAAAATGGTAGCATTGACTGGTAGCTCGTTTTAATAATTTAAGGAACCCACAAAAAAATATCTTTACCAATATCTTGTACTTCAATTGGAGAATAATTATAAACAGAAACATCTGGGAACATGGGAATAGCGCAAGTTATTGTACACTTGTTCTATGCTAATTTTATAGCAACTAACGACTACAACTTGAATAAAGAAAATTACATTGGAAAATATTACACAACTGTTTTCGGACAATCTTTGTTTTACGAAAAGTATTGTAGATGCAATTACGGTTTGAGTTTAAGAAAAAAATAATTATGAAAGCCTCAACTAATGCAAATTTGATGTTTATGAGAAAATAGTGAATCTATAAATCAGGGAATTACACAACGCTCCGTTGATCACCAGACTACGTCATAACAAACTGTGCACTTTAAAAAAATTGTAAAATAAGTAGTATTTTTTATTTTGTCCATATTACTTATATGCCAAGTTTCATGAAAATCAAAAATGGTAAAGTTTTCACAACTCGGTCTAGAAGATGTTTTTCTTCAATTCAGAATATGTCAAACATTTATACCAGACGCAAGTATTCTAAAAGCGTAGTACAAAGTACATTTAGGTATTCATGATAGCGTGTTTGTATCGTTGACCATAACGTGTTAGTATCTATGATAAAGGCTAAAAACAAAATTAATATTGTGTAAGAGATTTGGTATCCATATTTGGAATCGACTGGGTTGCGAGATCAGTACAGTCATACGGTAAATAAATGTAAATGTAAATAATATGCTATAAACCTACAAAAATATCAAATTACCTTAGGTTTATTTTAAAATCAAAGCATCACTATGAAGCTAAGATCAAACAAAACGTTTATTATCACAATTCGTTACAATCCTTGTAGCTATTTAATGTAAAAAATGATGATAAACATCATCCCATTATACCTACCTATCATTACCGATCCTTTAAAACTAATAAACGAAAATTACCGTAGTCGAATTTACAAAAACAAATGAATGTTCTATATATGTTTTTCATTTTATTTGATGATCATAACTTTTTTTTATGATCATTGATCAATAATTTTATCATCATGTGTGAAGTGGAAAATGAAAAGAAAATTTATAAAATGTTTTTTTTAAACATGTTAAATAATTGAAAAGATAATTCATGGTAAGTAATCAGTATTAATTGGAATTTATCATATTTAGATAGATTTATACCGAGATTTTATAAAAATTAGTACCGTGACCTATACATGATATAGCGGGAAGATGAACTTTATGAATAAATCCGGAAACATAAATTTGTGAGCTTCTGAATATTTTTTTTCGTTAAAAGATAAAAATAAATTTTTTAACCATTTAATTAGTTAACAAGGAAGTACTAAGAATCGTTTCTTAATTCTTAAAAGTTAATTGAAACGAATAATTATTGCATCTTAAATCTGTCATTCCAATTTATTAACAAAACTGGTGAAAGAATCGTAAATTAATGAAGTTGGAAGTAATGCTTAGATAACTAAATGTTAGATATAATAAAAGTAAATCAATGATTTATGAATGACACTGGTTGTTTTTTTTGCAAAAACTTTATAAGTACGGCATAAATTTCGAAGTTGTAAGCAACAAATTTATTGAAATATGAACAGATGCTGATCTTTGAGTTTTTTCAACAAATACAAATACATTTTACAATTAACGATACTGTTAGAAAAGATAAGTTATGACTTTAATTGATAGAGAAAATAAAATTTTCATCTAATCATTAACCAAATGGATTTTTCATGTATAATTTTTTTTATACCAAATAGAAAACCGCATGTGGTATACACATTTTTTTTAATAAAAAGTGTTGTGTAATAGGAATTACAAAAAGTGTCACAACAACACAGAGATACCTTTTAAAACCTAGGTCCCACCACATCATGCGTTCTAAGGTGATGGTAGACGCTTTTTTATTAAATGTTTGTGAATTGAAGGCACTCGATACTATAGATTCAGACAAAGCATTCATTCTATTTGTACGATGTACGCCGCACAAAAAAGTCCCTTTGCTTTTTGTTACTATGACAGTAAGTAATCTCGACAGTTTGACTGTTGGCACAAACCGATTGATGAGTAAAACGGGGAAAAGAAAATGTACTTGTATTCGAAAGCTTAAAAGAATATATACTTGTATCCAAAAGCTGCCAAAGCGGCACTTAGAAACAAACGTAGATGATTTAATATATGGATTCATACCAAAACTCACTAATCGATCCCAATATCTAAAAGCCAACAAAATATCTAAATATCTAATCTGATTATCTCAAACGAAAAGTCTGAAATTGACAGAGCGAAAGCTTCAAAACTTACGTCTATGTCTGTTTCTGACAAGAGTTTCTACAATGCCATTAATTCTTTAAATTTTGGTACAAACTCTTCTAATCCCCCTATTATTGATATTGATTCAATCGTCAATGCTCCCGCAAGAAAAGCTAACTTGCTTGCTGAACGCTTTGCTCTGAACTCCACTGTTTTGGAAACTCCTAAAGAAATACCCTGTAACGGCGGACATTTCAATTATTTTGATTTTCAAACTTAATTATAATTTCATTAATTTTCTCAAAAGTCGCTATATTTTTGTATGCTACTGTGTCGCTACATTTTTGTACGCCACTGTTGATTTTAGTTATGTCACTCAATTTCAACATTAAACATGTTTGATTTAATGGAATTTTTTTATACGTTGGAAAAATATTGATTGTTGGAAGGGGAAACAGAAGAAGAAAATTTAATATAAAAATGTGAATTTTTATAAGAAACTCAATTAGTATAATTTAAAACTCGAAATATAATTCTTGTGATATTTATTTATTTGTTAAAAGTTATAACTTTAGCGTAAAAAATGTATTGTTAGTTTGTCTTTTTTTAAATTAAAATAAAATTGTGATGTGGGTGAATACAAAAGTTATCTTGAAACCGAAATAAAAAAGTTTTTCATATAAATAAATTCAAAAGATAGGAATGAAAAGTTTGTTTGTGTTTTTATTCTTCTTTAACTTATATTAAATCACTAGTTTTGGTTACAAATCGTATTCATTTTGGGGAAAAAAGTCAAATAGAAATGGAACCTGATAAATTCAATTAAAAGTTCGTTCGAAGATTTGTCGAATGCCCATGAGGGAACTAAAACTATAAATGATGATGTTGAAACAACGGATGATGGTTTATGTGATATGGTGTCATTAGTTATACAAGGACACTAGAGGATGGAACGGTTGTAGTGAGGAAGAGAATATTGTTGTTCACTGGTGATATTATGAAGGTTGTGTGAAGGTAGTTTATCCATTCACATGTTGATTTGATAAGGGAAAACTATTACAATGATGGATATTATTATATGAATCAAAGCGTGAAAACGTACTTAACAAGATGTAGAAGACAACATTGATGTTATATAATTTTTTTTGTAATATAATTTTAATATAATTTATATAATTTTTGATTTTTATTTTATTCTTTTCTGTTAGTAAATTAAATATTAGCGATATTTATTTTCTGATATATAAGAGATTTTCAAGTTATTATGTGTTTGTTTTGTTAAATTCAGTGTTTTTTCAGTTTTTGATAGTTTTCGAGCTATCCGGTGCAAAATTATAAGTATAAATTTCTAGTGAAAGTTCAAATTTCGTTACAACCCAAAGTCTTCAGGAGTTAATATGAATGAACTCCACTACAAACAAAAAATAGTCGCTAAACCTTTAAAGGGGTTAAATATCAACCAAGCCACATGAATGGACAACATTCCACCGATTATTTTAAAAATGATTTCTAAAGAACTTGCACCAACTTTGACTAAGATATTCTACCAATCCTACAAATCTGGTATATTTTCCTCGTGCTGGAAGCTGACAAATGTCTAGCCCGTCCCCAAAAAGGAACCAAAATTCGATATCTCAAATTATAGGCCAATAGCTTTACCATCGGTCCTATCTAAAGTCTACGAGCATTATATTAATACACACATTTCAAAACTTCTGGAAGTAAATCATTTAATAGCTGACGCCAATACGGTTTTCGAAATAAAAGATCAACTACCGATCTATTAAACGATTCTGCGCATTGTTGGAACAGCATACTTGATAAAGGTGGTGAAACATACGTTATCGGGTTAGACATCTCCAAGGCATTCGATCAAGTTTGGCATGCCAACTTAATCAACAAGCTCGTTGCGTACGATTTTCATCCCAATGTGAAGTTGATTCAAAATTTTCTATCTAACCGATACATTTCGGTCTCCTTAGACGCATTTTCATTTGACTCTAAACTAATTAACGCCCGGAGAGACGCGACAAACAAATAGACAAATGTGATCATATAATGGCCATGGCAAAGAGCGAGTTAAGAAAACTCGGCCTCCTCAATAGATGTAAAAAATAGTTCACCCCGTTTCAATTACTCCACATTTTTAAGTCCTATATACGTCCCAGTATAGAGTATTGTTGTCAAGTTTAAGGCGCTGTGTCTGTATCCATCCTGGCTTTTTTGGACTCTGTTTAAAAGCGTGCTATACAAATTGTTGGTGATCGAAACTTAACATTAAATCTTGATTTCCTAGAAATTCGTCGCAATGTTGCTGATCTCGTTGTTTTTTATTAACATCGTCACCAATAATGTTCGGATGAAATAAAATTTATTTTTTTTTTTAAATAAAAGGTGTTGTGTTATACGGTTTACAGTATGTGTCACAGCACATAAATACCTTTTAAGACAACAACTTGCATTTTAAGGTGTTGATGGATGCTTTTTTAAACCTCTGCGGATTGAAACCACCTAAGACTATGGATTCCGGCAAAGTATTCCATTTGTATGCAGTTCGGACAAAGACTTTCTGCGATCTGCCAGTATGACAAGCGGGATCTCGACCGTTTGACTGCTGTAATACGCTGTAATTTTTTGGAATCAAAGTATTTATTTTTACGTTTAATTTTGATTTTAAACCAAAAAATGACCTCATTTTTACACGAAAATCCTCCTGTGAGAAAAAAAGGTTCTTTCGTTTTTAATTTTTATCTCCTACAAAAAAAAATTTTTCTTCACACAATTGGGTGAAAACTTACCTTGTTATGTTACCTTCTGTGCTGGAAACAGTTTTTTCAAAAAATCAGTAATCTTTATTTTTGTTGACACAGAAACATTTTTTAATGCGAAAAAACGGAATAATCTTGTATAAAGAGTTATTTTTCAATGATTGTTTAAAAATATTCATTATTTGTTAATAAAATCGTTGAAAGCCTTAATCCTTTTTTTACACCATCTTAAAGTAGACGTTTCAACAAAAATAAAGATTGCTGATTTTTTTTTTAAAAAAACTCTTCCCAGCACAGGAGGTAACATAATAATGTAAGTTTTCACCCCATTGTGTGAAGAAAATTTTTTTTTTGTTTAAATAACTTGAATAACTTCTGACCCCGGGCTATGATCTTATTGAAACTTAGTATATAAGGTTTAAATACTGTTTCCAATATTTCTGCATACCAACTTCCGGTTTGTCACTTCCGGTTAAAAAATTTTTTTTAGGTATTTATCCCTACTGTAGCCTACAATTATCGATCGATTTTCATGAAACGTTGCGAAAAGCTTTTAAATAACATGAGAAAGATTTTATCAGCTTTTAGAGCACATTGGATAAAGGGTTGGGGGGTCCACCATACAACAGGTGGTTTTTTCCACAAAGTTTTTATGTTTGTTGGGAGCATAAAACATCCATTCGTGAATGAATTTTGATGACACTTTGGAAAAAGACGCAAACATAAATGGTAACGCCTTCAGCATTACCGTCAATAATCATCCGTGAATAAACCTAAAATGGAAAGGGGAACATAAAAACCTGACAAATAGTCAATATCAAATCAGATTAATTTACCTTATCCAATGAATCACTATACAGCATAAAAAACAATTAATTTTCCATAGACAATGTTACTGTCATTAATTGCTGTTTACCTGCAACAAAAAACAAATAAAATAAATTATTCAAAAAATTATAACATAGCAAACTGAAACTTAGTGGTTGATTAGTTAAATATGTAATGTAAACAATAATAGTTCTGTCAAAACCAAAGACACCATCGATAAGTTCGTCAATCACACAATTATTTGAATGGTGGTCACATTTACAATTTGTTAGCTTCCGAAAATGATCACCACATGTTAATTTGTCGTTGGTGGTGGTTTTGCATTTGACAGAAAATTATATATAAAAAATTAATTTTCTAGAAGTTATCCTCTCTTGCCTTTGGGCCGTTGTACTGTTGTGGTCTAGTTCAATTTAATTGTTAATGTTAGTTTAATTTTTGTTTGAAGTCTGTGTTAACCACTTAATGGTTTTTGTACAATTTTGTAAGTTGTATAACACGACGCTTAGTCGAAATATAATAAAAAAGATTGTATAACTTGTGTAACTACAACATCGAGTGTCTGGTGTTTAATTTTGGTTGATGATTTGCCGCCATGTTGCAGCAGTTCCCAATCATGGTTAGTATAAACTTTGATAAATGTAATCAATATTGTTCATCGTTCCAGTAAGCATCGTACTGTTTTATTATCAATTACTGCTGATGTATATTGCTATTGAGTTATCATCAGCTATTATAGTATATACTAATCCATCATCATCGTACTGTTTTATTATCAATTACTGCTGATGTACATTGCTATTGAGTTATCATCAGCTGATTATAGTATATACTAATCCATCATCATCGTACTGTTTTATTATCAATTACTGCTGATGTACATTGCTATTGAGTTATCATCAGCTGATTATAGTATATACTAATCCATCATCATCGCACTGTTTTGTTATCAATCACTGCTGATGTATATTGCTACTGAGTTATCATCAGCTATTATAGTATATACTAATCCATCATCATCGTACTGTTTTATTATCAATTACTGCTGATGTACATTGCTATTGAGTTATCATCAGCTGATTATAGTATATACTAAGTCATCATCATCGCACTGTTTGTTATCAATTACTGCTGATGTATATTGCTATTGAGTTATCATCAGCTGATTATAGTATATACTAATCCATCATCATCGTACTGTTTTATTATCAATTACTGCTGATGTATATTGCTACTGAGTTATCATCAGCTGATTATAGTATATACTAAGTCATCATCATCGTACTGTTTGTTATCAATTACTGCTGATGTATATTGCTATTGAGTTATCATCAGCTGATTATAGTATATACTAATCCATCATCATCGTCCTGTTTTATTATCAATTACTGCTGATGTATATTGCTACTGAGTTATCATCAGCTGATTATAGTATATACTAAGTCATCATCATCGTACTGTTTGTTATCAATTACTGCTGATGTATATTGCTATTGAGTTATCATCAGCTGATTATAGTATATACTAATCCGTCATCATCGTACTGTTTTGTTATCAATTACTGCTGATGCATATTGCTATTGAGTTATCATCAGCTGATTATAGTATATACTAATTCATCATCATCGCACTGTTTTGTTATCAATTACTGCTGATGTATATTGCTATTGAGTTATCATCAGCTGATTATAGCATATACTAATTCATCATCATCGCACTGTTTTATTATCAACAATTACTGCTGATGTATATTGCTATTGAGTTATCATCAGCTGATTATAGTATATACTAATTTATCATCATCATACTGTTTATCATCAATTGCTGATGTGGCATCGTCGAGTTCATATATGCGCCACAGTTACAAAAAAAATACAGTCCACTAACGATCAGAGCTATCATTGGTCCTTCGAGCCGGATTTATACGCAGCTCGTCTCAAAATAACTTCGGAAGAGGAAAAAAAAACTAACCAACGTTTTTGGATAATTTAAGGTACCATTTAGTATAATTTATAAGTAACTTAATTATTTAAATTTTCGTCAAATATCATTAACATTATGCATGTCTCTAGCATTTATATTGTCATTGTTTATTAACACGACTTGCGTGATCATAAAATCGTGATTTTTTTTGGGACATTCACTACTACGGGGTGTACAATGTCGCTTAGTCGATTGTTTAATTGTCTATGGTGGATGACTTGTCGGATTGTTCCATTCTATTGACATATTCCGTTCTGAACAATGTTCATCCGTTTTTCTCTTCGATATTAATTTTCCATAGGTTAACATGCCGGATTCCCCTGACGTAGACCGCTTGAAAAAACAACGTCGTACAAAATCTCGTCATACCTGAATGGAATTTGAAGTCCAAATAATTTTGTTGTCATCGTTAATATTTTTAAAAAATCTTTATACATCTCGTTGTATTCTAATGGAATTTGAATTCCAAAATAAATTTCTTATTTTCATTAATATTTTAATTCAGTTGGTCGTACTTTAATGGAATTTGAGTTCCAAATAAATTTGTTGTCGTCGCTACTATGTTGCAAATCGTCATTCATTTTTCGTCGTGCCTTATTGGAATTCGATTGTTCGTTAATAATTGGAGTCATTATTCGTTTCGTCGTACCTAGTAGAATGTGATCTCCAGATATAATTGTTGTCTTCGCTAATATGTTCAAAATCGTTATTCATTTTTCGTCGTGCCTTGTTGGAATGCGATTTTTCGTTAATAATTGGAGTCATTATTCGTTTCGTCGTACCTAGTAGAATGTGATCTCCAGATATAATTGTTGTCTTCGCTAATATGTTCAAAATCGTTATTCATTTTTCGTCGTGCCTTGTTGGAATGCGATTTTTCGTTAATAGTTGGAGTCACTATTCGTTTTCGTCGTACTTAGTAGAATGTGATTTCCAGATATAATTGTTGTCTTCGTTAATATGTTCAAAATCGTTATTCATTTTTCGTCGTACCTTGTTAGTAGAATGCGATTTTTCGTTAATAGTTTGGAGTCACTATTCGTTTCGTCGTACTTAGTAGAATGTGATTTCCAGATACAATTGTTGTCTTCGTTAATATTTTAGAAAACCGTTCTGTCGTATTTTTAAATCATTCGTCGTACCTGATTAGATTAATTGTTATTTTTAGGATTCTGTTATATTGTGTATTATATTCATCGGATTCTAGTAGATTAAATAGCATATTCATCGGATGTTCCAATATTGAATTACCAATTTATTCATCGGATCATTTCGAAATCATCGGTTTTAGGTGTGGAGTAATTAATTATTTAATCCACATCGTTCGTCAATCAACATGGAAGTGTTGATATTGGTTTGTCCAACATTCGCGGGTATTTGGATGTGTTAGCTTCATTAATTTTTCGTCGTTCTCCTTGTTGCTATCATAATTCCAACAGATGGTCACTCTTGTCTCATTCTTCGTTGCCTTGGCAGAGTGTGCCTCACAGTCCACCTTCGTCGTATAGTCGTTGAGACAAAATCAAACAAATTTCTTCAGTGTGAATTGGCTCTGACCTTGCTAATAGGCTTACATGCCTCATTTGTAGTGGTTGGTTATTCGTCATATCTTACTAGAATTCGTTTCTCAATTTAATGTTCATTAATAGTTGTAGTCATTATTCGTTTCGTCGTACTTAGTAGAATGTGATTTCCGAATAAAATTGTTGTTCGTTAATATTTTAGATATTTTTCTCGTACGTTTCGCCGTACCCTAACACCATTCATCGTATTTTATTAGTTTGATTGTTATATTCTTAGGAACCTGTTAAATTATTTTATACCCGTTAAATTCTAGTAGATTGAAATATTTCATCGCGACGTTCTACTTTGCGGTCTCACTTAAATTGTATGTTTTACCTGTAATTACAAAGGAACTACCCTCTATACATATCCTGTTTACTCCAGCGTGGCTACCCGAACATCTGAGCTTAGCTGATCCATATTGTCATGTGCCTGATCGCATTGATTTATTATTAGGTGCAGAGGTGTACCACCAACTATTTAAAGGTACGTCATTCAAACTCCGCGAAGACCTGCCTCCTCTAGTTGATTCTGAGTTCGGACATGTAATATGTGGAAAACTGAACACTCAAATATGTCAGACCAAGGAACAACACTCGCACATAGCGTTATGTAGTACTCACATGTTGGGAGCCAGAGTTAAACAATTCTGGGAATTGGAACAGTTACCAACTAAACCGTGTTGGTCGCAGGAAGAAACAGCTTGTGAGGAGCATTATAAGGAGACTGTGATACGTACATCAGAAGGACGATATCAAGTTGGATTGCCTACCAATACTAAGCTGGCTTCGTTAGGATTATCTTATTTGTCTGCCGTCCGTCAATTTATAGCGTTAGAAAAACGTTTACAAAGCAATCAAGAAATAAGGGCCCAATACATTGATTTTATGAACGAATACCAGAATTTAGGTCACATGAGTAAGGTCAGCCATGACGAACATGAAGCCGGCTAATACTTACCCCATCAGTACGTTATTAAACCACAAGGTTCCACCACTAAACTACGTGTGGTGTTTTAATGCCTCCTCCAAAACGTCATCTGGCATATCTTTGAACGATTGCTTGATGATTGGTCCCACTACTCAACCAAGTTTGATAACAACCCTTCTGAGATTTCGGAAACATATCGTGGCATTTTGCGGGGACATCACTAAGATGTATCGCCAGATTTTGATTCATGAACATGACCGACATTTTCAACAAATTTTATGGCGTAATAGCCCGTCGGAAACATTGCAAACGTTTACATTAAATACCGTCACGTATGGGACGGCATGTGCACCATTTTTGGCAATCCGTACTCTTAAACAACTGGCCAGTGACGGCCAGTGAACTCTAAGTTCCCTAACGCTGTCAGAGTATTAGAACACGATTTCTACGTGGACGACGTGTTAACGGGCGCATCCACGTTAGACGAAGCGATCATTTTTAAAGCAAGATTTAAAAGATTTAAAAGCAAGATTTAGGTGGGTTTGAATTAAGGAAATTTCTGTCCAACGCTCACCAATTAACGTCCAGTAAACAACCCACAACATCTGTTAATTTGGCTCTGGGAGTCTTATGGAATATTGAAACTGATGGGTTCGAAATTCAACTCAATAAGTTACCTGTTTCATCAAAATGCATTAAACGTATAATATTATCAGAGATCTGCCAATTATTCGATCCTCTCGGTATTTGCGCACCTATAATTCTCACTGCTAAATTGGTAATGCAATCAATTTGGAAGTTGCAAGATGTGGGATGGGACGTTTGTCTACCACACAATTTTGCGCAGCATTGGAAAGGTTTTAAAGAAGAACTGCACTCACTCCATCAAGTCACGGTTCCACGTTTGATTACGACTCATGACAGAATTAAGCTTGAGTTGCATGGGTTTTGTGATGCTTCGGAGCGAGCATACGGAGGTGTTGTTTATGCAAGAATAGTAACGGCAAGTAACCAACACAAAATAGTACTATTATGTTCGAAATCTCGGGTTGCTCCCTTAACAAAAGTTGAAACTATTCCTCGGTTGGAACTTTGCGCAGCGGTATTGTTATCAGAGTTAAGTCATAAGATTATAAATACAATGGAAATCACATTCGACTCAGTACATCTGTGGACCGATTCCACGATCACTCTATTTCGAATTCGTTCCGAGCCGTACAGAGCTACCACATTCGTGGCAAATCGATTGACAAAAATTCATGAAATAACATCAAAGGAGGATTGGCGACATGTACCTACAGTTGATAATCCAGCCGATATAGTCTCACGAGGGCTCATGTCATCGCAGTTGTTGTAATCATCTATTTGGTGGAATGGCCCTGAATTTTTAAGGTTCTCATCATCATCCTGGCCCACTACAACTGAATTGCAAATCACGCAAGAGTTATAATCTCTCGATTGTCGAAAGCCTCCAAACCCAACCTTAACTCAACAGCCAATGGAAGTGAATTCAATTTTTGATCGATTCAGCGTTCCTAAAGCTATGTATATTCTTCTATTATTAGAGAATTAACCAAAATGTTGCTTCAGATAACTAATATCCGAAGTTCCTCAAACTTATATTTTGGAATTCTCCTCAAGCTATGTACATGCGACTGTATCAAACTAAAGTCGCGCTACTGAAGGGTTACAGAGTATGTAATAATACTCCCCTTAAACTCACTTATGTTTACCAAGCTATGTCCACGCAGTATATCGTACTTCAAACTGCGTCTACAATTGGGATTATGGTATATCCAAGTCCATATCCCTAAACCTAAGGTTGGTGAAAACCAAAGTCAAGCTATGTCAACGTAAACTTCTTCTGGTCAGTTACGTTAACGTCAAGGAATAAATTGAATTTCCGTAACTTCTATAATGATTTAATTATCGGCGTCAGAAACCGATATCATCGAATTCACTTGTTTGAGTGGTGTCAGTACAAAATTTCATACCGCTTCAATCTATAGTTTTCACAAGGTCATATGACACTACATTTAAGTCAGTAAAGAGTTATTTGCTTCGTCCATTTATCGAAGGCTATTGTATAGAAATTTGACCAACATCCGCTGATATTTGGATATGACTAGTCACATTGTTCTTCGTCTTTAGATGCTATCATAATTCCAACAAACTCACTCGTGTCTTATTCTTCGATTACTATGACCGAATGTGTTTGACAGCTCAATTCGTCGCACAGTCGTTGTGTTCAAATGAAATCAAGCCTCTGAATAATCAATTCATCAAGTTGTTATCTTGGTAATTGTAGTGTCATACATAACTACGAATCCGTCGTATGGTTTTCCTTCTTCCTGTTTTAAATTGAACCTAATAGTCACCAATCATATTGGTGATATGCGTTTGCTCAGATTGAGCAAATATTAGTCGTCATACGCTCGTCAAACATACAGATTTGATTGATCTTGACTTCGTCCGTGATCCTGCAGACCGTGTATGCACCCATACTTCGATTTATTGTGTCATACACGATCAAGATATTTAATTTCTCAATTTTATCCTAAGGGATGTTAATTTTCGTCGAAATAGTCTCCAATCATGCAATGGAATTGATCCTAAGGTTGCGATTGTCTAATCAACCGACAATCATGACTGTCTTGTACATTTAAGCAATTAGTTGCCACTCATCGCGTTGTATGTTGCACAGCCGTGGATATTTTTTCAACACTAATTGTAACTCGAGTCAATCATTGTTCACAACGTTTTCATGTTTCACGTCTCAAGAGAGACTCATATTGATAAGTATACAATGTGTATAGTCGAGTGCTGTTGACTTATTGTTCCATTCATCAATTTGTCGTAGTTATTTGATGATTGGAAATTGATAAGTGTGAATATTAAGTTTTAGTAAGTTTAAAAAAAATAAAAATTATTATTCATCGATTTATAGTGTCTGAACATTGTTATTGTAAACAACTTGTTCATAAATTGGTAATAGTTTGTAAGAAACAATATTCCAATAATTAATGTATAGTCATTTAATTGAGTAAATATTACGTTATAAGTTACTAGTTGAGGTATTAGTTATGTATTAGTTCGATTCAATGTTCAATATTTCGAAACAATATTCCAATAATTAATGTATAGTCATTTAATTGAGTAAATATTACGTTATAAGTTACTAGTTGAGGTATTAGTTATGTATTAGTTCGATTCAATGTTCAATATTTGAAACAATATTCCAATAATTAATGTATAATCATTTAATTGAGTAAATATTACATTATAAGTTACTAGTTGATGTATTGGTTATGTATTAGTTCGATTAACTATCTAATTTTAAAATTATTGTTGAGGTCCACATTAATTAATGACAGCATATTAATCAGTTCACAATGTTGAAGTTTAGAATCACCTACTAATACCCCTTTAAAGGTTGGGAATATGGTAACGCCTTCAGCATTACCGTCAATAATCATCCGTGAATAAACCTAAAATGGAAAGGGGAACATAAAAACCTGACAAATAGTCAATATCAAATCAGATTAATTTACCTTATCCAATGAATCACTATACAGCATAAAAAACAATTAATTTTCCATAGACAATGTTACTGTCATTAATTGCTGTTTACCTGCAACAAAAAACAAATAAAATAAATTATTCAAAAAATTATAACATAGCAAACTGAAACTTAGTGGTTGATTAGTTAAATATGTAATGTAAACAATAATAGTTCTGTCAAAACCAAAGACACCATCGATAAGTTCGTCAATCACACAATTATTTGAATGGTGGTCACATTTACAATTTGTTAGCTTCCGAAAATGATCACCACATGTTAATTTGTCGTTGGTGGTGGTTTTGCATTTGACAGAAAATTATATATAAAAAATTAATTTTCTAGAAGTTATCCTCTCTTGCCTTTGGGCCGTTGTACTGTTGTGGTCTAGTTCAATTTAATTGTTAATGTTAGTTTAATTTTTGTTTGAAGTCTGTGTTAACCACTTAATGGTTTTTGTACAATTTTGTAAGTTGTATAACACGACGCTTAGTCGAAATATAATAAAAAAGATTGTATAACTTGTGTAACTACAACATCGAGTGTCTGGTGTTTAATTTTGGTTGATGATTTGCCGCCATGTTGCAGCAGTTCCCAATCATGGTTAGTATAAACTTTGATAAATGTAATCAATATTGTTCATCGTTCCAGTAAGCATCGTACTGTTTTATTATCAATTACTGCTGATGTATATTGCTATTGAGTTATCATCAGCTATTATAGTATATACTAATCCATCATCATCGTACTGTTTTATTATCAATTACTGCTGATGTACATTGCTATTGAGTTATCATCAGCTGATTATAGTATATACTAATCCATCATCATCGTACTGTTTTATTATCAATTACTGCTGATGTACATTGCTATTGAGTTATCATCAGCTGATTATAGTATATACTAATCCATCATCATCGCACTGTTTTGTTATCAATCACTGCTGATGTATATTGCTACTGAGTTATCATCAGCTATTATAGTATATACTAATCCATCATCATCGTACTGTTTTATTATCAATTACTGCTGATGTACATTGCTATTGAGTTATCATCAGCTGATTATAGTATATACTAAGTCATCATCATCGCACTGTTTGTTATCAATTACTGCTGATGTATATTGCTATTGAGTTATCATCAGCTGATTATAGTATATACTAATCCATCATCATCGTACTGTTTTATTATCAATTACTGCTGATGTATATTGCTACTGAGTTATCATCAGCTGATTATAGTATATACTAAGTCATCATCATCGTACTGTTTGTTATCAATTACTGCTGATGTATATTGCTATTGAGTTATCATCAGCTGATTATAGTATATACTAATCCATCATCATCGTCCTGTTTTATTATCAATTACTGCTGATGTATATTGCTACTGAGTTATCATCAGCTGATTATAGTATATACTAAGTCATCATCATCGTACTGTTTGTTATCAATTACTGCTGATGTATATTGCTATTGAGTTATCATCAGCTGATTATAGTATATACTAATCCGTCATCATCGTACTGTTTTGTTATCAATTACTGCTGATGCATATTGCTATTGAGTTATCATCAGCTGATTATAGTATATACTAATTCATCATCATCGCACTGTTTTGTTATCAATTACTGCTGATGTATATTGCTATTGAGTTATCATCAGCTGATTATAGCATATACTAATTCATCATCATCGCACTGTTTTATTATCAACAATTACTGCTGATGTATATTGCTATTGAGTTATCATCAGCTGATTATAGTATATACTAATTTATCATCATCATACTGTTTATCATCAATTGCTGATGTGGCATCGTCGAGTTCATATATGCGCCACAGTTACAAAAAAAATACAGTCCACTAACGATCAGAGCTATCAATAAATGACAAAGAACTGATTAGTTTTTGAGTGATAGCGAACAAAGTGGTGTGGGGTCCCAGGAGCTGCTGTTTTTTTGAAAGCTCTATAACATCTGTACCTGATAAGCGAATTGGATGAAACTTGGTACATGAGTATGTAGTACGGTTTAAAATAGTTCTGCATTCCAACTTCCGGTTTTTCACTTCCGGTAAAAACATTTTTTTTGTACTTTTTTAAAGTTTTTTCAGTATCTTTCTGCACACTACAGCTTACAATAATGAAGTGATTATGATGAAACTTATGGAATAGGGTTCCAATTAGTGTGAAAAGATAATTATCATGTTTTGGGACACATTGATCAAAGTGGTGGGGGGTCTACCATACAAATGCTGACTTTTCACACTTAGTTTTTTAAGTTTGTTGGGAGCATACAGAGTTCATTCATTAATTTATTTTAATGACACTTTGGAAAAAGATGGAGACTTAAGTAACAAAGAACTGATTAGTTTTTGGATAATATTGGAATAAGTGGTGTGGGTCATCCCGAACACCTGTTTAATGTGTTACATTTTTTTCAATGTTTGTTGGGAGCACACAGCATTCGTTCGTGAACGAATTTTGATGACACTTTGGAAAAAGATGCAAACATGTATGGCAAAGAACTGATTAGTTTTTGAGCGATAGTGAACAAAGTGGTGGGGGGTGTCCCATACACCTGTCTTTTTAAGGCTCAATAACATCTGTTCCTTCCTGATAATTGAATTGGCTGAAACTTGGTACATGAGCATTTAGTACGGTTCACAACAGTTCTACATCCCATCTTCCGGTTTTTCACTTCCGGTAAATTCTTTTTTTTGGAAATTTTTGAAGTTTTTTCAGTGTCTTTATGCACAATACAGCCTACAATAATGAAGTGATTATGATGAAACTAATGGAAAAGGGTTCAATTAGTGTGAGAAGATAATTACCATCTTTTGGGACACATTGATCAAAGTGGCGGGGGTCTACCATACAACTGCTGACTTTTCACACTTTGTTTTTAAAGTTTGTTGGGAGCATACAGACTTCATTCATTAATCAATTCTAATGACACTTTGGAAAAAGATGGAAACTTAAATGACAAGGAACTGATTAGTTTTTGGGCAATATTGGGATAAGTGGTACGGGGTCTCCCGAACACCTGTTTACTGTGTCATCATTTTTTCAATGTTTGTTGGGAGCACACAGCATTCGTTCGTGAACGAATTTTGATGACACTTTGGAAAAAAATGCAAACATGTATGGCAAAGAACTGATTAGTTTTTGAGCGATAGTGAACAAAGTGGTGGGGGATGTCCCAAACACCTGTTTTCTTAAAGCTCTAAAACATCTGTACCTGATAATCAAATTAGATGAAACTTTGAACATAAGCATTTAGTATGATTTACAAAAATTCTGCATCCCAACTTCCGGTTTTTCACTTCCGGCAAAAAAAAATTTTTTTTAATTGTTGGCAGTTTTTTCAGTATCTTTATGCACACTACAGCCTACAATAATGAAGTGATTATGATAAAACTTATGGAAAGGTTTCAATTAGTGTAAGAAGATAATTATCATCTTTTGGTACACATTGATCAAAGTGGCGTGGGGGCTACCATACAACTGCTGACTTTTCACACTTTGTTTTTAAAGTTTGTTGGGAGCATACAGATTTCATTCATTAATCAATTTTAATGGCACTTTGAATAAAGATAAAGACTTTATTGACAAAGAATTGACTAGTTTTTGGACAATATTGGGATAAGTGGTGGGGTCCTCCGAACACCTGTTTATTGTTTCAATGTTTGTTGGAAGCATACAACATGCGTTCGTTAAGTAATTTTGATTACACTTTGCAAAAAGATGCAAAAGATGCTTCTGTACCTGATAATCGAGTTGGATGAAATTTGGTACATACACAATTAGTACGGTTTACAACAGTTCTGCATCCTAACTTCCGCTTTGTCACTTCCGATAAAATTTTTTTTTACTTTTTCTCGTACAACAGAATTTATGTTTGTTGGGATACTACTGCCTGCTTTAATATTTTTATTATTAGAAACGAAGTCCATAATGTTGGTTAGCTTTTAATTAAAGTATTTTATGGATATTAGCTCATTATATATCCAGAACACTATGTTTCCAGAGCTGTGGTGAAGTCAGCCTATGCATCAGTGTCGCAATATTTTTTTAAAGAATACAGTATTTAAAGATTTCAGTACTTTTATTTTAGAGGGTTGACGACATTGCTTTCTTTTTACACTTATTTAGCATTATTTTAGTTGAGATGATTATTAGAAGAAAATATAGACCATGGACTACTAGAACATAATATATTTTAAGGTTAGTACTTGACATCAGCAGGTGATAACGGCATACGACTTATGATGATAACGGAAATAACGTGAGATGTTTTGCATTTCAGTTAGTTTATTTTTAGGGCTCCGTTTTTTAGATGGAACACTATTATGGTAAGAGTAAAACGAGTTTTTCACATTATATCGATTATCTCGTAAACTATAAATGCTATGGCCTTGAAATTTGAGGTGCGCATAAAACTAACCTCTCCACATAAGATGACATATACAAATAAAACTAAAGTTGTTTTCGTTTGGTTTACAGGGTTAAGATGTGAGACCTTTGAGAAAATAATTTTTTTTATAGATTCAAGTGGAGTATCATATGAAAGGGCTTAATTTCAGTATTACTTAAAAATTTATTTTGGAATTTTACACGTCACCATTTTTTATATAATTTGGAATTACGACGTTTTTTTCGTGTTTTCTTACCTCAATTAGCTCCGAACCTAACTGATTGAAAATCTTCAAATCTATTTGAAATGATAGAAAAATTAGTTCGTTTTCAATAAAAAATATATAAAAGTGTCATATACTAATGATTATATTTATTGAGGGGGTGGAAATTAGGTGTGGTAAAAACACTATTTAAAATGTGGGGAATCATTTGAAAGAGCACCTAATTTAGAAACATTGCAATTTTTTTAGAATTTTGCGATGCACAGTTTTTGAATTATTGTCAAAAGAGTGCGACTTTCAGACCGTTCCCCCTCCTACGTTTCGACACTGATTGACAGAAAAATTTGAAAAAAATCACAGAGCTAGAAAATTAGGTAGATTTTGTACGAAAACTATAGCAAAGTCTCAAATAATTACATTTCTGTGTGTTTAGGGGACGGGGGTAGAGAGAGTAAAAAAAAACCTTTTTTGACCCAAGCGGGTGGGGTGTCATTGGAAAGAGCACCGAATTTAGAAATCAATTTTTTTTAGAATTTTGCGGTGCACAGTTTTTGAGTTATGATCAAAAAAGTGCAGAATTTAGACCGTCCAACCACACTCCCCCAACGTTTCGACAATGATTGACAGAAAAATTTGTAAAAATTCACAGAGCTAGAAAATTATGTTAATTTTGTACGAAAACTATAGCGAAGTCTCAAATAATTATATTGCCGTGTGTTTAGGGGACGGATGTAGAGAGGGACGAGGGTAAAGAAAAACCTTTTTTGACCCAAGCGAGTGGGGTGTCATTTGAAAGAGTGCCTAATTTAGAAATCATTGTAATTTTTTTAGAATTTTGCGGTGCACAGTTTTTGAGTTATGGTCTTAAAAGTGCAAAATTCAGATCGTTTCCCCCTTACGTTTCCACACTGATTGACAGAAAAATTTGTAAAAATTCACATAGTTAGTAAATTTGGTAAATTTTGTATGAAAACTATAGCGAAGTCTCAAATAATTATATTGCCGTGTGTTTAGGGGACGGGGGTAGAGAGAGTAAAAAATCTTTGTGACCCAAGCGAATGGGGTGTCATTCAAAAGAGCCAATTATTTAAAAATCATTGCAATATTTTTCAAAATTTTGCAATGCACATTTTTTGAGTTATTGTCAAAAAAGTGCAAAATTCAGACCTTTCCCCCCTCTACGTTGCGACTCTGATCGACAGAAAAGTTTGAAAAAATTCACAGATTTAGGAAGTTTGGTGAATTTTGAATGAAAATTATAGCGAAATCTCAAATAATTATATCTGTGTGTTTATGGGACGAGGGTGGAGAGGGTAAAAAAAACCTTTTTTGACCCCAGCAAGTGAGGTGTCATTTGAAAGGGCTATTTCTAATTTAGAAATCATTGCAATTTTTTTTAGAATTTTGCATTCGCACAGTTTTTGTGTTATTGTAAAAAAAATATTTTTAGTGTATAGCTCCACCCACCTAAATTTTGACTTTGATTGGCCGAAAAAAGAATCACATTTAAACCATTTACAAGCTGGTGTAATTGAATCTTTCTTGAGTTATCATAAACAGCTATGGATAAGATTTAACCTAGAGTAACATTTTTTGAGTCATTTTTGATCAATGTAGATTTGATTGTAAACTACTATTGACATTTACGATTAAACATTTATTTTGTTAGCTGTCTATGGTCTGGCAATATAAAGACATTACAACACAACTTTTTGTCAATAATTCTTGATATTGTGTTCTTTTACATTCATGGAACCCTTGGCGAGCAAATTTTAGTCGCACTTGTCTGACTTTTTATGAAGAAGAACCTTTGAAATTGCTCAATGGTACGATTGGAGGGACTAGAGTTTAAAAAATGGTGGGTCATGAGTGAGCGTCACCAAACTATATTTCAACAACGTATCTAAAGATTTCTTTGTTTTTTAATGTCACAAATTACCTGTAGTTTATTAAAAAACAAACACTTTTTTAAAAATAATTAGAAAATAACAAAATTTTAAGAATTATTTCAAGTAACAGACCTTGTGATGAGCAGCAGCAGGAATAGCAAATTATTTTGTATTCTTGTTAACCGTTTCCATGTTTTGTTTTTATGTTTAAATATGCGTATAGACAAGATAATTAGATATGATTTTAAAGTTAATGACTTTTTCAAACACTATAACCATTAACATTTTTGTTCAGTAACATAATTGTAGATGCTGTTAATATATAACATTTTGAACTTCTATTAGCTTATGAAATATGTAATAACACATTTTTAATGTTTTTTTTTTGTAAAATTTCGGCATGAATTTTTTTCATGTTGTATTCATTGTATTTCTTTTTCATATTTGATTGTTAAAAATTATGATTAAACAAGTTTCTTTCAAGATTCATGTGAAGCATATTTGATTTGAATTTTTTAAAAAGCTTTAAATTTATTTACTAAGCATTAGTGTAAGCCTATAAACAATCAAAAAATCAATTTGTTCAAACTAGGGATTGCAATCCTGTAGGGTTTTTTAAATTCTGGGACTACGGGATTCAGAAATTTAAAATCCCGGGACTGACTCCCGGGATTTAAAAATTGTATCGAAAACCAAAAATAATAAATAACATCTAGTATGTTATTTAATTAGGAGCTAAAGTGATACTTTTTGTGTTGGGATGTTGAGTCCATAGTTTGGCAATAATACGAAATACAAAAAGTCACTTTGGCTCTGAATAAAATTTAAAACTAAATAATTGTGCAATTACGGTTGAGGTAAACGTTTATAACGGTTCAATATTTTTGTAGCATCTGAGACTTCATTCACTGACGATGGGAGTTCTTAGTCCTTGAATTACTACTCCAATATCAACGAACTGTTTCATATCTAATCAAAAGTAAATCATTATTATTATTACCGCTTACTATTACGATAACTTAAAATTTAAAATATTACAATATTTTTTATTATACATTATATATTACGAAACCATTTCGCGTAAAATTTTTCAAGTTCAACAACACAAGAAAACAATAAAAGTATAATTGAAACTTTAACGAAATAGAAGCAAGAATTGTTATAAAATATAAATCAACACAAAAAAGCTAAGAAAATTCGTTCGCATGGAAGAAATAAATTAAAATTATGTAATTTATGAGAAGAAGTAAAATAAAACTACAACAAAAAAATACAAGAAGTTTTAGTTTATGAAAAGAAATTTTTTTTAAATTTTACATTGTAATGCTTAATGTGTTTGTTTTGATTAGTTTTAATTATTGCGTTTCGTTTGTTATTTCTTGTTTTCCCTCATGAATTTCTATTCGACGTCTATGAATGAATAATTTTTTGTATGTTTTTTCTTGTGCGAATATTTATAATGAATTGTGTGATTACAATGATTATACTATGCAGTGAACAGTTCTTCGTGCAAAAAACACATTAACATTCTAGAAATAACCAGACATATTGAAACGGTAGAAAACCAGAATAATCGAAATCGCGCTTTTCTCAGAATTAGTTTACTCGGCAAAAAATAAATAAATAAATACAATTTACACCTTCTGAAAATATTAATAATCTAAATAAATAATAAAAAATTAATCAAACACCTGGAATTCTATCAAATAAAAATAAAAAAAAAATAATCGTATATGACTTAAAGATCTACATATAATTAAACGAATAAAGAAACAAAGTAAGATAAAAATAAAGTTTAGTTTTGATTTAAATCGATTGAAATGATTATTATGATTTTTGATTGACAATTATAATGACGATATGAATGAATAAAAGCCTAATAAAATAAAAAAGGCCTTGAGATGTCATGAGATTTATGTTTTGTTATAGTCGATCCTAAAATATTTTTGTTTGGTGCAACAAAAGCAGCGAATATTGGGAATTTTTTTTTGAATTATGGTTTTTATCTTTTGACACCTTTGTAACACAGACACAAATCATGTGTTCATTTCTCACACTGAAAACATAACTGAAATTTAAAAAACAATTTTAATAACTGCAATAAATATTACTATGTCAAATATTGTTATATTGAACAAACAGGTAGTACAATTTTTATAGTGATATAAAAAGTACATTTCACATTGCACATATTAGGTTGCAGTTTTAGTTGTTTATTCTTTTTTCGACAAAACATTTTGGCTGGGAAATGGGTTTTATCCTCAAGAGAGCAGAAACATAGATGCTAGGGTCTAGGATAAACGATTTATTTCTAATTGTTGTTTCGTTAAAATAAATGGTCACTGTTGGTTTTATTTTTGTTTTTTCATTTTAAGGAAACTCTGTGCTATTATGGTAGGCATTTCATTGTGTTGTACACTTTACGCAATATTTTTCTACAATATTTGAAATGATACTAGCTTGTTTTCTTATAACCAAATGAAAATTAGCGACTTCGTCTCCTGTTTTCACTTTGTCTTTGTGAAACACGATTATGAGAACAAGGAAGATCATTAAATGAGTTATTCGAGTTTAATTTCAACACACGAAACACACGTTTAATTTTGCATCGAAGACGCACAAATTTGAAGATATAAAAAATTCACTTGTCAATGATCCTGGTTCGCATTGAATTAATAGTGTTCAAACTGGAACTCAGGAACTAAGCTATGGGATACCTTTTGAAGCATTTAGTTAACTTTGGATTTTCAGATTGTAGCAAGATTTTTATCCAGCAAAATAGGCATTTTTGGACACTTTTTAAGCTTGGCCAAAGATCATTCGGATCATTTGATGTGGTCGGAATGATTGCCAAGGAATATTATTATAAATTACTGTTTATTCACAATAATCATTAATTGCTACACCCGGGTGTGTAAACTCAAACATTTCTGCAGACAAAAACATATACAACAGACATTTATTTTAATTTTAAAATAAAAACATTTCATTTTGCTGTTGTCGGAACGACTTTGAATTGATTAAATTTATATAATTTTTTTATTCATAACAGTTTGACATTCAAAACTATAAAAGGAAGGTCAGGGATTGTCTTCGGTTGTTGAATAATGAAAATATTACGAACAATAATCAACACATTTTCTATTACAATTACAAAATTCTCACGATTGTTTTTCTTTTGAAACAAGTCGGTTAAATAATTTTTTATACAACCATGTTTTCGGTGTTTTGCGTTTTGATTTAGTGTAGGTAGATGGAATTGGCTTAGGTGTTAAGAATGTTTTATGTAAATTAGGCTATAAAAAATTAAAAAATTAAAAATTTACAACCCTTGCTTAAACATTTAGGAACAGTGGACATGCTTATTTTATTCACGAATAACTTAAAAAATAAACTTTGCGTCTTAACTTAATTTTTATCTCTTGTTTTATTAACTCCCAACTCCAAAAAATATACGCAACAAATATTTGCAGAAAAACTGTTTTTCCACTTATTTTCTTCAATTATATAAGAAAACGTTACTTTTGCAGAAAAAAAAAGTAATTAAGCTTAACCACCAGACACAATATTAACTCACGCGATTTCTTTCAAGCTTATTATTTTCTTCTAATGTTTTACTTAAACACATTTTTTTTTCAATTTACATAATCATTATATTCTTAAATAATTGGTTAATTAATATTGTTGTTAAATAAAAAAATTTTTTTTTAGGTTTTCCTGTGAAGTAATATAACTAGTTATAAAATTCTAAAACTGTTTGATCAAAGCTTCCAAGCTGGTTGTCGTGTTTGTAAAAAATATGCAGTGAGACTGAGATATTTTCAATTAAAGTAGTGTATGTTGTGCATTCAGAAACAGGAATTATTAAGAACGTTCCTAATTTCAATCACATCATCTTGGTACTTTCCGATACAAATTATACTATAATGTAGAAAAATTATATGAAACATATTTACCAAAAATCAACCAAAAATAACATAAATATAATTGCACCAACTAGAAAACTTTATTCTATATAGTTCAATCAAAAAATTTTATTTTTTACTCTTCAATCATAACAATATTATAATCCATGAGATTTTCAGTTAAAAAATCAAAATTAAATAACAATTATTTTTAAAAATAACAAAACAGTTACTTAGCTTGTTAATTCAAATTTAATAAAAACATAAATAATATATTAGATTTAAAATAATTTCATTAAAAGTAATACAATTTTAATAAAAAAAATTATCTTAACGGTTGGTGGTTCAATTATTTCAAACAAATTAAATTAAAAATAAGAATTTTTTATGTTACTGATAATATTCGTTAAAATTACTTTACTTTTAAGAAAATTATAAGAAGCACACGTATTTCTATTAATTAAATTGATATAATCTATTTAAAATTGTTTTGAAAATAGATGAACAAAAATGTATGCATATTATTGTTAGGGTTTGTTGAGAAATTATTGGTCGTTTATAACTTTTTTTTCTATTTAGACAATGAAATAATAGCATTTAAAAAAATTGAAAATTAGTAACGATGAAAGTTTTGTGGAACGACTCAAGTCTGTTTGGATTAACCAAACATCACTGAACGTGACCGTTTAATTCAACAACAAATTAAATCAATATTTCAAAGATACCGCAAACATTTATTAATCCGTTTGATTTTTAGCTAGCTCATCCCGAATGCTAAAAATACTTGACATCAAGCTTAATTTTTCGATATTATTTAGTTTATAAATTTTGTTCTTACATTGTTTTATTCTATTTTAATAATGTTTCATTATTGAACAACCTTTTAAAATAAGGAATCACTATTTTTACCTAGATTTCAAATACCACATAGTACGCTATGTACCTATAACATAAATGCATTTAAAATTAAAATTAAAACCATTTCAGCCATAAATTTTAACCACAATTAAATTAACTTTAAGTTATGTATCTTTGGATTTTTGTTTTCTTAAATTTTATTAGAAATTTATTCAGATTTTACATTTGATTTTCTAAAAGTTGTGCATTACCGGAATCACAAATAATAGTTTATAGTTATGCTTTTAATGATTATTAATCAACTTTGTTTCAAAAAAATGTAATAATAAATTTAATTATGTGCATTGAGTTCAAATAGATTATAACTAGATATGCTTATTAGTTAATGCAAATGACAAAATTTTAGAAAATGATATATGGTTATAACTTTTCACATCGAAAAAACAATTTGCATATCTTAACAGCGTTTGATTAAATTATCAAAAATTTGTTTTTGTGGAATAACTTAACTAAGATACAAAGTAATTAGAAAGGAAAATAGGAAAATAGAGTTTTTAGGAAAATACAGTTTGCCGACCTGTTTACAATTCGGTGTTAGAGGTGAAACATTTCGAATCACAATATGGTATGCTGTTACGTTCCTATGCTTAAATCTTGATAAGCAGATACTTATATGCTGCTATGCTTATACTTGTGGCGATATGCCAACATGCGGATTTTAACAGAATAGTGGTATCCGTCGAGAATCGACCCTGTTACCCTTCTATGCTTATTTTTTTTTTTTTTTTTTTTATTCTAAGTTAGGCATGTTTAGTGTTAATCATAATAAATTATTAATTAACGTCTCTGAATATCCGAAGATACCATGCCAACTAGGAAGTGTGGGTAAGTTTGAATAAATTAAGTTTCTTTTAGAAATTTATGGACGCTAACTTTAAAACTTTGAGGATTAAAGCTATCAGGAAAAACCCATGAAGGTAAGGCGTTCCAGAAATGAGAGACTCTGTTGAAAAAATCACGCTGAAAGGCAACAGTTCTGCACCTTTTTATATGAACCGTAAAAGGATGGGCTATAAAATTTGCTCTGGTGTTACGCAATGGGATTGCTAGTTCAGGTAAAATTGATTTAATCTCTTCGCTTATAATATGCTATTATGCTTATATGCTCGTATGCTGATCAAACTTCCCCATATTCATAAATCAATTGCTTCTTCTGATTTTCTTCCTTCTCTTAAGATTACAACTTTGAATTTAGCAAAATGTATTTCCACAGAAAATAGTTCTCGAACAGTCAGTTTATCATACAATGCGATTATTCATGTGTATTACCTAAAAGTTTAATACCGGCGATGTATTCTTTGAGGTATACAGAATTAAATTTTGAGGTTGGTAATAAATTTGGACTGTATTTTGTTTAAATCGTGGTAATATGACACTAAATTAATCAGTTTCTTTGCTGACCAGTGGTCCAAAATTTTTTTAGCGATAGTCTATTTAACTGATCCTGGAGTCGGTTAACGGTTTAAGAAATCTGGAGTTGGTTAACAGAAGTTCAAAAGTGAGTTGCACTGACCTTCAATTTTGTTTAAATATAGGTTTTTGGTACTCTACTCCATGGGCTTACTTTAGAACTTTTGTCTTATTAATTTATTTCACTGCATGTTAATTAAATTATAGAAAGAAAAATTAAAACTTACTGTAACCATTGTTTATGTTATTAAATTATGACTGCGGTTTCGAAAAATTATCATATCTACAAACTCTAAATAAACGAAAGAAAACTGTTCTGAAAAGCCAAAACATGCTAAAATGTTCAATACAAAAGTGATTATTATTACCATCAGATTTTTCTGTCTAAGCCGTTTAATTAGACAGTAAAACAATGTAGACCAGTGAAAATAGCTTTTTGTGAGGAAAAAATTAGTAACAGCATGAAAACAATTGGATAAAGAAGAAAATATTGCGTAAATGATGGGAAACATAAGTTAAAGGTGATCCGAGCTACGAGGGTGAAATGGGGTGAGTTTTTTAGTGGTAGAAAATGGTTTTTCACGATTTTCAGCAAAACTAGACCTTCTATCGAAAAAAATTTAAAGTAAAAACTGTAGGTAATAAAAAGGTCTATAATTTTTATACAAATCATTTTTTCACATAACCTAAAATTTGCCGTGAACATAGCAAAAACCGAGAAAACATCTTTTCGTTTTTAATTTTTTTCTCCTATAAAAAATTTTTTTTCACACAACTCGGTGAAAACGTACCTTATTATGTCCCTAATACGCTGTAAATTTTTTGGAATCAAAATATTTATTTTTACGTTTGATTTTGATTTTAATCCAAAAAAGTGACCTCATTTTCACACACTCTCCTGTGTTGGAAACAGTTTAAAAAAAATCAGTAATCTTTATTTTTGTTGAAACGTTTACTTTTAGATGGTGTAAAAATTTAAATTTTTCAGGTATTTTGTTTTTAACTACATTGAAAAAAACATGTTCTATTTTCAATCGAAATGCTGTTGTCTCAACCTTGCCGCGGAGGCATATATGGCAAATTGAACACCGAAATTGATTCAGTTATACAGTTACAGGACGATGTAGTTAAGACAACCACATGGAAAGTTTATTTGAAAATTTAAATATAGTTCAATTAATTAATTAATTATTAATTAATTATTTTAATTTTTAATTAATTAATTATTTTCTTATATATTTTAAATTCTAATATTATTTATTTTATCTTGTGTTAAACATTCTTGGTTTATTACATTAACATTATCTTTTTATACACTAAATTTAAACTTTTTATTGTAATTTTTTATATCATTTTTAAATATTGTCTTCAATTTGTATTACTTTTATAACTAGCATGTTATTGGAAATATTTCCGTTTGCTAGTATTTAAATTGAAATAAATAAATAAATAAATTTCAAATACTTCTTTTTTGAAATGGAAATTTCATGATATAAGTAAATTGTTTTTATTGAAATAGTTATTAACTTTATTCAACTACTGTTATATTGCATGTAACACATTAAATTTTAAATGAACCTCATTCTATTATAGATGGAAAATCGAATCAAGACGCCGATGATGGGAACCCGACCTTTTCCGATTTGTTTGAAACTTCGGTAATCGTTAGAATAACAAAAAAAATTAATTCGTGGTTTTTATTTTTCCACTAGTTTTGATACAGGGTGGCTTGAAATTTCTTAAAAAATTTAGTGACCATTAAAGATTAAAGTTAAATTGTGCTCGAACGGGTTATTCGATTTGAGTAATTTTTTTTTGTTTGAAAGATACTTTGTGGGTTTATAGAAATATTACACTGGCAAAAAAAATTTATATTTTAGATAATTTTTTTTTAATTTTAATTCTTCAAACATGGTTTATTCAAAAAGTTTTCTTTCAGTTTTTATATTTTAAAAATTTATTATTTACTTAAAACATACTAAAACTACAAACATGCGTTGGTGTTTGTTTTTGAGAAAAAGGCATTTAAGAATATTATTAGTTTGATATTTTTTGTACTTTATGCCATTTACTAAGAACTAGTTTACCGATTTTATTCAATTTTTTTTGTTTAGAAGGTAGTAAATAAGACTTAATAAAAAAACTAACACTGAAAAACTTTTTGCTTATTTTACATGAAATTTTTTAGTTTTATGTATTTTGTAAAAAAATAGTATTTTCAAGGATGACTAAATCCTGAAGCACCTCTTTTTTCGTTTTCTTTTTATAGTTTTCTAAAGATTTAGTCCTGTAACCAAAACATGCTAAGATTACAGAGAAGCGTTTTGTTTCGATAACGAGACAAACCCATTTGAATACTTTCTAACAAAAAATATACAAATTGCCGATTTTCCTGAAATTTGGCAGATAAATGGTGAATTTTTTTAAAATTACAATAAACAATTCATATAATTAATTATTATATATTATAAGTTAAAATAGCCATTAAATATTTAAAGTAACTTTTAAAAAAAATTACAAAATTTATAAAAATTTTGAAATAATATGCATATGTGGTTTTCGCCACATGATCATGATCATTTCAGGCAAGAGCACTACTGTAGTGAAGACATGAAATATCAAAAAGCAATTCAATTTTAAATTATCAAATTATAAACAATGAGAAAATCGAAACATTTTAAGGTGCTTGTAAATGAGCAACTGTTTACGGCAAATGTGTGGCAAAAAAACATGTGTGAATTCAATAAAAAATGTGTGAATTCAAAAGCATTCTTCGGCAATTTTTTCGTATTGCCCGGCAATATATTCGTATAGCTCGGTAATATGCCGGTATTGCAACTAATGGCTGTTGATTTTTTTGATCGAGTGAAAATATTAAACATTGCCCGGCAACTATTTCGATTTTTGTTGATGTTTTTATGGAATTTGATGACGGTAGTTCGTTTTGAAGATTTGTAAATATGTGGTTCTGTTTTGAGAATGAGTGAACTTATTTTTGTTTATAAATCGTTTAATTTTAGTATTTTGAATGGAGGATAAAGTTGATAATTATTTAGTAAATTTGTAAACCTTCTGCCATGATCCGAAAAGCATTTCGGTATGATGACCGGATTTTAATGTATAAAAACACAAGGTTTTAAATTTTTAAACAAATAATTTAGTTTGATGGATAATGAGTGGATAAACAAGCATGCTCAAGAATTCCAGTTATATGCAAGACAAGGAGAAGCTACCATTGCGTTCGTTTTACAACAATAATACGAATTTTTTTGTGATAGGTTGGAATGTCACAATAACCAATATTTTTTGTTGAAGTCATACGTCACACAACAACATGCGTTCTAAAGTGTTGTTGTTATAGATGTTATGTTAGCCACCCAAAATTATAGATGTTATGGATGTTGGCTAATCATTCCATTTAAATGCAATTTGGAAAAACAAGTACTCTGCATTCTGTTACTATGACAGTGTGGGTTCTCGACCATGTGACTGTTCGCACTAACCTACACTCAAAAAAATATTGCAGTTAAGATTTACAAAATCGTTTTGTAAAATTGCTAACAAAATATTTTTGTGAATTTACCAAAAAATACTAAACTTTATAGAAAATTTTGTATACTTTTTTAAATATGAAAAACATTTGTAAACTTACCAATTGTTTTTGTGATTTGGATTAAAAAAGTACAAAATCATAAATATTTCTAATTACAACTTTTTTTTATTGTTTTGACAAAAATATTTTTAAGATTATGTTGATTTTTCTAAATTTTAAATCATAAATCGTGTATCCATAACAAAATGAAAATCAATTGTACAAAATTTTGTAAAATTTTGTGAACAGAAAAATAACATTCTACAATTTTTATTGTAAAACTTAATACGAATATTGAAGATTTTTTTTTAAACTTTACAAAGAGACTTTTGCAATTTAAAAAATCAACAACTATTTTACAAAAAAAAAAATTCTTTTTTCAAACACTTTTATAAAAGTTTATAAATTGAAGTCATAACGAAAATTGGTATTAAACCTTTTCAGTTACAATCTGGTTGTCTAAGTAGAAAAATAATTTTTTTTAAATTGTGCTAATTTAGTGGTCTATATATAATAAATAGTGGTAGTGATAGTCTCTAGCTTGAACAGTATTAACATCATCGTCGTTTTAAATGACACTTTTGATGGTTAATACATAATAATTAATATTATGATGATATTATGATAATAGTTTAAATTGTCGACTACGTTCAATTTTGATGGACAATAATAATGTAATGAAAATTAATCAAAATATGGCGACTGGCATAGCAGGACAACTAGCGAGCTATAATAAATCCGTTTCTTACTGAATGTATGGTAAGTTGTTTTAACTTAGAGTCTACATTCTTTATACATATGGGACGTTTTATCTCAAACGCATCAAGGCTGTGTTCAAAATTCTCTGTCGTAAAAAAATTTGTTTATGGCGCAAATATAAGCAAGATTATAGAGTTTCTTAAACTGTTTAACTGCTATACTTGTAAAATTCATCGCATCTTTTAATAGCAACCGTTTTTTCAATTTTTTTAACTATTATATCAAAATGTTTAAGGGTATGTTCGTGTTTAGCAAGCAAAGGTCAGAAAAGGGGTTCAACTTTCAACGACTAATAGAATTTTGAGCTCAGCGTTGATCCGTTTGACGTGATACATTCCATACATAGGTCAAAATCACGAATTTTAAACCAGAAATTCGGTTTTTTAACACAAACTTTTTGATTTGTTTTAACTTTTTTTTACAGTGAAAGAGAAAATAAAAAACAACATTTCATAGGGAAGAAAAGTTTTTGTAATCGCGAGTGATTCTCCCTTTAAGTTAGGTGTAATTTTAAAAACCACGAGTTTCATATATGTTCAGTTTGATGTATTTCACTAACAACTTAACGGCTTTCAATTTTTTTTTGTTTTAATAGTATGAGTAAGTCTTTTTTTAATTAAAATAAATACAATTACAGTTTTTGATTATTTGTTATAAAAAGTATTAAAAAATAATAAGGGATGGACGGTGGATATCTCCGTTAAATTTTATTTTTTGCCTTATAATTTCATTAATTTTCTACATAATACTAAACATTTAGATTTTGGCGATTTTTTTTTTGGAAATTTAAAAAAAAACTAAAGAGATAATAATTTATTCAAAAATTTCTATAATTTCCAAAAAAATATAGCACAAAACCCAATTTTTTGTGAATTAATAAAGTTTTAAAATTATAAAAGAAAATATAAAAAACAATCGATGAGATATAAACCTTATTATTTTTTAATTTTGCATAGTAAATTGTTAAAAAATTATAACTTAAAAATTAAAATATTATTATCAAAAATGTCTTTTTTTAACCTTTAAACACAACAAAAATTTTTAAATCTCATAGTAGCTCATTAAATTAAACATTTATAAAACTCGTGCTTTTTAAAATTTAACCCTAGTTATAAAGGGAGAACTGGGTGGTTATTTCGTAGCGTTATCTCACTAGGTGAGATAAAAAGTGAGATAAAATATTTGTCTTTGATCGATTATATTAGATAAAAGAAATCATTTAAACATAATTTTTTTATCTCACTATTTATCTCACCTAGTGAGATAACGCTACAAAATAACCACCCTGTTCAAGACAAAAAAATAATTTTTCATGGGCAGAACTAAACCAAAATTGGAGAAACACTTGTGTTACAAGACTAAAATTAATTAAATTCAACGCCTCAACGGGAGATATATTTCATAACTTTCAACATTAGAGGAAACCATAGGGTTAGAAATTGGTAAGCATAAACATGCAGCATGTAAGTTTGATGAAAAAGTTGATAATTATTTATTTTTTAAATTTGTTTACAGACCGAAAAAGATTTAAAATGGCAAAGTAAACCTATGCCACAAGAAAAAGTAAAACCATTTAGTGACGTAGCATTTTTCTCAATATTATAACAAAAGGATAATCTGCGATTTTATTTCATTTAATATACTACGTTAATATCACATTAAGTGACGAAAGAAAATGTAAAACAAACATGTATCTTTCTATAGGATTTAGTGTTCCGGATCCCAAAAAAGTTTCCTTTTCCTGATGAATTAGAGAAACTGCGATTTTTGATTTAGTAATTTAGTAAACGAAAATTCATTCAACATACCGAATAGGCTTATAAAATATTGTAAAAAATTTTAACTAGAAATTATTTACAAAATGTATGCAAAAAAAGTGTTTTATTTATTAACGGAGTTCCCATATGATACATGTGCATGTTTATATATGTATATGTATATATATATATATATATATATATATATATATATATATATATATATATATATATATATATATTATATATATATATATATATATATATATATATATATATATATATATATATATATATATATATATATATATATATATATATATATATATATATATATATATAATATTTATATGTATTACAAAAAAAAATATTATTGAATCCATAAATGCTTTTTGTTGATACTATAAAAGGGTTTGTACTTTTTCTAAAATTTTTGTGAAAACAATTTAATAAGTTTTATAAATTTCACAATATCTCTGATAAATTTAAATTTTTAATTTGAAGATTTTACAAAATATTTATTAAGCCAAAAAATGTTTCTGCCATTTTCATAATTTAATTTATAAACCTTAAAATCTTTTGTTGGATGTAAATAAAAGAATTTGTAGTGTTTATAAATAATTTTTTTCACAATGACAATATTTATTGTAAAAATGTAAATTTTACAAAAATTTTTGTGTGTTGTATATTTATAAAAAAATTGTAAAATGTATGTAGAATTTTATTAGTTTCACTTGGTTTTTTTTTTGAGTGTACTGACGTGAAGAATAAAACGCGCCAAATAATATATTTGAGGAATAATGCTTCCGATTTCATCAGCACTGTTAATGACGATAATTGTAAAAAATAGCAAGATCGACAACAGTGCGTCATTGTTATTGGGAATCAAGATTTTATGTCAAACTTCGAACACCTTCAATTTGTATAGCATGCTTTAGATCAGAGGGACCATAGGATCAGGGACCAGAGACTGTAGGACCAGCACCATACTAGTATAGTTGGTGTGTGGCGAGCACTGAGTTTAATTAATCTTTGCTCCACACTTCAATTCCGCTCTTTTCCGTTAGCTTTTAGGTAATCTTCTTCTAAAACAATTTTATGCGATACATCTGCTGGTATCGCTCGGTTATATATACCAAAACAATTTCATCAATCCGTTTTTAATAGCCTACACAATTTATCCCATCCAGGGGTTAACAGTTCTGTCAAACTCTTTACGGATAAGGTCATTTAGCCATCCGTTAAAAAAGGACGTGCTCGTTTACATGCTATTTTACATGGGTTATGTTAAAACATTGCCGGGCAATATTGCTAAAAATATTGCCCGGCAATATTATCGGCAACACATTGTCGAAAAAATAAAAAACACGTATTAATATTTTTTGTTATTCTAAAGATTACCGAAGTTTCAAACAAATCGGAAAATGTCGGGTTCAAATTTCTTATTTTATCGGCTTTTTGATTCGATTTTCCATCTATAAGGAAATGTTTACGTGTAGTTGTCCGAATCAATGTAAAACTATTCGCAAGCATTTTTACTTTGTTTGAATAATAAACTGTTTACTTCAACATAAGGTTGTCATTACTTTTTTTCTTTTCGGTATAAGATGTAGTTCTTTGTAGCTCTTTAGTTTAAGGACATCATATAATATGTTTTCTAACGGTTTTAAGTAGAACCTTCGAGTTTGTTCAACTTCTGAATTAAATTTAACGCGCCGAAGGTGTCATTTGAGATAATATAACATTCTTCAAAAACCTTAACAAGATATTTCCATTATGTTTAACTGCGATAAACCTAAAACACATTAATTTCCATATAAATGACTAATTTTTACAAATTTATTATTAAAATAAATAAAAAGATCAACAACTAAGATTTTAAAACACATACCATTCAAAATCATATAAAAATAAATTAAAAAATTTAAAAATAGAAAAACCAAAATACTAATCATAAAATGCATAAAATCATTACAAATCGATTCTGCAAACGTTCATCTGTTCTCAAGATTAAAATTATAATTTATAGACAGACGTTCACCTAAAAAGATAATCGTAATTATATTCAAAAGTGTCAAATTTCGAAAATTAAAATATTTCATATTAAAATTATGTATAATTATTAAATAAATATTTATTAGATATGAATTTGATTATATTCGTTTATTAATTGAAATGATCACGATTAAGTAATAAAAATTTAGTTATTAACATTCTTAGATTTATACGGGTATTTAGGTTTAAAAAGGGTTCTTTCGCTGCAGTATTTTTATGAATAAACATTAAGTTTGTTATTAATTTATTGTATTAAAATTAATTTAATTATAATGCATTGTTTTTTCACATAGCAAGTATTTTCACTTCATTATTTTAGTATTTCAGTATTTGATGCTATCTTACATATTATCTCAGATGGATTAAGATATAAAAAAATATATTACGATATTAATCAATTTAAAAAACGAAAGCTTAAAATTTTATTAGATTTATATTAGCTTAAAATTTAATTAGATTTATAAATTAGATTTATTTATTATTAGATTTATTTAATTAGATTCAGATAAGATATGAAGAATATATATGAGACTCCTAGCATATGCGAAATTGGTAAACGGTATATAAATCGGAAGCTAAAGTTGTTGAATTGTATAAAATGTATGTAATAAATTAATGTCAGTGTTTATTATTGCAAGTAAATTTATTATTTTAATTTTAAATAAAATTAAGATTCGAAACATCTAAACATTATAAAACACTTCAGATTAATGAAATATTACGTACATCGGATTTTTTTTATATCGGACATTTAAGTTTAAAATGATTTTTATGATTAAATAAACAATTAAAACACTTTCTATTGGGTGAACGTTTTCAACTGACTTTTGACTCTTTAAACTTGACTTAAAGTTTTTTTCTGTGTGTTTTAAATGACTCTGCCTGTTCCTTTACTTATGAGCAATTTCACGCAAGTTCAGCAAATTTTTGGGAAATTTTGACTTGACTCCTTTTAATTTTGATTATTTTTAAACTAAATTGAAGCTTATTTTATCTAACAACTTGTGAAAGTTTAGGACTAGCATTACGTTTTGTTTTAAAGATAAAATTCGTTGTGCATATGACTGTCGGGAATCAGCTTTTTTTGTTCTGAAGAAAAATTATAAAAATGGCGTTATAAACTAAGAGATTTTTTTTTATGTTAAATATCAAATATTTTATTTTAAATGAACTTTTTAAAATTTTATAAAAATTATATATATACAATAAAGAAAATATGAGCAATTTCAGCATAAATCCACAAAAGCGCTTATTGCTATGTACATTAAATGAAGCTTATGTGGAGTTTAAAAATAAGTTTCCTGATGTGAAAATAGGATTAACTAAATTTACGTCCCTTCGACCACAAGAATGTATAAAATTATCCCAAGGAGTTCATAATGTGTGCGTGTGTACCATACATCAAAATATGAAACTAATGATTCAACACTCTAAGATGTCTTGGATTGCTGATGCTGCTTCCCAGAATTATAAAACATTAATTGACTTTGTTTCATGTGGTGAATTAAAAGAAGATTGTCATACTTTGAACTTTGAAGTGCAATGAATATTAAGAAAAACTTCAACAACTGGAAGAAAAATTACTAAATGATTTTGACGTTAAAGGAATCCTTCAAGTCAAATATCAACAATGGAATACCACTGATCGATACAATTTGGATACTTTTATAGAAACTGTAGAAGAATTTAAGAAAAAATTTATTTACCGTTTACAAATTTTGATACCACACAACTTTATAGCAAAACAGCAATCTACATTCATTGAGGAAAGAAAAAAAAATTAGAACCAGGAGAGTGCAAAAAAAAACTTTTTTGGAACCAAACGAGTGGGGTGTCATTTGAAAGAACACTTAATTTAAGAAACATTGCAACATTTTTTAGAATTCTGCGATGAACAGTTTTTTAGTTATTGATGAAAAAAAGTGCTATTTTAAGTGTATGTATACTACCCTATATTTCGACGCTGATTTATAGAACAAATATTTCCAATTTAGACCATTAAAATACTGGTTAAATCTCTTTAGCTAACATAAACTTATGTTAGCTAAATTTCTTTAGCTAACATAAACAACTATGGATAAGATTTAACCTCAAGTAACATTTTTGATCAATGTAGCTGTGATTGACATTTACTGTTGACGTTTACGATTAAGCATTTATTCTGTTATGCATCCATAGTTTGGCGATATAAAGACTTTACAACATAACTTTATGTCATTTATTTTTGATATTGTGCTCTTTTACATTCACGGAACCCTTGGCGAGCGAACTTTATTCGCACTTGTTCGACTTTTTTTATATTTATGAAAGACTATCTATAAACAAAAAATAATCAAAATTAAAAGAGGACAAGTCAAAACGTTGTTGAATCTTCGTGAAATTGCTCTTTTATAATATTATTAACGGTTTTTTGTAGAGATCTTTAAGAATCCAAAAATTCAAAATTTGACCAGGAAATTCAGAACTTTATTTCTAATTTTTTTAGATCTATATTTTTTTTTAAACAAATTTTAAAATAAAAAGCTGTTTTAGAGAATTCTTCGAATTTTTTTAATACAACCAAAATACCATTCATTCATTTAAAAGTGATCCGAAAGTATCCTCGTCAAAAGCTCCATAAATATCAAGTTTCTGAAAGTTTTCGTGTTTGAAAAGAAAAAGAGGAAAGTTAACGAGGTTGTCAAAAAGAAAGTTAAGGAGGTTGTCTACGAAATCATAAATATTAATCCCTTACATTACATTATTTCTTTACTATAAAAACCAGCTCATCCAGTTTCATATATTAATAAAGCTTCTTAAACAATAACAAAAATTTAATTAGTTAATTAAAACTAGATATTTTTTTATCTACTAATTTAATATAATAATATTATGTTTCAAATATTACATAATTTAAAATTCAAATTAAATTAACTATAGATTATATCATGAATTGCATTTAGGCCTAATATTAACATATATAGATGAACTCATGGGCTTAAGATTAGTTTGTCAAGATCAGTATCACAATCTACGTATGGAATTCCGAACAAAAAATTCAATCTCAAAGATTTAAATTAAAACAAGTTTCATTTTTGATAGCATATCTGTTTCTGGAAAATATATTTTTTGATGATCAATACGTTTACTTGACATACTTTATACTGTTAGCTTAAGAGAATTTGCTGACTATACTTGTAGTTCATAAAAGTCGTTCAAATATAAAACAATCAAGAATTTAATTAACCAAAACGATATTACCGTTTATGCACTGCAACTTATCATTCTCATGCTTTATATTAAATCATAATTTTCTATATGAAAGAAAAAACGAAACGACAAAATTTCAAATGACAGTCAATTCATTCATACAGTCATATGTTATTATAAAAATAGGTATAAACCAATTCAACCATGGAAATAAATTAAAATAATCTCAGATCCGTTTCGACATCGACCGAAGTGTCATTGAAGGAACAAGAGTATTAAAACCGGAAAAATGATGTAAGAACAACACAAAATATACCTAAATCCAGAACTCGAAAGACTTTTCAAAGTCGAAAGAAGAAAGACTAAAACAGAACTGGAGAAATGACAAGCCAACGACCTCTTTGAGCAAGTTTTTATCTTATTTTTTATTAATTTTCTTTAGTTTTATCTTTAGTTTAGTTTTGAAATAAAAGTTGTTGTTTGCATATGTGACTTTGAATTTTTTCTCAATGTGTCTCCACGTAAAAGTAAATTACTTTTTTTTCTTTACTTTTTACTTTTAATTTTTTTTTATAATTTTCGTTCTTGAAGAAATTTATAGTTCTTACTTTTCAATGACGTAATGTGGTTGTTAATTGTGATTGTTTGATTTATATTTATGAAAATGTAAGAAATATTAATTGTAAATAAAGGTTAGATAGTGTTGCTTGAGATTTATGAATCGTAATTTGTTGTTGGAAATGAGTTAAATGGTTGGTGACCTAGTTTGATACTTCAATTATGCCCTATCACATGATTCAAAGAATAAGTAGATATATGATGATATGTATGGCTATTTACATTTTTGTAAAAAATTATCAAAGATACAAAGTCAACGGCTAGCTGTCATGGTACCGTTAGATATTCAAAGCTAAGCATGCTTAAATAATTCATAAAAAAAAGATTCGTTCATGATATAACTGCTGTCTGTTATAAATTAAAAGGAACAAAAATAACCAATTTATTATATGGGTAGTTCCACATACGAAGGAAGAAAATGGAGCTAATTACGGAACGACATGTTTTTTGCGTATAAGTTCTGGCAAGTAGTTGTAGTTAAAGTTGATGACGTTCTTTCAACTTTTCTGAATGTGGCCAGTCAAAAAAAAAAATACAAGAGTCACAATAAAAAAAAAATCCTTCTTACTCCTAAATTAACTCAAAATTATCTCAATATTATCTCAAAACACGAAATAAACATTTATTTAAGTTAAATCCCGCTTTTAAACTTCCAGGGAACTGAGACCAGGGCACTGATAATTTTTTCTAATTCGCTTAAAAATGACAAAATTACGTCTAAAAGAAAAAAAGTCCGAGCGGCAGGATGTCCGCTAGAAATAGGTAGATTTCGAGATCAGACAGTTTTGTGTACAAGTAGAATCTGGGGCCCTATTCCCGAACACATAAATGTCATCACAATATTGTAAATTCACACAATATTGTGAATTTCGTAGTATGTAACACCAATTTGGTGAAAATTCAAAACAATATTGTGAATCTGACAAGAACAATATAGTTACTGTCAAAATCACAATTTTGCTTTAAGTTTTGTGTGTTGACTTTTTTATATAAATTTCTCCGATTGGCGTAAAAATTAATTTAATACGCAAAATTAAGTCTTTAATAATATTAAATAATCATATTTTTATATAAATATCATTAAAACATATTTATTTATTAAATATATTTTTATTTTATTTTGCATCTTTCAAGATTAAAAAAGTTAGTTGTCAAAAGTACGAATCTAGTACCAAAAATCTGTTATAATTTTGTAAAAATTTGTTATAATTTGTTTGACACAAATATGAGTAACAGAATACCATTTTTAAACAAAGTTGTTGAGCATTTTGGTGAAATTGACAATATTGTCGATTGACAAATATGTGTTCGGGAATAGGGCCCCTGATCTATCAGATTAGTTTAAACAAAACAAACTAATTACAAACAGATATCGAACAAATTTTAAAAAGAAAATTAGCTACATATAAGCAAAACTACATCTATCTAATTTTGCAACAAACAAATATCAGAGCAATTTCACGAAGATTCAACATCGTTTTGACTTGACCCCTTTTAATTTTGATTATTTTTTGTTTATAGATAGTCTTTGATAAATAAAAAATACAAGTTCTCTTAGAATTTTTTTTTTCGACCAGGGGTCTTCACAGGGTGCCCCTCAATTTTTGTTATTTTGTGATGTGAGTGCATTTTGACGAGCGATTGTAGAAAAACTACTCAATCGATTTTCATAAATGATATGTCGTTGAATAGGTATTAGAACAAAGTTTTTAAAAATGTACACTGTTAATTTTTTGAAATAATTTTTAACGGTGTAACATAAGAAAAAAATGGTGTAATTGAAAAAAAGATGGCACTAACTTTTTTTTTTTTTTTTTTTTAAACTAAATTGAAGCTTATTTTATATCTAACAACTTGTGAAAGTTTAGGACTAGCATCATTTTTTGTTTTAGAGATAAAATTCGTTGTGCATATGACTGTCGGGAATCAGTTTTTTTTGTTCTGAAGAAAAAGTATAAAAATGGCGATTTTTAGATTCATTTTTTTTTTTTATGTTAAATATCAAATATTTTATTATTAAATGAACTTTTTAAAAAGCAATTTCAGTCAAGTTCAGCAAAATTTTGCGACATTTTGACTCGACCCTTTTTAATTTGGTCTATTTTGGTCTAAATTTAAAAAAAATCTACTTGAAGCCGTATTTTTCATTTATCAAAGGCTATCTATAAACCGAATATAGACCAAAATAGACCAAATTAAAAAGGGTCGAGTCCAAATGTCGCAAAATTTTGCTGAACTTGACTGAAATTGCTTTTTAAAAAGTTCATTTAATAATAAAATATTTGATATTTAACATAAAAAAAAAATCTGAATCTAAAAATCGCCATTTTTATAATTTTTCTTCAGAACAAAAAAAACTGATTCCCGACAGTCATATGCACAACGAATTTTATCTCTAAAACAAAAAATTATGCTAGTCCTAAACTTTCACAAGTTGTTAGATATAAAATAAGCTTCAATTTAGTTTAAAAAAAAAAAAAAAAAAAAAAAGTTAGTGCCATCTTTTTTTCAATTACACCATTTTTTTCTTATGTTACACCGTTAAAAATTATTTCAAAAAATTAACAGTGTACATTTTTTAAAACTTTGTTCTAATACCTATTCAACGACATATCATTTATGAAAATCGATTGAGTAGTTTTTCTACAATCGCTCGTCAAAATGCACTCACATCACAAAATAACAAAAATTGAGGGGCACCCTGTGAAGACCCCTGGTCGAAAAAAAAAATTCTAAGAGAACTTGTATTTTTTATTTATCAAAGACTATCTATAAACAAAAAATAATCAAAATTAAAAGGGGTCAAGTCAAAACGATGTTGAATCTTCGTGAAATTGCTCATCAGATTTACCACAGAACATATGTGTGACAATTTATGACACTATATGAAAAACAAACACCTACCTACTCTATATAATATGTCGTGCAACTACTGAAAAATATCAAAATAGTTTATTTCTAATAGTGAATTCTTTTCTACTTGTTCGGTACAAGTTCCGACTCCGAATTATCCAAATTTGTTTTTTTTGTATTGTTTTTTTTACAAAAGAATACAAATTTCGTTAATTCTGGGGCCCTATTCCCGAACACATAAATGTCATCACAATATTGTAAATTCACACAATATTGTGAATTTCGTATTATGTAACACCAATTTGGTGAAAATTCAACACAATATTGTGAATCTGACAAGAACAATATAGTTACTGTCAAAATCACAATTTTGCTTTATGTTTTGTGTGTTGACTTTTTTATACAAATTTCATCGATTGGCGTAAAAATTAATTTATAACTCCAAATTAAGTCTTTAATAATATTAAATAATCATATTTTTATATAAATATCATTAGAACATATTTATTTATTAAATATATTTTTATTTTATTTTGCATCTTTTAAGATTAAAAAAGTTAGTTGTCAAAAGTACGAATCTAGTACCAAAAATCTGTTATAATTTTGTAAAAATTTGTTTGACACAAATATGAGTTACAGAATACCATTTTTAAACAAAGTTGTTAAGCATTTTGGTGAAATTGACAATATTTTCGATTGACAAATATGTGTTCGGGAATAGGGCCGCTGTGTTGGAACTTGTACCGAACAGGTAGAACAGAATTCACTATAAGAAAAAAAGTTTTTTTTCTTCTATTCAAATCTTTTTATTTTTTTTCATTGACTGTTATAAGGTTTTTGCAAATTGTTTTTCTTAGGGCTTGTTGCAAACTTTTTTGTTGAAGCCGACAAGTCAAAAATCTCTAACTGCAGAGGTTTATGTTTATAAGAAACGAATTAAAATGTTTCCACAGATTCTAAATTTATGAAGTTTTTAAAAATATTAGTATCCAAACGGCCGTAATAACGAATTTAAAAAACCATTTTTTTTTCTAACATAAAGCCTCTAGTTTCTTAACCATGTGTTGGATTTAGCTGATTTACGAATTTGTCCAAGATATTCATAAAACACACATTTTAAAAAAGAGTTTTTTGAGCTGGCTCCACAAATGCGACCGTAAGACTGCCGGTTGTTTCAAACGCATTTTGTGTTTTACAATCTTTTTTGTTGGAAACGCTCACTCAGAAACTTCCAACTGCAGAGGTCTATTTTTTGAAAGAAACTGATAAAAAAGATTTCAAAGATTCTAAATTTGTGAAGTTTTTAAAAATATTAGTATTCAAACGGCCGTTATAACGTATCTAAAAAACAGAGTTTTTTTCTAGTATAAAGCTTCTAGTTTCTTAACCGTCTGTCGGCTGTGGCTGATTTACGAACTAGTCCAAGATAATTATATAACACACATTTCTCAAAAAAATTTTTGATCTGGCTTTACAAATGCGACCGTTGTTTGAAAAAAAAATTTTTTTTTGCAAACTTTTTTGTTGGAGCCTCTCACTCAGGAACCTCCTCTAACTGCAGAATTCTATTTTTAGAATAAATTGATAAAAAAATTCCAAAGATTCTAAATTTGTTAATTTTTTTAAAATATTAGTATCCAAACGGCCGTTATAATGGCTTTAAAAATCAATTCTTTTAGAAAAAAGCCTCTAGTTTCTTAACCACGTGTCGGATTTTGCTGATTCACGAACTCGTCCAAGATATTAATAGAACACACATGTACAGAATGAATTGAGAATTGTTTTGATCTACCTCAACAAATGCGACCATGAGAATCGTTTATATATATATATATATATATATATATATATATATATATATATATATATATATATATATATATATATATATATATATATATATATATATATATATATATATATATATAAATATATATATATATATATATATATATATATATATATATATATATATATATATATATATATATATATATATATATATATATATATATATATATATATATATATATATATATATATATATATATATATATATATATATATATATATATATATATATATATATATATATATATATATATATATATATATATATATATATTAGGGCGGCAACTTTGAACTTTTGGCATCCGATCCGGGGAGCGCATTGATAAAAAGTTGCAGGGGTCTTTAAAACTACTATATTCCAAATTTGAGCTCGATCGATTAATTCTCTCCACTGGCCCAAATTCGATTTATAAAGAAACCTCACTTTGGAAGTAAGCATTTTTTCAAACTGCTGGCGACTCCACAAATGTTTTTCTCGATTTTCAAATTTTTTTTTTGTTACATCACAAATTAATAGTTCTTAAAATAAAAAATTTTTTTTGTTAAATTAGATAAATTACATAACAAAAGGGTTGTTCAAAGTTGAAAATTTTTGAAATTTGAGTTTTTTTTGCCATTTTTTTTAAAATATGGAAGTGCAAAATTCGTTTTAGACTAAAAAGGTATGCTACAAAGTTTTAGTACACATTTTGCTGCGTTCATAAATATATTATTTTTTTTAAAAGCTGTATTTGTTTAAAAGTTATGATTGTTTTAATAATAAGTAATTTTATATATATGAGCAATTTCACACAAGTTCAGCAAATTTTTGGGAAATTTTGACTTGACCCCTTTCAATTATGATTTGGTTTTGTTTATAGATAGTCTTTCATAAATATAAAATACAAGTTCTCTTAGAATTTTTTTTTTTGACCAGGGGTCTTCACAGGGTGCCCCTCAATTTTTTGTTATTTTGTGATGTGAGTGCATTTTGACGAGCAATTGTAGAAAAACTACTCAATCGATTTTCAGATATGTCGTAGAATAGGTATTAGAACAAAGTTTTTAAAAATGTACACTGTTAATTTTTTGAAATAATTTTTAACGGTGTAACATAAGAAAAAAACTGTGTAACATAAGAAGAGATGGCACAGCCTCTTTTTTTTCAACTTAATTTCAAAAATTATTACAAAATCAAAAATACAAACTTTTTCAAAATTCCAAAAATATTTCAAAAACTATAACAAATTCAAAAATTTCCATGTCCAATTTCATTGTAAATTACATTTACGTCATAAAAACAGCTACATTTTTTTCCAAAAAATTGGCTAAAAAAATAAATGAAATCATTTTTTGACACACTTGACATTATTTTTTTGACAAACTTATAATGCCATTAGGGCTCGTAAAATACTCGAACATTAAGTACCCGGGTATCGAGTAGTTATTTTACTCAAATACCCGGGTTACCCGGGTAACTCGGGTAGTTGGATAATTAAAACAATACAAATTTTTAATAGTTCATTTGTACATATTTAATTCAATTAATATTGATATTTATTTAATTCAACTAATTTAATTCTTAAAAATATGTTAAACGTTAAATGAAATCAAATTTTATAATAATATAATATTTACTATAACTTTTTGTTTATAAAATAGTATTTTAAAAATATTAAGCCGTTGAGTGTGGAAGGAGCTAACGAACTGCGAATTTTGGTTATTATATTGCCGGCTACTGAAAACACCCGTTCGCATGCCGTTGATGTAGGATTTATAGTAAGCAGTGAAGCGTACAGATTATCTAACATGTGGTTTCGCTTACCTCCATTTGTCTGCATAAATGGAAGGGATTGCTCAACATTTAAATTTTCGCTTTTTTCTTTGGTTTTAGTTATATATAATGCAAGACAATGCTTTAACTCATTATATACTGATGTTGGTTCCCGCTCTCAATCAGAAGAGCTTGAGCTTTTATCTGCAACTCTGATGTTGTTTTCATTCGAGTATAGACGTAATAATAATTGATGAGCAAACTGCTTTGTAGAAATTTTTGTTGCGTAGCTTAAAAACTCATTGCCTTTTGAAAAAATGCAATGATGCAAATATAACAATAATGTTATTATATCCTTTTGTCGACGTTCATTAACTTCGTTTTTCAAATAGTTCACGAGAAAGAGGTGTACTAATCTCGTTTATTTTTTTTAGTACGTAGAAGTACCTTCAGCTGTTATTAAGGTGGCGTTTTTTGTATTCAGTTCTTGTACTGCTAACATAAGTGGTTCGAGAATAAAAGAGATTTCTTTTAATATTTCTAAATCGCATTCGTTCATTTTGTCAGCGCCTAGCTCATCGAGTGTAGTATTAATGCAATTTTTTAATTTAAGAAATCGATTTATTGCTGCAATAAGTATGTTCCACCGTGTTTACAATCTAAAATTAGTTTCAACTTTTGACCTTTCTGAACTTCTACGTGCTCTAATTATAAAAATAAAAGAAACTAAACCATCGGAAAATGACTGTAGTCGTTTGTTTGGGAGTACTCAGGAATCTCTCAAGGATCTACATTTTAAGGTGATAGAAGTATTTCTAAAAAATCTAGATTCATTCATTTTATAAATCTTCTTTGGTAAAACGCTCCATGCTTTGTGACTTACAAGCTTCGTAGCTATTCGACGGCCTTAGCTGATTTACGAACTTATCTAAAATACAACAATGCAACATATATTTTCTGAAATTATTTTTTCAATAAATCAGCAAAAGTGACAGTGAGCTTCATAAGAATTTTGTTTTTGTTATACTCGGGTACTCGAAGCTATTACCCGGATATTCGAGTAGTAAATTTTTTAGTAAAATACCCGGGTACCCGGTTATCCGATACCCGAGTATACGAGCCCTAAATGCCATAATTCTCTATGATAATAATAAAATTTCATGTCATACAAATAATTAGTTTTATGTTTTTTCAAAAAATTAGGAAAAAATTAATAAAAATCTTTCTTTTGACATACTTGACAACATTTTTTTGACAAAATTACAATGCCATAATTTTCAATAATAATAATAAAATTTCATGTCATATAAATAATTAATTTTATTTTTTTCCAAAAAGTTGGGTAAAAAATTAATAAAAATCTTTCTTTTGACATACTTGACAACATTTTTTTGACAAACTTATAATGCAATAATCTAGTTTTTGATCTCACATACCAATCCCGACCATCAAGATTTCTCCAAATTCAATGTTCCTACTCGTAATCACTTAAAATGAACGTTTTTTAAGCAAAAAATATGCAAATTTCCTCATTTTGACACACTTGACGATTTTTTTGACACACTTCCGGTACAGTTATCGAACACATTGTCCTTTCGGCTCTTTCCATTGAGTAAACCTATTTTTAGAAAAAAAAAATTTCAAATCCGTCCAGCCGTTTTCTAGATTTCGTCGGTTGTGACGGCCGGCTAGACGGACGGACGGACGGACGGCCTACAGACCGACATACATTTTTTTTTTTGCTTTTTTAGAATCAGAAGGTCCTAAAACGTCGAGAAATGCCAAAAAAAGTGGGGGTAAGAATTTGACTTTCAGCTCATGAATGTAATACTTAGGTCTTTCAGACCGAAATAATGTAAAAAATCACTTATTATTAAAACAATCATAACTTTTAAACAAATACAGATTTTAAAAAAAATAATATATTTATGAACGCAGCAAAATGTGTACTAAAACTTTGTAGTATACCTTTTTAGTCTAAAATGAATTTTGCACTTCCATATTTTAAAAAAAATGGCAAAAAACTCAAATTTTAAAAATTTTCAACTTTGAACAACCCTTTTGTTATGTAATTTATCTAATTTAACACAAAAAAAATTTTTATTTTAAAAACTATTAATTTGTGATGTAACAAAAAAAAAATTTTGAAAATCGAAAAACATTTGTGGAGTTGCCAGCAGTTTGAAAAAATGCTTACTTCCAAAGTGAGGTTTCTTTATAAATCGAATTTGGGCCAGTGGAGAGAATTAACCGATTGAGCTCAAATTTGGAATATAGTAGTTTTGAAGACCCCTGCAACTTTTTATCAATGCGCCAAAATTTATTTTTGACATGAATATTTTCCATACAAAAAGTGGGCGCCCTAATATATATATATATATATATATATATATATATATATATATATACATATATATATATATATATATATATATATATATATATATATATATATATATATATATATATATATATATATATATATATATATATATATATATATATATATATATATATATATATATATATATATATATATATATATATATATATATATATATATATATATATATATATATATATATATATATATATTATATTATATATATATATATATATATATATATATATATATATATATATATATATATATATATATATATATATATATATATATATATATATTTATATGTATATATATATATATATATATATACATATATATATATATATATATATATATATATATATATATATAGATATATATATATAAATTTTTTTTTTGTTGTTCTTCAGTCTCCGCTTATCATATATAGTCGTTTGGCACCAAAATTTTCCCGAAATTCCGAGATGAGGCACATTATAATAGGTAGATTTTTATATACTTGCCAGGGACTGATAATTTGACTGGACAAAACACGATCTTGCTAGTAATGATGACTGTTTTAATTGATAAAACCTCCAACTAAGTAAAACACTTACAATATTATATTTATTGAATTTTAATTAATTCCTGTGACGAGCGATAACTTGATAGAAATATGAATTTTCGATATTTTCAATGTGTTTTGATTGGGCAGGAGTATGATAAAAAATTTGTGGGACAAACTTTAATAGGATATATCTTATATGAAATATAGAGTAATGTTATGATTATTTACACATTATTAAAGCATCATTATTGAAAATTATTACTACAGTGTAAATTTGTCTCCACACACTTAGAATCATTGATTATTTAGTTTACCAGCTTTGACTTTCAAGGTGGGACACGCCAGGGGACTGATAATTTGACGTTTTGAATAATTTTTTTTGTAAGAAATATATTTTGCAACGGCTTTGTTTTGGGTGACCTGTTAGACATAGTTAGGGCTTACAAATTTCAATTGAAAAAACATTTTGTTTTTGCATATTAATATACGAAATAAGCCGAGCCGTCCAAAATTCCCATGTTTGTAGAACTACCCATTTAAAATTTACGGCGGAATATATTTGATTCTTCTAAAAATCAGTCTTTGAGCTAATGGCAATTAATAGACACTCAATTCAACAAAATGTATTCCTGATAAAATATTTGCAATATGATTTCAACTAACTTGTATGTAACAGTTCTTCATCTGTATATAGCAATGCACTAATATTCGAAATACCCTAGTGCAGTGTAAACATGAGAAGAGGTCTACGATGTTCCAAACGAAAAGTAGTACGTATCTTTTTAAAATAACGTGGCTGTATGAAGTTTAGTGAAGGTAAAGATGTTTGTTCATGGTTGATCTTAGTTAGCTATTTTTTTTTAGAATTTGTAGACTTTGGATAGGACAGGACCGATAGTAAAGCTATTGGCCTATAATTTGAGATATTGGCTTTTGGTCCCTTTTTGGGAGACGGTCTGGACATTTGCCAACTTCTAGCTCGAGGGAAATATACCAGGTTTGTAAGATTGGTAGAATATCTTAGTCAAAGTTGGTGCAAGTTCTTTAGAATAGGATTTTAAAATAATAGGTGGAATGTTGTCCATTGCTGTGGCTTTGTTGATGTTTAACCCCTTTAAAAGTTTGGCGACTATTTTGAGTGTGAAGTGGAGTTCATTCATATTAACTCCTGAAGACTGGATTTGGGGTATTGCTTCAGGAGTTTCCAAAACAGTGGAGTTTAGAGCAAAGCGTTCAGGGAACAAGTTAGCTTTTCTTGCGGGAGCATTGACGATCACAAATCACCATCAATAATAGGGGAATAGCAGATTTTGTACCAGAATGTAAAGAATTAATGGCACTATAGAAACTTTTGTCAGAAATAGACATAGACGTAAGTTTTGAAGCTTTCGCTCTGTCAATTTCAGACTTTTCGCCTGAGATAATCTGGTTAGATATTTTGTTGGCCTTTAGATATTGGGATTGATTAGCGGGAGTTTTGTTATGAATCCATATATTAAATGACGTTTGTTTCTAAGTGCCGTTTTGACAGCTTTCGAATACAAGTATTTTTGTTTGGGTTTTACTATGGAAAAACGGATGAATTTATTGATAGCTAATTGTATGGTAAAGTTTTGAGCAGAAACATTTACATTGTCAGTGCAAAAACAATGACGGTCGAAAGGGAAACAATGGAAAAAATTTTGTAGACCTCTCTTATCCATTTTTGAGTAGTGAAATATTTTACGGGGTTCGAGAGCTGTAGTTTTAACTAAATCAGTTTTGATAACTGATGAAATTAAATACTGATCAGAATTTCCAATACTTTCCAATACTCCTCGATCAGAATACCACCATTACGGGGAGTGAAAGTTGAGTTTTTAACATTTTGGGATAGGCCATGAGACGCGGCAAAAATTTCTGCCAGTTTTCCTTTATTGTCAACATCCTTGGTCGATTTGGAGAATTCCAACCATGATTTGTTGTGGACGTTGAAGTAACCGGTAACGATAACCTCACAATTAGGGGACTTTGTTTTAATCTCGTCCACATTTTTTGTCAGTAAATTAAAAAAGTTTGGGTTACGTTTGTTGGGTGACCGGTATGCTTTTGTAAAAAAAGTAATTTCTGGAAGACAAATCTTTAAAACCATTGTATTGAAAGCCATCACCATGTACTTCAAAATTTGGAAAGCGTGTATACGCAACACTCTCATAAATGGATGGACATACGCCTTGATGGAGTTTGAAAGCTAATTCAAGCCTATATTTGGAATTAAACGATTCTATAGAGAGAAAATTTTCAGAAACTTGTGTTTTTGTAAGGAATAGAATGTTCGGTTGGTCATGCTCAAGATGATGTTCCACGTGGTCATGGTTTGCGTTCAATCCGCAGATGTTTTGAACATGTATTTTAAAATTTTTGTTTGATTCATATATGTGTTGTCGCTGCAAATACCGTGGACATGCCGCTTTATGGGCGGGTGGATACCGCATATTTGCTTTACCACTTGCAGACTTATATCCTTTCTGTTATACTACCATATATGTATCAAAAGATTTATTTTTTTATGTTTTATTAAAGAATGGATAACTAAGCAAAAAATCCTATCATACAATAAAATATGATATATGCCAATATATCATGATAAGATGTAGAAATAATAACAAAATAATAAGTGAAAAACAAATAGTGAGAAATTTGCAGAAAACAAAACAAAACTAATTGCCAATAATCCAGCTGATGCAGCGCACCCCAGACGCACCGCCCACCACCTAAATCGAGGCACAAAGCCCACACATAATTATATGTTCTTCTGATTCCTCGGAAGAGCTAATGAGCGGTACTATACTGCGAAACGCTGCCCGCTAAGACTGGGAGTGTTGCCGTTGACTAATTAAAGTTCGTCCGCCAGCACTTTAAGATATCATCTTGGCTAATGACATTTCCTGCCATTGCCAGTGGTATGTGATATCTTAAGCTAACTCATATGTCAATAGCAGGACCTGGAGTACTCGGGGTAGTCAGACCCGTAGATCAACATTGATCATAATCGATAAAAATCGACCGCCTGCGACAAAGCTATAAACAATTGTTTGATGTTGCTCTAACCCAAGTGAGTTTCAAATATTGCCCTATTTCAAACGATCTTTGAACATTAAAAGTAGACTGCGTTCTCACTCAACCATGCATTATTATATCTTTTTGGTGCGCAAACGAAGAAGAAAATTTGCAAAGAAATTCTCTGAATTATAAGTTACATTTTATAGAATGAACTATTTTTGTATTCTTTTTTGGCACGTAACATCAAATCTGTCATTTCATACTCAAACAACAAATTCTAGTCTGTCTTACAAGCTAAAAAAAAATGAACTGAGAATTAAAATCCAGGAAATGTAATTTCAACACCGGATTTCTTGTTTAATGGCATTAAAAAGGTTTTTGTGTTTTTGTTTTGGAAAAGTAATTTTTTTATGTTGCTTTCTTGTTCTTGATTATGAAATGTTCTTGTTTCTTTTTTCTTGTTTTATTTTTTTTTAAAACAAATATAATAAATAAAAAATAATATTTTTTTGCAATAAAATATTTCTTAATTATTTTATTACATAAACTGTCATGTTAGCGATGAAACATAAACCTAAAGCATAAAATAGAGAAAAAGATTCGATTAGTATCTATAAATTCTAATCGGACACAAGTTTGCTTACAGTTCAAAAAAATAAAAATAAATTAAGGTCTTAAAAATTTTTTTATGACTAGAATTACTATCATTAATCATCAATAAATAACATTCCATTTAACACACAATTTATATCTATAGAAATAGTAACCCCTGAGGAAGTTTTGCGGTAACTTTGTTCATTCCAACTGATCGATTTAATTATAAAAGAATAAAAATAAATTGGAGTTTTATGAGTTTTTGTGTAAATAGTGTAAGTAATAAATCGATTCACCGAACAATTGGCGAACAGCAAAAACTAGGCGGCATGATAGTTCAATTCGGTTGTTGTGGTTTTATTTATTTAGTTTATCTGTTATAACTTTGCGATTTTGAATGTTATGTTAACGTCTGAGCTTATAACTCTGAAAAGGTCCACCTGTAATAAACTATAAGAGCAATTTCACGAAGATTCAACAACGTTTTGACTTGACCCCTTTTAATTTTGATTATTTTTTGTTTCTAGATAGTCTTTCTATAAATAAAAAATACTAGTTCTCTTAGAATTTTATTTTTCGACCAGGGGTCTTCACAGGGTGCCCCTCAATTTTTTGTTATTTTGTGATGTGAGTGCATTTTGACGAGCGATTGTAGAAAAACTACTAAATCGATTTTCATAAATGATATGTCGTTGAATAGGTATTAGAACAAAGTTTTTAAAAATGTACACTGTTAATTTTTTGAAATAATTTTTAACGGTGTAACATAAGAAAAAAACGGCGTAATTGAAAAAAAGATGGCATAACCTTTTTTTTTTAAACTAAATTGAAGCTTATTTTATATCTAACCACTTGTGAAAGTTTGGGACTAGCGTTATTTTTCGTTTTAAAGATAAAATTCGTTGTGTATATGACTGTCGGGAATCAGTTTTTTTGTTCTGAAGGAAAATTATAAAAATGGCGTTATAAACTAAGAGATTTTTTTTTTATGTTAAATATCAAATATTTTATTATTAGATGAACTTTTTAAAACATTATAAAATTTATATATGTAGTACAATAAATAAAATAAATACAATTGTTAAAAATGATTTACTTATTTTACAAACAGAAGTTTCTTTTGAATAGGAAAACAGTTCTGCAATTATTTTCTTTGTATTAGATGGCATAAAAAAATGAAATGTTTATTTGTCACTTTTAGTAATCACTTGTCACTCTTATAAAAACTAATTTGGCAGTCTCGACTGCAAACAAAAAAACCGTATAAATAACAAAATCTATTTAGGAACTTTTGACTGGAGAAGTATTATGCTCGTAGTATGTTATTATGGTCATAAAGTAAAAGATTGTATTTTAACATTAAATTACAAATATTTTATTATTGAATAAACTTTTTAAAGTATCATACAAATTATATATGTAGGTTAAAGAAAATAAATATAGTTATTAAAAATTATTTACTTATTTTACATTTAAAAGTTTCTTTTGAGTTGGAAAACATTTTTTGCATTTATTGTCTTAGTATTTAATGGTACAAAAGAATGAAATTTTTGAGTTCCACTTATAGTAATCGCATTTTTATATCGATTTTGTAATTTTTCTTTTGTTAATTGATATTCATTTTTATCGGCGTATCCAAAGTTCATGGTAGATTCCCATTTTAAAGCCCATTCGAAAAGTTTTTTTGGTGTATCAATAATATCTTTGCTCCCTATACTATAACACGCTTCAATGTACCACCAATTCCATCACAAGGTCCCTTTCCATGGCTGGTAGCATGAAAATGCCATTCTGCATCAACCTTAAAGTCTTTTATTCAATAAGTTTTGTAATGAAAAGATGGACTGTAGTACTGTTGTGATCGATTATATCCGAAATGAGTATAAAACTTCGGTGCTGTATATATTCACTTGCGGCACCGAACGAAGCACTTCCTGCTTCTAATTTTTTTTTCCTCAATGAATGTAGATTGCTGTTTTGCTATAAAGATGTGTGGTATCAAATTTTGTAAACGGTAAATAAATTTTTTCATAAATTTTTCTACAGTTTCTATTAAAGTATCCAAATTGGATCGATCAGTGGTATTCCATTGTTGATATTTGACTTGAAGGATTCCTTTAACGTCAAAATCATTTAGTAATTTTTCTTCCAGTTGTTGAAGTTTTTTTGAACATTCATTGCACTTCAAAGTATGACAATCTTCTGTTAATTCACCACATGAAACAAAGTCAATTAATGTTTTATAATTCTGGAAAGCAGCATCAGTAATTCAAGACATCTTAGAGTGTTGAATCATTAGTTTCATATTTTGATGTATGGTACACACGCACACATTATGACTTCCTTGGGATAATTTTATACATTATTGTGGTCGAAGGGGCGTGAATTTAGTAAATCCTGTTTTCACATCCGGAGACTTATTTTTAAGCTCCACATAAGCTTCATTTAATGTACATAGCAATAAGCGCTTTTGTGTTTTTATGCGCTCATCTCCTTTTTTAAAAGATATTGCATCTCGTTTGCCTGGCAATAATCTACTGATTTCATCACTTTTATAGAACTGCTCCACAACATTTATATCTGTTGTGGATACACCTCTTTTATCCGTCGCAGATGAATGCTGAAAATTATTTTTATGCAGAGTTTTACTTTTTTTTCAACCAAATGACGCGTAGCATTACTGTTGTTTGTTATTATAATTGTATTGTTATTATAATTATGTTATTATATTTAAAAATAAAATAGTTTATATTATTATATTTAAAAAAAACTCTACTTGAAGTCGTATTTTTCATTTATCAAAGGCTATCTATAAACTAAAAATAAACCAAATTAAAAAGGTTCGAGTCAAAATGTCGCAAAATTTTGCTGAACTTGACTGAAATTGCTTTTCAAAAAGTTCATTTAATAATAAAATATTTGATATTTAACATAAAAAAAATCTGAATCTAAAAATCGCCATTTTTATAATTTTCCTTCAGAACAAAAAAAACTGATTCCCGACAGTCATATGCACAACAAATTTTATTTTTAAAACAAAAAATAACGCTTGTCTCAAACTTTCGCAAGTGGTTAGATATAAAATAAGCTTCAATTTAGTTTAAAAAAAAAAGGCTATGCCATCTTTTTTTCAATTACACCGTTTTTTTCTTATGTTACACCGTTAAAAATTATTTCAAAAAATTAACAGTGTACATTTTTAAAAACTTTGTTCTAATACCTATTCAACGACATATCATTTATGAAAATCGATTCAGTAGTTTTTCTACAATCGCTCGTCAAAATGCACTCACATCACAAAATAACAAAAAATTGAGGGGCACCCTGTGAAGACCCCTGGTCAAAAAAAAAAATTCTAAGAGAACTAGTATTTTTTATTTATGAAAGACTTTCCATAAACAAAAAATAATCAAAATTAAAAGGGGTCAAGTCAAAATTTCCCCAAAATTTGCTGAGCTTGCGTGAAATTGCTCATAAATATATGTATACTGTTGAACTTATGAAATTTAAGGCTTAAAGGCCCTGAAAATAAGTATAAGACCAACCTTAATTAAAACATAAAACATTCTCAAGATGTTTAGAATAGTAAAATAAAATATATTTAATTAAAAATATGTTATTGGCCTAACATTATTTATAAATTAAATTTAACTTTTTAGAATTAAACAATTTATTTAAAAAACTACACTTTTCTTTTCATTCGTTTGAAGTACTAACTATTGTTAATATTAAACATATTTCGATCAAAATATGTTATCATCTTCAGTGACGTCATATCAAAACCATCTCGAATTATAATTTTTGTAACCGTTCATATACGTAGTTTTGATACAACATCACTGAAGATGATAACATAGTTTTATCGAAACATATTTAATATTAACAAGAAATAGTACTTTAAACGAATGGGAAGAAAATTTTAGTTTTAAGAGTTCCGTACTTACCCTATTGGTGAGACTTCGGTGTCCGTCCGAATTTCTACATAATCAATTTACTCCCAAACTATAAGTGCTATCAAGTTGAAATTTTCTACAGATTTTAAATGCGTTTTCCCATGCCTACTGATAACAAAAAACACTCAAATATTTGTTTTCTTCTATGTTTTATAGTAAAACCATAGTAAAACAGCTTTTCTCCTATATATTATAGTAAAACGATAGTAAAACAAAAGTTTTTGGTAAGGAATGGAGTTTGGCTTAGAAAAATCGAAAAAGATCAAAATATTTCAAGAATGTGAGAATGGGGTTTCATGAAAGGTTAATTTTTTTTTTAGTCTAAAACAATTTTTTTGTAATTTTCAAAAGCTCAGTTTTTGAGTTATGTTCAAAAATGTGAAAAAAATTTACTGTACCCCCCCCCCCCTTAACTTCGAACATTACAAAAGAAAAAATTGGGAAAAATTCATGGTTATGGGCAATGTTGTAAAGATTGAACGAAAACTATAGCGGTCAGCCTTTTGACTTTGTCGAGTGAAACTCGGTTATTGGTTATGAGCAATGCGCTACTACTAATTATGAGCAATGCGGTCAGCTCATCAAATTTTATTTTGAAGGGGTTGAGGGTGGAAATTTTGGAAAAAAAATTATTTTTGATCTTGCCGAATGCGATGGCATATGAAAGGTGATTTTTTTCTAGTTCAAAACAATTTTTTTGTAGTTTTCGAAAACACCGTTTTTGATTCATTTGATTATTCTAAAATTGTGTTTTTGTGAAGGACTATTCACGTAAAATAATCGTAGAAACGGATAAATTTTGTAGGAAATGTGTATTATAGTAAAATATTGAGTGAAACGATTATAGAAATGAACAAACAAGATTAGATCAGATTAGATCAGATTAGATTAGATCAGATCAGATTAGATCAAAAAAGTTTAACAAGTCAGATGAACTCAACTTCAGGCTAAAGGCGTTAGGTTAAAAATTATGCGATAACATGCCTGTTTGCTATTCGATAGATTATCATTTAATATGGTTGCGTTGCAAATGTTCTCTGTGAAGTTGATCACTAATTACAAACATTTTTGAAATTTTTGAACTATTGAACTGCTGTTGAACTAGAAAATTGTTACAGTCAAGTAAATCGAAGTTGGGGATCTGTTCTTTTCGTTAGGTCTGATACAGTACTACAAGTGCAGAAAAATAGTAGCCACCATCACTTCGATTTTAACTCTGCTGGCAGTCATTGTGAATGTTCAACTAGCTGAAGTTCATATCCTGTTGGTATACTGATCCCCCCAATGTTCGATAGACAAATCACTGGACTGAACAATGCACTCGTTGGCAAGAATTTCACGACACTTTTTCCTCCAACTATTGTGATAGGTGACTTTAATGTTGGTTTCAATTAAAATCCTCAAAACTGGCTCTCAAACTTTTTTCTACTTTATAAAGAAAAATTCATGAACCAACAACAGTTGAACAGTAACAATAAACAGCTTTGGGTAAAATTCAATCCAACGTGAAGCTATGCTAACAAAAACTGTTAATTTCTCAAATATTATATACACGGAACCCTCAGCGAGCGAATTATATTCGCACTTGCCTGACTTTTCTTTAAAATAAATTGTTTATTTTTAAAAAGTTAAATTGTATTTTATTTATTGTTAGAACACTTATATTGTGGTTATTTATTGAGAAGTAGGATAGATTATTCACAAATCTAGAATAAAGCACATGAATTTTAAATAAAATATCAAAATAGCTGATTATCCATAATTTTTCGAGAAGCCTGAAATACTGCTATATATAACTAAAACGAGTAGTTGATTGAGATTAGTGGTACGTAAAATTGAAATTAGCATAGTAACAATTATCTCACCTTGAATACAAGTTTTATGTATATTAAATAGAAATATTTCGTGTTTTGAAAAACGTGATCTACACAGGTGAAAAAGTCGAAATTTGAACTTGGCCAGTTTGGCTAGGCCTGACATATAAGGATAAAATAGTCCATAATATATTCATAGTATGGATAAAATAAATACTACTTATTTTAGAATTTCTTTAAATTGCATAGTTTGAGCATAGGAGGTAGCCCAACATGCATGAAAAATGAAAATTTTGACAATCCGAAGTAACTTTGTAATTAAATTGCTCAAGAATGGCTATACCAATTTCAAGAAACTTTTTTTTTGTTTGATAAATGTTTAGTTAATCTTTAGAAAAAAATTAATTAAACTTTTTTTAATTGATTTTAAAATTAAAATATTATAAACTTTTTTAAAGATGGCAACAGATCAATTTAATTTTAACTTTTTTTTTTTCAAAATAGTTCTATCCTTACTCTAAAATATGTCAAACAAAGGGGCTGCTTTTCGTTTTCTTGAAATATTTATGTTTTCAACTAACACATTGCAGGAATACCAACTTTTATAAGAGATCTAAAACGAATCTATTTTGGCTATCGTGATTTGATGTTATAGCGACGGTGCTTTAACCTAAACTTTAACTAAACGTAGAATTGAGATTTCAAATTTTTCGGTTCACTCTAGCTGTCTGTAAGGATAAGATATAAGCAATATAACTTTATCACATGCTCTTTTCGTGAGGTACTGCGTACTATAACGGATTCCTAGTTTATTTGGTTGAATATTTTTGTTAAGTTAGAGTTTCTGAGTCATTGCCAAGGTACCCGATTTACACGGGTAACCATAACAAAACCGTTTAAAGTTTAAAGTGGGTTAATTAGTACTGTTACGAATGTGGTCAAATAATTTATACAAATTCCATATCCAATGAACAGATTTCTAGCGAAATTTGAACTCGATCACATATTTGTATGTTATAAATTGTATTGTACTTACTCGGTAAAAATAAAAATAAAACTAAAATTGTAGTACATGGTTCCTCCTTTTGTTAGAAATGTTACATATGTAAAACACTTTTCACCCACCCTTTTGTTTAATTCTAACTGTTATAATATAAAATTATAGTTTTTGCATGTCGTCGAACAATTTTAAAAAGTCAAATTACATAAAATAAAAAATTACAATTCAACCGAATGAATTATTAGTTTTGTTGTATAAAAACTGAATTGAATGCTAATGACGTTCTTGTGAACTTCTTATAATTTATATTCCAAAACAGTAGTAATGCAATTTTAATATGATAGCAATTTTATGAGATACAATTTAGGTATAGTTTGTTTAGCCGATTTGCATTATAATTTATGAGTCTAAGCCAGATAGAGTTGCTAGATTTTAATAGTAGTTTCAGGTTGGCGCTTAGTTAGATAATATAAAATAATAATTGGAATTTTATTACAAGTGCTAAAATTTAGGAAAATCCGTATAATAAACATTTAATGGGCTTAAAGTTTAAAGAACTGTTAAGGCTGTTGTAGTCAAATTACGTGTTTGTTTTGACAATTATTTAAACATTCAATCTCGGTTGTTTGAAAGCTCTGTTTCTGAAAATTTGGTTAAGCCTATCAAGCCAATATTTATAGAATTTGTGACATACTTTAGTCACAGTGACCAAACAATTTTATAATTGTTAATCTTATTGAATAATAATCTAAAATATTAAAACTTCTTCATAGAACTCATTTTAAACTTCTTATAGCTAAAAGCTGTCTTTCGATATACAACCAAAAATGTTTGATTAACAGAAACGAAAAGGGAATTATGTAGTAAACATATTTTAACCGTCTACAGAACATACCTATAACCACCAACCATTCCAAACATGAACTATATAAAAAGCCTCAGGGTAAACTGATATCGGTAGTTTGACCTATACTATTGAAAACAATTTGACACTTCCGTGTCATCTATTTATATTCCAAGAAAACCTACAAAAACAACATAAATCTCTTCTTGAGACAACTGTTTAAAAATTAATGCTAATAAATTCTAAACTTACAACTATCTAAATTTATTATATTTTGTTTTCTTTTTTTTTTCTAGAAAAAAAGAATTTTAATTTTATTTTATTAGAAAATAATCTTAAATAAATAAAAACTTATGTCAAATATTTAAAAAATATTTCAATTTTTAATTTAAATATATTTTCTTTTGAAATTTTGAAATTAATTTGTTTTTTTTGTATTGAGTGCGGTGTGTCCATGTTACATAGAAACATGAAAGAATAACAAGTGCAATATATATTACAACACGATATGCAAATAACAAGTTCATGAGATACGATTATCGCAAATAAAAATTCTTTTTGAAATATTTTATAATATAACTTGTGTTTTTTTCAAGGAGCGATGTAATTAATTACGACTCAGTTTATTAAAATATATTGAATGCATCTTGTTAACATAAACATTATAAGTGATTGTTAACAAATTTGGATTGCGTTGATTTAATATAACGCCTTTAATGAGAAAAATTAGTTCCTGTCAGGTTGAGTATACGATTTTTGTTTGAGAGCTCCATATAGTTAAGTTATTGGTCTATATATTCAGATTAAGATTAAATTGTTTTTGTCGAAGAAATGAAAAAGCTGCAAAAGGAGATATCCCAGTTCTTGCATTATTTGTGTTCTACAAAATATGAGTTAAAGATAGATAAAAAGAAAATTTGCTGGTTTAATTGAGAATTTAATAAAGGTAAGTCATCCTCTTTAGATGATGTCAGAAACGGAATGATCCATTTTGAATCTTATTTTTGACTCTTATTTTTCTTTGTAAATGGTAGGACCAAAATCGCCAAACTTATTCATATGACAAATATTAGTAAGATAAGATGTTTATCCTTTTACACATACTAATTTTGTTCTTGTAGTAGAGCTAAAATGCGATATTGTTCTTGTTCTTATGCAATACTACTTTACTAATTGAAGGATCTCCTTGCCATCGTTGTCCTGGGTCTTTTCTCAGATCGATAAGATTTTAAACGTGGATTAATGTCCTTTTCAAATAAATGTAGTTTGCCTTTTGATCAAGCAAATGTTCAATTTACCCTCACCTCAACATTTTTCGAAAAAATGCGAAAACCCGATTTTTTTCTTTTTACTTGTTTTCTTTGACAAAAAAAATTTTATGAAGTTCAAATGTTGGAAAAAGATACCTCCATTTATTTCAAAAAGGCAACAATTTTTTTAGGAGGGAAATATTTAGACGCTGTTGTTAAAATTAATTTTTTTGAAAAAAAAACCAAATTTTTAACTGCGATTCCTCTTAAAACTACGCCTCCTAAAGAGTTCAGTTTTGACTCATTTACTCGTTCTTACGTCTATTTTTGATAAATGGTAAAAAAAGTATAAATCTATGGACAAAAAGGCGGGTAAATTGAAAAAACCGAAAAAATGGCTTTTTTCGTGGTAATTTGCATATTTATCGTTGAATAATTGCTACCAATTAATAAAATCATATTATTTTTTTTATTATTACGTAAACAACGATCATTCGGAAATACATTTATGAATAATTAGATGCTTTCGTTTTCGAACTTGATAAAAATTGTTCGAAGAAATAATCAACAATTAGAATTTCAGTCGTACTAAAAATCTTAAAAATTAAATATCTCAAGAACACGAATATTAGCCTCTTTGTAAATTTCTAATATTTTAGAGTAAGGATAGAACTGTTTTTACAAAAAAAAATAAATTAAATTTCAATTGATCTTCAACCCAAGCGCCAACTTTAAAAAAGTTTTTTAATATTTTAATTTAAAAATTAATTACAAAAACAATTAATTATTTTTTTTTTCAAACGATTAACTAATCACCTACAAAAAAAAAAAAGTTTGATAAAATTGGTAAGTTCTTGAGCAATTTGATTTCGAAGGTACATGGGATTGGCAGAATTTTCATTTTTCTATAATATTTAATGCTTATTTTAGTTTATAATATATGATAATTAATATATGATATATTTTAATTTAATATGAATTTTTTATTGTAATTGAAAGGAAGATTCACTATCTATTTGATAAATTTCAGCAAAATCTGCAACTGGCATATTTTTGCTACTAAATATTCGACTTGGTTTTTATCGTCGAACAAAACGTCTGTCTGTAATTTGAGTTAGTTTTGGGTAAAATATTAAACCTTCAGAAAACCCAAAAAAAGCTTATTTAGTACCTTCTTTAAACCACATTTAATACCTTCTAAACCCAAAATAAGTTTAATAGAATCAGTAAACTTGGGTTTAGTGTATGGCACAAAGTACAAAAAAAATCAACCTATATTCAAATGTGTTTTTTTCTCAAAAACAAAAAATAACAATTGTCCTTATAGGTTTAGTATGTTTTAAGTAAATAACAAATCTGTAAAATATAAGAAACATGAAAGAAAACTAAAAGGTACTTTTTGAGATCGCCATGTTTGAAGAATAAAATTTACTTTTTCGTTACCTAAATAAACTAAAAGTAACGAAAGCATATAATTATTCATTAATTTATTTCCAAATAATCGTCGTTTACGTTTATCATAAAAAATTTAAATGATTTTATTAATTAATAACGATTATTCAACGATAAATATGCAAATTACCACGAAAAAAAAGCGATTTTATCGTTTTTTTCAATTTTCCCGCCTTTTTTCCATAACAGTGTACCATTTTTTTACCTTTTATTAAAAATAGACGTAAGAACGAGTAAATGAGTCAAAACTGAACTCTTTAGGAGGCGTAGTTTTAAGAGGAATCGCAGTTAAAAATTTGGTTTTTTTTTTCAAAAAAATTAATTTTAACAACAACGTCTAAATATTTCCCTCCGAAAAAATTCTTGCCTTTTTGCAATAAATGGAGGTATCTTTTTCCAACGTTTGAACTTCATAAAATTTTTTTTGACAAAGAAAACAAGAAAAAAGAAAAAAATCGGGTTTTCGCATTTTTTTCGAAAAATGTTGAGGTGAGGGTAAAAATGGTCCGCACAAAAAGTGTAGATCTTTTTATTCCCTACAACTTTTACATATAACTCTTTTTGATAGGATGCACGGTTTAGCCAGAAATCACGAAAAACCCCTTTCAACCCTTTTCAACCCCTAAAAACCCTCCCCATTCTCCCCCGGATAGCAGCTGCTGGTTCGATTTATGTTTCCCTCTTTTACAATATCGTGTTCTACAATATCCCACTGTCAGTTTGCTGTAACGAATTATTTTTTTTTTTCTAATTTTTTCTCCTATTATTACTGGCCTAATAGCTCATGACAACTTTATGAGTATTTTTTACAATTATTGTCTCATCTTCTACTAAAACAATAAAAATTTGATTCATTGTTGGTTTAGGTAAAACTTGTTTTAATATGATTTTATGAAAAGTTATATGGATAGTTAGAACAACATATATAGTATTTTGTAGTTTCTTATTTTTTCTTAATCTTTAATTTATATATTTTTGCAACAATATTTGTTAAGACATATTGTACAAAAAAAAAATAATAATAATAATGTATTTTCTTTCTTGTTTTGATGAAATTGTTTTGCATACATTAAACTTGACCACTAATTTTTTTGTTTTTAACTGGACAAGTTCAAAAGGTGAAAAATATATTGTTTTAAATGTCGTGGAAAATTATAAATAAAGATTCCAGTTTAGTTTTTGTTTCATGTTAAAAATAATAAATTAATATTTAATGGTAACTGTTATAACGTAAAACTATCACTTTAATTTATCTATTTGATAAACATTGTAGCGAAAATAAATTATATTAATGTAGGATTTGATAAAAAGAACCGTTAAAAATAATTGGAAGCTTGATAGGTATATATCAATTAAATTGATTAGACAGGTAGATGAAATTAGTTAGGAATAAAATCCAAAAACTGCTTTGCAAATTTTCCTAAACAAAATATTATTTATAATTTTCCGCATATAATAGAAAATTAATTTTAAATTGAGAAAAAAATATCTTCTAGCTTTATTTTATATATTTCTGATAGTAATCTCTACGTTTATCAATTTTTCACAGTATATTTTTTTTGTTGATAAAAGTAATATCTTAAGTAAAATTAATTTAATAAAATAAAATAAATTGAAAAATATTTATTACATTTTATCACAGCATGGTTTGAGCATTTTTCTTTTGCTTTTTATTAAAATCTTAATATAAGACGTGAAATTATACATAAATTTCTTAAGAACGTTAAATAAATAGTTAGAAGTTTATCATAATTTAGAAAATTAGTTTTAATATAATTATTTGAAAACACATATTGTGATTTATTGTAAATTTGTTGTTGTAATAAGAAGCGAATCAAACATTATTCAAGGATCTTTAGCTTACAGAACAATTAATTCAGTGGAATTAACATAAACCAATCTGTGATCGTCCTTAATGATTGTTCGAATAACTTAACAACTTCAATGATCCAGTTTTTAACTGTATTTAAGTTTTTCGATGCAATTTTTTCCAGACCACTTTTAAGAAAATCGGGATGGAACGTAGAAAACGAGCCAACATCAACCATAAAAGTTATTAACAATTTATTTAAAATGTAATTTAGACATTTGAGATTTGTTATATAGTTATTGCTCCAATTATAATTTACATTGCAAATTTAACAAGCATTACTTTTAATTAAATGATTTCGATAATAAAAACGTTCATATTTTTTATGGTTTAATTAAGGCATACATTTTTTTAAAAACTAACCGAGGATGTTTTCTATCAAAATCATGCATACATCGCACTCTATAATGAAAATATTTTTATGCAAATCATCATTACATTCACAAAAACTATTTTATTGTGAATTAAAATCACTATTTATTTGAATATTAAGTTAGTGTTATTTTATTGATACAGTTGAAGAAGTTGATGAGGGAATAGTCTAACAATTGGTTGAGAAACCGCCAGAAAATGGCAGCCTCCTAGAAAACTGCTTGACATAGCCTCATAGACAATCGACAGTTGAATGGCCTGTCAAACATATTGTTAATCCATTCAACATTTAAGCCTTTAAATTGTTTCCAGAATAATAACTTTATGCTATAGTAATTCTAAAATATATACATATATCTTATGTACTTATATGTAAAAAAATTAAGTTTACATAAAATTTCAAAATACCATTAAGTCTAAATAAAAAAATGGTAAACTTTAATTTTCAAACCATGAATAAACGAAACATGAAAAAAAGTTCTGAGACAGACTTGTGCTATTTATATACTTAGAAGGAAAATAATAATAATAGCAATAATATGGAAAAACATTAAAATTATAACAAATCAACGAACCAACATACGTAAAGTATAGTAAAACATATGAATTATTAGGTTTTAACCCTTCAATGCATTTTGTATAAGACTATTATTAAGGGAACTCTTGAATAATGAATTGTTTATATATTGATGAAGATTCCATTCATACATGAACATGAACGGGAAAATGAAATGATTATTAAAATTATAATCAGTAGGAAATTAATGAGAATTTTTAAATAAATAAACATAATTATATTACGGTGTCGGTATTTGCAAAAATAAGTCCATTATAGAAATTGCTAGAAGTAAGAGGAAGCAGTTTTAAGGAATTTGTTTTATTTACCAACTGAATATAAATGCGTTGATATTATGATATTAATCAAAAAACGACTAATTGAAACTTAACGACACCAATTCTGTTCAGTTTATTTACATGTATTTTTTGTATTTTTTACATGTAGTTGAATTAGTAATTGAAAGCCTGATTAGCTCCTTTGAAGACTAAACACCACGATCGGTTTCTGTTAAAGTTTTAAAGTTCTGTTCAGAAACTTTAGAAGAACGTTGCGATTTTTATGAGCTACATGTCATTCCAGTCTGTACACAAATTTCCTCACCATTTAATTTCCACAATTCATTCAGTTTTATTTGTTGAGGCCTATTTACAGACGGGGGTGTGGTGGGTTATGAAAGATTTTCAAGAAAAGCTTGAAAAACACCTTGCACTGTCGAGTATTGGTCAGCCTCCCTAAAAACTGCCTATCCACACATTCTTGGACTCTTATATCTAATAATGTCTTTGGTTTAATGCTACCAAATTGCTTTGCATGAACTACATTATATGAACTTTTAGAAGCCCAAACTAAAAAGCCACGAAGGTTCTTTAGATTAGTCAAGCGTTGATATTTGTTCAAGCCTGATCACCAGCTGAATTCTATGAAATTATGTTTTCGCAAGCCTGACTGATAGTCCAGTAAATAAAGGTCGAAAAAGATCAAAAGCTCGCAAAAATCCTGTCACGGACGGGACCTGGCGGAAATTGTTGGTCTTACCGAGTACTTTGACGTGAGAAAAATTACCTTGGGGTTCCGACCCTGTGAGCCTGGAAAATGGTCAAAGTGTCCCTCAAAGTATCAGAAGTAGTTTCCGGGTCATATCTCCGGAAATATGGCAGTTAGGGCATTCCTGTTTAGCCAGAAATGAAGGTGAGCTAATTATCTACAGAAATGGTCCTAATCATTTTTTTCGCAACATTGATACTTTTTGCAAAAACGGGTAGTGAAAAATTGTCAAATTTGAGACCATGAAAAAACGCCAGATTCTCATCAAATTTGAGAACTGAGGGCTTGGAAATACCCACAGCTCCATGTTTTGGCCTGAAAAATTTGACCTGCAAATGACAATGGCTTTCTCGTTGTATTTGCGAAATTATCGCGGCCATATAGGAGCATAGGAAGGATCAGTCACACACAAATTTAAATTATACATGTACTAATATGTTATGTCGCTGTAAATGCGTTATATATTGTCGATTTCTAATTTAATAATTTATAATAAATGACGTTTTTATTCGCCTACATATTAAAGTGTTACTTTATTACTGTGATTTACGGCCTAAAAGTGTCACTTTTTAACTATTTATTTTGTTGTCATAGCTACGTCCAAAAAAGTAAAAAGCATTTGTATTTGTTTAAATTCTATGAAAAATAAAATTTTTTATCAAAGCAACCCTTAAATTCAAAATTTCATTATCCAATTAAAATAGTTGTTATCATTTGTTGTCATAGCTACACAATAATTTGAAAAAAATAATTAATATTTTGTCAAAGGTTACTTGTTCCACATATTTTTATTTTAAAATTTATGAAAATTTATAATTTTAATTTAGAATAAACAAATTTTCTTAAAATATTTTGCTTGCGGCGAATAAAAAATAGTAGATGATGCACGGACGTAAGCTATTTTGGACTTAATGTGGGTGCAAATCTCGGCTAGCGCCTCGACTCCACATCCGTCCAAAATCTTTAGCTTTACGTCCTAGCATCATAATGTACTATTGTTGACGATTAATACAAGAACAATAACAATATAAGTCCACAAGGGACGCGTGAAGCCAGTGTGTGTGTGTCCCATGTGTGCGCGCCTGCGCGGACCGATATTATACACGTAATATACGCGCCGCCACGTGAAGCAGAAAAAAAGAGGAAATTATCATAAATAATTTCAGAGAAACTTTTTCAATTTTTTTTCTTTGTGGATTAAAAATAATGGCATTATTTATATCAATGGAAAGCTGAGAATCTCAGCTTTACTTTTATATAAGTAACAATACCCAAAACATTCCTCGGAAAGAAAAAAAAGTTTCTGAAAAATTTGGCCAGTTTTTTTCCCGTGTGGGCGTAAAATCAACTTTTAAAGAGCCCTGGAAATTTCTAAACAATTTGAAAAATACGATCGAAAACTAGACATTCTAAGCTACAAATTGGTGTAACTTATAAGGCACTTTAATAGACAATAAATCTTTTATTAATGATTTTCCGCGGACTTTCCGAAACTCCATGAAAGTACTCAAAATGGAAATTAATAAACTCCCATTTGTTTAAAAGTGCGAGAAAGCCACTGTGGCAAACTTTCTGAGATGTTTCAAGACCCCCACAGGTACAATAATCAAGAAAGAAACATATAAAAACACAATTTTTAAAAAAAATATGAATCAATTTAAAACAGCGTCAGAAAACCGGATAAAAAGAAACTTTGACCGCCGTTTGCACTCGCTTACAAAGTGATAACAGGAATTTTATCACAGGATGTGACAGGTACGGGTTTTCTCTTTCACGTGAATTTTGAACCATCGAAAAATATTGAATTTTGACCGAGTTATCCGCTAATTTGTCCGCCGCTCCTTAGTAAATACGTGTAAAGCGGCGTTCTGGCTCCATGATGAAGAGAAAAATGCAGGACAAGGTTCGAGTCCGTTATCTCGGAAACTATCGGGTTTACGATAAAAATGATTATGACCATTTCTGTAGATAATTAGCTCACCTTCATTTCTAGCTCTAGCTCTCTAACAGAAATACCCTAACTGCCATATTTCCGGAGATATGACCTGGAAACTACTTCTGACACTTTGAGGGCCATTTTCCAGGCTCACAGGGTCGGAACCCCAAGGTAATTTTGCTCACGTCAAAGTACTCGGTAAGACCAACAATTTCCGCCAGGTCCCGTCCGCGACAGGATTTTTGCGACCTTTTAACCTTTATTTACTGGACTATGAAGGGTTTAATTTTGAATTGAATGAAAAAACATTTTTTCGGGTATTTTTTTAAAACATTTTTGAATTTTGAGAAAATGTTCGAAATAAAGTTCCCTTGCGACCTTAGTAATCTTCAAAATTTCGAGAAAAATATCTGCAAAATTAACATAACAAAATATAAACTGAATAGAAAAATTAAATAATTACTTCGGTCTGAAAGACCTAAGTATTACATTCTCGTGCCAAATGTGAAAGTCAAACCACCACTTTTTTTTGGCATTTCTCGACGTTTTAGATCATAATGAATCCAAAAAAAGCAAAGAAAAATGAATGTCTATCTGCCGGCTGGCCGGCCGGCCGTCACGACCGACGGAATCTAGAAAACCGTTGGAACGATTTCAAAAATTTTTGTTTCTAAAAATCATAACAGTATCGAAAGTGTGTCAAAAAAATCGTCAACTGTGTCAAAACAGGACAATTTGCATCAAAACAGGACAATTTAAATATTTGTATATTTACAATTAAAAATGCCGCATGTACGAAATACTAAAAATCTTTAAAGTTAACTTAAATTCCCGAAAATTTGACTAGGTTGATATACTAATTTAGGGTTAATGATTAAATAGCTTTTAATGGCAAAAGTGGGGAAAATTGAGAAACATAATCCTTTTAAAAATGAAGCATCAATACTCTAATTAAACAAAAATATATTAACAAGTTTTAAATGGTAAGCATGTTGATTGATGCTTACCATTTAACACTTGTCCAAACTCAGACGCGTATGCGAATTTATATTTCAGTTTCTTAAATTTACGTTGAACCAGAGCAAATTATTATTCCTCTGCAAAGCTATAAACGATAAAAGTTTAATAGATCTTGTTTTAAATTGTTATGAATTTTAATTGATTACATAAAGCGTGTCCCGACCATTAAAAGTTCAATCATCGATTTTAAATTGTGTGTTAAGATATCATAAAGTATAAGGAAATAAACATATTAATCATTGTTATTGTCAATCAATCAAATTTTCTCATTATTGATACATAAGAAACGCATAATTTTATTTCAAAATATTTTTGCATTTATCAACCTTTTTTTTTTACTAAAATCACGAACGGTATAAAATTTTGCTATAAATTTTATTAAAATAGATTTAGGTTTCCATTTATAGAACAATTAGTATATATGAATGAGAACTGCCTTTCTTAAAAGCAATCAAAATGATTTTTAGAATGTTTTCAAATCGCATAAAGATTTTTATAGGATTTAAATGCGTTCTAAAGATCTAATTTTGTTGTTGTGTTTTGCTTAGATTATATAAATCTTAAATGAATTTTTGTCCTTGATTTGAACAAACGGTCAACCAACTTACTAAAACTTTTAAAACTTCACTATTACTAATTTCAACGATTAAGCAACAAAAAAAACAAAAGGAATTAAATTATTTTTGTAGTTTATGTGCAGATTATCGTCTTAGAACAATCTTTTCGTCTAATACGTATATATTTTGACATACAGAATCGAATATTTTATAATTAGACAATGTTTTTTGGTGCTTAACATCTAAAAATATTTTGTCGTTGTTTTAAAATTGATATTTATTCTACTATAATTATTTTATTTTTAATTAATTTTATCAAAAGCCCACAAAAAGTTATTTTGCAAAAACATAACGGAAGCAACGAATATTCTTGTACAAAATTTTAATTAGTAAAACAACAACAATATAAATTTCATAATAATTTATTTATTGTAATTTATTAGCTGTTGATAGGTTACCCAAAATTCAATTATTATTAAAATAAAATTTAAATTAATTTTACGACAAAAAAAAACGAAAAAGCTCAACGTAATAATTGAGAAGAGGAGTTATTATTATGAAATAAGTACAAACGAGTATTACCACGAAAATAAATTGATAATATAATAGTCGATCATATATTACGTGGTTAGAAATATTAATCAATAATTTAAATTAATAAAAAATAAAATTAGTTTTTTTATTAAGTAATATAAATATATTTTTATTTGTTGTTATTTAATCGTTAAAATTAATCATCAACGTAAAAATAAATGGATTTATACAGAATGTGGCATAAATACTTTGTACAAGTGGGCACATTTTGATAAATCTCTAAATTAGAATATTGGGACTCAAAATTTGTTTTGCAAATTTTGTAACAAATAATAATCTTTTTGGTAAAGATTACATCAAGCTCCAAGAATGATATGTCTCTCTGAATTGGAAACCAAACCCAATGTATTTATTAAATCGAGGTTAATTTTCTAAGCTCAAACTTTGAAGAGGACAATGCAATCCAGAGCTTTTGCTGTGTATAAGTTATTCACCTATATTAATTCAAAAGTTTTCGTAAAATTTTTCAGGTTAGAAAATTGAAAACTTATTCGATCGAAAGTTTTCATATTGTTTTTTAAATTATTGTGAATGTTAACTGCTTAGGCAATGATGCTACATCACGGCGAATTGACGCCTTACAACCAATGCGACTCAAGCGTCTGTTCTCCATGTCAGGGGCGGCTTGGAGCGGGCGTCTGTCTTGGATCAAGCGGCTCCCTATATAAACGTGTAAAAAGGTTGTTTCTGGTGACCTTAATATGCAGAACGGACCCATTCATGACAATTTGGGTTGGGCCTAAGGTTAACACCCTAACCCCGGAAAAAAACTAATTTGTTAAATTTGGTTATCAGAAAGAGAATAACAGACCCGGACACAAAAAAGAATTTTACCTGGACGTGAAAAAGGACCAGACTACCGAATCGGAACGTGAAACGTGCGCAGCCTGATCGCACCTGATGCTCTTTTAAGTCTAGAAACAGAAGCTGAGAGGTATAGAATGGATATTATTGCTCTACAAGAAATTAGACAGCCGATAATCGGAAAACAAGATTTGGATAGTCACTCTCTATACTGTAGTACTCATCCTTCTCGAAAAGAATTTGGAACTGGCTTTCTTGTTGGTGCACGCATACAAGAAGCCGTAATGAAATTCATCCCGGTTAGTGAGAGGATCTGCTACCTACGTGTACGCGGTACATATAATAATATTTCTCTTATTGCCGTGCATGCACCTACTGAAGCTAAGACCGTCGACGAGTAGGATAATTTCTACATAGCACTGGAAAACGTTATGAAACAAACACCAACACGCGACTTTATTATGGTTCTTGGTGACTTTAATGGACAGGTTGAAAGAGATATCTCTTATGGAAATGTGGTGCGTCCCAACAGCCTGCATTTGAATTCGAATGATAATGGTGATAGAATGACTGAGTTTGCATTATCAAATAATTTGAGAATTGCCAGTACGTTCCTTCCGCATCGATCGATTCATAAGCAGACTTGGGTCTCACCGAATGGAAATACTCGAAATCAAATTGATCACGTGTTAGTAACAGCACGTTTCTTTTCGAGCGGCCTGGATGTGCGATCCTTTAGAGGTGCATACATTGGAAGTGACCACTTCCTTGTACGTGCAACGATAAGGTTCCACTTCCCAAATCCAGGCATTCCAAAATTTAATCAACGGAAACGTTTTAACATCTCATCATTAAAGAATGCTGAAACAGAAGAGAGATATCAAATCCATATTGCTCAAACATTGGAGAAATCAGAAACCATTAATGGAGACGTCGATAAGTCATGGTATTTGCTCAAAGATGCTGTTTTAAGCGCTGCTGAGGGAATACTTGGACGACCACAGAGCCGCTCCCAGAAGCCATGGATGGATCAAGCATGCCTTGACGCTATTCAATACAAAAGGGATTGCTATCTGAAGTGTCTACAAGGACACAATACCAGTTCCATGAAGGAGAACTATAAACTGGCAAAAAAAGCCGTTACAAAGCTATGTAGACGAACGAAGAGAGAATGGTGTAAGAGACAGTGTGAGATTGAAAGTTTCAATAAGGAACAGCAATCGTGTAACTTCTTTCAACAGGTTAAAACCTTAAAGAAGGGCCCTCAAACTAGATCGACTGCTATTCAAAACGAAGATGGGGAGCTACAAATAGACCTTAAAAATATTTTAGACACTTGGGCCGCTTATTTTGAGAATTTTCTCAACCTAAGTGACCAGCAACAAGTCGGGCAACGAGCAAAGCTTATTCGTGCGTCAAAGGCACATGTAGACGAACCAACCAAAGAGAAATTCGATGCGGCGCTGTCAAAATTAAAACGAAATAAAGCACCTGGTATCGACGATATAACATCCGAAATGATTGTACATGGTGGCGAAACTCTATCCTTAAGATTGTTTGAACTTGTTCAAATGATCTGGAGGACTGAAACCATGCCACAGGACTGGAACACAGCTATGCTGATACCAATCCATAAAAAAGGTAATCGCCTACAATGTGCAAACTACAGAGGAATTGCTCTCCCTTGCACAGCATATAAGATCTTTTCGTACATTTTGCTATCCAAAATCAATCCTTTTGCTGAACAACTGTTTTGAGAATATCAGTGTGGTTTACGGAGGGGCCGAAGTACTACTAATGCACTTTTCTCGATAAGGATGATTTTGGAAAAGTGTCGAGAGCTCAACATACCAGTGCACCAACTTTTCATTTATTTCAGGCAGGCCTACGACTCTCTCGAACGAGAGACTCTATGGTCTGCTCTAGTGTCAATGGGAATTCCTGGTAAACTGGTATCACTATGCAAAATGACAGTACAGAACTCTCAATGCTGTGTACGAGTAGAGAACAAAATATCAAAGTTTTTTAGAGTCGCCTCCGGCTTAAGACAAGGTGATTCTATCTCTCCTTTACTTTTAAATTTAGCTTTGGAATATGTGTGCCGTCAAAAGAAACTACCGACTAACAACAATATAAACTCAGTACAGATGATTGCTTACGCTGATGATGTTGTCATCCTCGGCCGAAGTGAAGCTGTTATGAGTGAGACTTTCAAGTCGCTTGAAAGTGGTGCTAGGAAAATTGGTCTGCAAATTAACTACAATAAAACCAAACATATAAATGTCTCAAGAGAGGCTGAGAAGAAAGATATGATGTGCGGCGATGAACGAATTGAGGGAGTTGAATCTTTTAAATATTTGGGATCAATGCTTGACTCAAACAACAGCATACTTACAGATATAAAAGCTCGAATCGCTGCAGGTAATCGAACTTTCTACTCAATTAAACCTCTCCTTGGATCACCGTATGTATCAACTAACACCAAGCTCAAGTTATACAAGACTTTGATTAGACCGGTCGTGATGTATGGGTCACAAACGTGGACCCTTACACAAAATGACGAATCGCATTTATCTGTATTTGAGCGAAAGATCTAACGCTACATTTTTGGTCCACTTAAGACAGACGATGGAGAGTATAGAACTCTGTATAACTTTGAGATCAGAGACCTTCTTGAGGGTCCTGATATAAAAGGTTGTATCCGTTCTAATAGGATTGTTTGGTTTGGGCATGTTCTACGAGCCGATTTACAGTCTGCAATGATTAAAAAAATGTACGTTAGTACCCAGGGAGCGGGCGACCGAGAGGTAGACCACGACTACAATGGGAGACTGACGTAATAAACGACCTTAAAAAATCGGCTGCCATGGTAATTATGTTGCTGTTGCGAATGACCGTGGTGAATATTTGAAGCTGATTACCCTGGCAACGCTCCTACATGGAGCATGACGCCGTAAAAAAAAAGATCATCTAATTTAAATTAAATGAGTTGAAAATGTAAGATTAATACAAAGTTTTCTAAAATTTTACTAAAATATTTTAATGTTTCAAACATTTAGTTGCGTTAAAACTCATAGTTAAAATATGAAAAGGCAGAAATCTCAAGGCTCTGAGATATCAAGACTTCGGTCTGGGTTAAGGATTTTGATATAGTTTTCAGCAAAACACTTTTATGAGGACATTGTTTTTAGTTTTGGTCATCAGCGATGTACGAGAGCGGTTCAATAAGTTCGGTAAATCTTTATGAAATAACGGTAAATTTTATTCAAAAATATTTATATTTTTCAATATAATCCCCACCAACACTTATGCACTTATTACATCTGTCAATTAATTTGTGCAAACCATTAAAATAAAATGAATTCTCCTGTTGTGCAAAATACTCCTCTACAGCGGACATAACTTCACTGTCACTTGAAAATCTTAGCCTCCTTAATTTTTTTCTTCAAATTTGTAAAAAGGAAATAATCACTTGGAGCCAGATCTGGACTGTAAGTTGGATGCGGTATTCCATTGAAACCGCAATCTTGTACTGCCTGTTGTGCAACATTCGCCTTATGTACTGGTGCGTTGTCTTGTAAAAGCAATATTTTTTGCTTGATTTTACCCCGTCGTTTTTCCCTGATTGCATTTCTCAATTTATGTAAAAGCCCCTGTTATTGTGGTCTTATGAGGTAAGTAGTCAATCAAAAAAATTCCATCAGCATCCCAGAAAATTGTTGCCATTATCTTGCCCGCAGATGGTGGGTCCTTATACTTCTTCGGTGGTGGATTTCTCTGTGCTATCCATTGCATTGATTCCTGTTTCAACTCTGGATCATAGTGATGAATCCACGTTTCATCACCGGTAGGCAACATTCGGGGAACCCATCTTGCACTAACTTTTGACAGCTTAATGTAGAGATACTACTACGTCTACCTATCCAAATCAAAACACATATAATAGGTTATAAAGGAATTCTCATGACTTAATTTCTTTTTTATCAAAACAAAATAATAATAATTTAGTAAACAACATTTCATATGTTTACAATTATAAGTAAGCGAAGTTTTATGAACTTTATGAATTATACATTACTCAAAGTGTGTCATCATATATTATGTTTCAAAACATTGAAACTAATTTTAAATAGTTTTAAATAAAACAAAAGGTAAATAATTATGATGATACAGATTTTATTAAGGGGAAAATAATAAGTAATTAAGCAAAAATATATTATATGTACATTTTGCTAGAATTGCATTTTCTACATAATTAATTTGAAATAAATATATTGATTGATTTAAGGGGGGATTAGGAAAATGAAAATGCAAATCCAAAAATTGTATAAAAGAAAGTTTTCGAACAAATAAAAATCAGAATCAGTTTGAATTTAAATAGTGTTTTCTTTACTTTCTCTGATCCTCCTGACGACCTCAGTTGACGCACGTCAAACGGGTCTAACGGTTTCTTCCTTGGTGCAAAGTTGTTTCGGCAAACTGTATCGTTGAAAAACCGGACAGATTTGGACTTACGGACGTATAGACGGGCAGTGTTAAGATATCTCTTGTGGTATATTTTACCACCAACAAAAGTTTAAAGTAAAAAAGTAATAAATACGCAGTCAGATCAAGGTGGTGTACAAATGTCATTTACTCATGATATAGAGAACGATCTTCTAGTGTACACCCACCACATGGCGAACTTGCCAATCACGGGCCAATTATTTCAACTTAAGAAGATTAAGTCAATTTCGATTGAGGAGTATAGAGCGAGACAATACTCGAAGAACGAAGAGGTGAAGAACAATCTGGATACAAAATCATCCAGCAAAATCAATACAAAGTTAAATCAACGAGGTGGTGAGCTAGCCAGGTTGGCTGGAGAGATAGTCGAGTTATTTAGAGTGGCAGAAGTGTCAGTAAGCGAAGAGGAGAGAAATTGGTTTACTAAGCAAGCCAATGATTTAAAGAAAAAAAGGAAGATACTCGCAAAACAGAAGAGGGCCGACAAAAAATTGGAGAAGTTACTAAAAGAGAAGAAATAACCAAAACGACAATTTCAACAGTTTAAACAAAAAAAAAAAAATTTTATTATTAAACCTTTGTAATAGTTAAGATACTTTTCAAATAAATAAAGAAAACTTTAATTTTTATTAATTAAGACAATATATAAGATATTTTTAATAAATGAATTAATAAATTTTAAATAATAATAAATGAAATTTCTAGAATCATAACTAATTATGAATGGATAATTTAAAAAAAATATAATATATAAAAAAAATTTCAGTTTAAATGAACAAATTACATTTAACATAAGTTAATTTTTCTCTTTTTATATAATAAATTAATAAAATTTCTTTTTTAATAAAAATGAAAATTAACACATGATATATGATATTTTTTATAATAATAAATAATGTTAAGCAAACATTTTTCTTTAAAAATTTTTTCATAAAAATAAAAGTTGAAAATAAAATTTTGTGATTCTTTTTGATGATTTGATCACTGATGGAATCCACTAAAAAAGCGGATGAGATACTTTAAAAATTTTTTCATATAAATAAAAGTTGAAAATAAAATTTTGTGATTCTTTTTGATGATTTGATCACTGATGGAATCCACTAAAAAAGCGGATGAGATAATTAAGGAAATAGAGAGAATTCTTCTTAACTTGAATAAAAACCCAAATAGGAACTTTAGCCACAAGCACATATTGGATTGTACGACACAATTGAAGTCGTACAGATCAGACTTTGAAAGACTTGTCAAGACATTAGTATCAGAACTTGACGCTGAGACTTTAGAGAAAAAATAAGTTTATACAGAAGTATACAGTTCTAAAAGAAAAATTGAACAGTCTCTCAGCGGAACTGTTAGAATTATCTATAAAAGAAGATACAGAGAATTTAATAGAAATGGCGTCATTCGACATAGAAAAAACCCTAAAAATTGTCCCAACGTTTGACGGAAAATCCAACGATCTTCCGATATTTTTAAACCTAATTCAACACTTTAGTGAAACACTAAAGATCGACGTTGAAAAGACAAAATTAATCGAATTCGTTTTGGATAATAGATTAACTAGTAATGCCAAAACAAAGTTGACAGCAACTCAAAAACCAAAAACCATTCCTGAGTTGAAAGAATTATTCAACCGTATTTCCAAGAAGAAGACTGTTGTGCTCTTGTTGTGCCACTATATATTGTGGCTTGGACTTTTTCAACAATAATCTAACAAATTCATATTACACGAAAAAAATAAATCACGGGATAACTTCTGTGACCCCAGACAAATGATGAAATTGGGAATCTCTAAACTATTGACTTCCTTAGCCTAACATTTCAAAACCAAACTAGAAATGTTATAAGAATGTTATACACAAAGATTGAGAATTATTCCTTCAAATTATATAATTTAAATAATAAAAAAAAACTCACTCTGCGACGTTGAATTCGATGATTTTATATAAGTTTATTTTCCATCATCCATAAAAAACAAAATCATCACTAAACAGCAGTAATATTGGTTGGTCCTGTGTTCTAATTATTCTTACGGTAACTCCTCCAACGGTTTCCTATGGTATTCTGACTCGACCTTGGCTCTTCTAAATAATAGTTTGCAGTTGATGAATTTGAATTGTATATAGAGATAGATGCACTAAACGAAAGCCCACACTATTCGTGTACAAATTTGATGTTTCTGCTTACAACTTATAATTTGTTTTAGCCGGCAAATAAGACGGAACTAATTTATTAACAAAACTAATCCCCTTTTTATTGGACGTCTTATAAAGTTCATAGAAAGCCCCAATTTATTAATTAATTCACTAGTGTATACCTTTCTATCGTTTTAATTGTATGTTGCTTATTTGTTGTAATCAAACTCAATATATATATATGCTAACATTCTTTACTGCCAAACAATTTATTATAATTTAACAACCTGAACTTTATTTCAAACATTAAATTTATGAATATCAAGATCGAGAACCAAACACTGGATGATCTTTTCCATTTCAGATTTTACTATATAATTATGTATACTTTCTGTTTTAATCTCTAACATCGAATTAAAAACTCGAAAAACATTTGTTTTTGAGAAGAAATATGGAATGAATGACTCTTTAAAAAATGTGTTTTTTTGTTTGTTACATCTTCCGATGTCAAAACAAATCGTGTAATACTGAAAATTCAGCAAAGATTAGCAACGACATCTGTTTGTTAGAATTGGAAATAAAATTGAGTACGTTCGTTTGCTTTTTATAGTATATTCGAAATTTAACTAGCAGTTAAGTATTAGAAAATTTTAAAATTATTATTAATGTAAAAATGAACGGAAACTAATGAAATATATTTTTATTGAATTAGAAAACGAAGATGAATTTGGTTTTATTATTGTTTTGCGAATATTGCGAACGTTACACCATGAATTCAAGGTAAAAACCCAAGATTTTTACTCTTGAAGTCACAAAAACGTCGCCATCCCCTCCATGCCAGAAAACCACCGAACTACTTCCACCTATTAAACTGTATCTGGGATCGAGATACCCACAGTCACTGGCGTCAAGACCGATGACCGGTTCCAACACTCATGAAGTCCTTAAGAACTTCACTGAGCATTGAGACCGACCATCCATCCGAACGTCAGCACCATGGACACCCCGATACAACCAGTAAGTATGACACGGGAGGTGTGAACCACAGCGAAGACAACTAGCCAGAGGAACGACCCTACCTAACGAAAAGACATCATTCTCTGATGTCCTTCGCATGATGGACTCCAAGATTCTTACCGCTCATATCTGTGCACTCGTAGAGTACATTTCCAATCTTAGTCTTAATCATTGCAGGTAAGAACTTTGGAGAAAATTTTGCCGAGAATTTTTTGTAGCGTCACTCAAATGATGTTGCCGTACAAACACACGTTGTTGTGGTTGAAAAGTCCGTAGTTTAGATCGCAGGTTATACTGATGTTGCGATTTCTTGAAAGCTGCTTTTAAATTTCCCTGAACCCGGTTCCTGAGCAGAGTCAAATGATCAGAGCGTTCTATTTCCTCACCAGCATCTTCACCAAGCTGATGTAGTGATCTCAACAATTGGTAAGTATTTCCATCCGATATTGGATGTTGACCAAATAATAAATAATACGGTGAGTACTTGGTAGCTGAATGTACTGCGGCCCGCAGTGCATATGCGATTTCACCAATTTGTGAATCCCACTTGGTATGTTGACCTTTAATGAACGCTCGAATTGCTGCTAGAACTGACCTATTGACCCGCTCTGACGCGTTGCTTTGAGGACTATAGACACCGGTCCTAATGTGTTTAATGCCGAAATCTGACAAAAGATTTTGAAAGTTCCTACTAGTGAACTGTTTGCCATTGTCACTGTGCAGAAACTCTGGTACCCCATATGTAAGAAACACTTCATTCCTTAGAAAAGCATTCACCATCGGTGAAGTTGCGTTTCTAAGTGGTTTCAGTAGTACAAACTTCGTAGCATGATCCAGAACTATCAATAACACCGTATTCCCAAGTGTAGAACGAGGGTACGGTCCCAAAAAATCTATATAGACTCTCTGCCATGGACGTGCTGTTTCGAATTGATATTGCATCGGAGGACGCAATATCTGATTCGTGGCTTTTGTTTGTTTACATGTGTCGCAGGACACAACATAGTTGTGTACCTGTGACGCCATGCCCGGCCAATAATAAAGACGTCGAAGTAATTCTAAAGTCTTTTTAACACCTCCATGAGCAGCAGTACTATCATCATGATGTTTCTGAATCATGTTGGAAGTCATCGGTTTTGGTACCCAGAGTTTCGACACAGTAACATCGTTGGGTATTGCATCAGGTCTTGGCTCAATACGTATGTATAGCTTATCATCCACGACTTTAACTGAAGGAAAGTCCTTGGGTGATGATTGAACTTTAGCTATCATATCCGTATATTCCTTGTGCCGATAACCTTCATTGTCGAGTTTAATGTCGTTAATGTGATGTGTTAATGCTTCCGTCAATTCCTCGTGTGTATCGTCATAAAGACGAGATAGAGCATCAGGGACTATATTTTGGGTACCTTTCTGGTGGACAATGGTAAAATCCATATGTTGGAGTTTTAGGCTCCACCTAGCCAGACGGCCACTCAAGTCTTTCTGTGACATAAGCCACTTCAGACTTGAGTGATCAGTCACGATAGTAAATCGGTGACCTTCAACATAGCCCCTGAATTTCTTCACACTCAGAATTGCCGCAAGACATTCAAGCTCAGAAACTGAATAATTCCTTTGAGCTCTATTCAGTTTTTTCGACATGAAGGCTATCGGGCACTCTTGTCCGTCCTCGTCGATCTGATACAGTACACTACCTATCCCTGTCAGACTCGCATCGCATCTAATAAAGAACTCTTTATTATAGTCAGGGTTAATTAATACCGGTGCTGTAGTCAGCAATCTTTTTAAATTTTCGAAAGCTGTTTGCGCTTCCAATGTCCATTTCAATTTCCCAGAACTTTTCTTTAATAAATCCGTAATCGGTGATACCACGCTTGCGTAGTTTGGTATAAAACGTTGGTACCAACCGGCCATTCCTAAAAGACGTCGTATTTGTTTAACTGTAGATGGAGCTGGGTACTCTGCTACAGCTCTTACCTTGTCAGGGTCTGTTCGAAGACCATCTTCACCAGCCAAAAATCCCAAGTATTTCACCTCTCTCAGAACAAATTTACTTTTCTTGAGGTTTATTGTTAACCCAGCCGCTCTTAACAATGAAGAGACTTTGGACAGCAATTCCATATGTTCCTGGAACGTGGAAGAGACTACCAATAGATCATCTAAATAAACAAAGACATTTTCGTGATATTGATGTGGTATCACTTTGTGCATTAGCCGACACATTGTCTGGGGAGCATTGCACAATCCAAAGGGCATAACCCGGAATTGATACAATGGACGACCAGGCACTGTGAAGGCTGTCTTGTCTCTAGATGCTTCTGCCAGAGGAATCTGCCAGAAAGCATCTTTGAGATCAATACTTGAAATGTACTTTGTGCTATTTAGACGACCTAGTAAGCCATCAATCAAGGGAAGTGGGTAAGCGTCCTTTTTAGTTAGTGAATTGACACGACGGCTATCAATACATAATCTGTTTTTACCAGATTCTTTTTGTACCAAAACCACTGGCGAGCACCAAGAACTGTTAGACTCTTCGATCACGCCCATTTGAAGCATTCGGTCGAGTTCGGCATAAACCTTTAGTTGAACAGCCGGCGATGTGGGATAATGCCTCTGTTTAACAGGTGCATTATCACCAACATCGATGACATGTTCAACCAAAGAAGTCTTTCCGAGCCCAGACACTTCAAATGACGGGAAAGAATCCTTGATCATATCCAGTTCATGTTGCTGATCAGTGGTGAGGTTGTGTGTATTTAAAGTTATTGGCTCTGTACGAGTCAGTTCACTAACAAAAGAAGGAACAATACCAAATTTCTCCCAGAAATCTATGCCCAGGTAGAGCTCTTCTCGTAGACCAGGGACTATATGGAACCGCATTGGTTTAGTGGAGCCATTCACAGTTATTGGAATTTCGATGTAACCCAAAATTTTATTTGCAGTACCATCCGCCGTACGAATACACGAAGTGTATTTACGGTAGGTTGTACCTGATGATTCCAATAATTCCAAGGAATTTCTTCCAAGTATTGTGATTGACGCTCCACTATCCAACAGTCCTGAAATATGTTTGTCCAAAATCCTTATTGTCAATCGCGGCCGAGGATCCTTTGTTTCTGAAAGGATAGATGAAACACAAGCTTTGCGAAATAATTTCCTCATCCTCCAATATCTAATGTTGCGTTCAAGACGTCTAAAATATGTGTGATGTAATGATGGGAAATTAAATGTACTAGGTGATTTTATTCTGTTTTCCTTGGTGGTGGATCGTTCTGCGTTCCTACATCTCTCGTCGATTTCTTCGGGCTCATTGGATGTTGAACCGAGGGTACCATCCCCGAAGCATGTACTCTCGGACGGTAGTTTACCGACGGGTGACAATATGAACAATTTGCGTAAATAACGTCCGGTTTGTTACATTTCCAGCAATACAATTTTATCCGATTCTTAGAGCAATCAGGAGCTCGATGACCGTTTACTCCACATCTGAAACATACTATTGGTTGTCTGGATATTGATGGACCAGGTTGACTGTTGTCAGATGTTATGCCAGGTCGCTGCAATATCCGTCTCTGTGTTGAATCCACCGTTTCAATATATCCATGTTGTTCTGGTTCAGCATCCACCTCATAATCATCCATCTGTTGTAACTCGCTAATTCTTAAATTTGATGTTCTGGTCGGAACTGGTGTGGACCACAACCGTTCAAACTTCTGACATAAAGTCCGAAGTTCATTAATAGAATGTATTGTTGCAGCCAGAGTAGCGATTTTGAGCTCCACACTCAGTCCCTCCCGAGCAATCTCTAGCATTTCACGGTCAGCAAATGGACGTGCTAAGCGACGGTTTAACGAACCAATCTCCACTAGATATTCGTATACGCTCTCCTTTGACTTTTGTTTGCGGTTCAGAAGAACGCGCAAGATCGCCTTATCATCAGTGAGCGTACCGAAGGTTTGTAGGAGTCCCTCCCTTAACACTGGATAGGTCACCACCTCATATTCATGAGTTAAATTCAGATAGTATCTGTCGGCAGCTCCCTTGAGATACCGTGGAACGATAGACCTAAGGTCGTCTCAATTCACACGGTCCCTCCTGGCAGCCGCCTCCACTCTATGAATAAACTCATGAACATCAGGAGAGTGACCATCTCCTGTGAAGGTTGGAACCCAATTTGAGTCATAACGACTCAAATTGTTCCCATGAACCCCTCGGTACTCCACTGGTGCTAACGCTGGAGCCGCGTCACGCCATACCTGAGGAGGTTGGTTGTATGGTGGTGGGGCTGTAAGTGGAGCTGGTGGATATATTGGTAGTGGTTGTACCTGTGGTACTGATGGATAATTTAATTGTACTTGCGGTTGTACTAATGCTGGACTATTGTGTATGTGTTCAGCTTGGAGTGATGGTCCCAATTGTGGTATTGCAAAGTCCTCTGCCCAATTGTTCCCCCTGAAGTTCACACCCCGAACCAAACATTCGACTTGCAGCTCGGTGGGTTCCAGACCATAGAACGGATGGTCAACGTCTAGTTGGCTTGACATTTCGATAGTAAAATTTATAAAGTCCAGAATCGCAAAAACAACACGTCAATACTAAAACCAATTCCAACAAAAAAATGTAGCTAGTACGCTGTAAAAGTGAAAACAATGAAAAACGCAAAACGAAAAAAAAACAACGAACGCCCCAAAAAAAATTTTGTAAAAACAAACTTGTAAAGGAACAAAAAAACCACTGTCGCCGCTAATCTTTACTTCACCTTTCACAAAAATTCCTATAATATTGTATATAAAAATATAATTTATTTATTTAATTTCAGATATACTGAAATATATATATATACCTAAAATTAGTTATTGACGATAGCACCCCTAAAATATATTTATTTATTTTTTAAAAAAAAATTGAGAATTAAAAAATATTCAAAAGAATGCTTATTTATCGGATGCACCGTCTTAACTTTGATTTATTTATTTTTTTTTTAAAAAAACAAAATATTTATTTATATCTTGACGTAAAGCTTAATTAAGAAAATTTATTTTATTTAGCTACCTAAAATTAACTTAAATTTAAAAAAATTATTTATTTAATAAAAATTTTATTTAATTAATTTTCAAAAAATTTGTTTTATTTATTTTATCTTTATTTAATAATATAAGAGATTCCCAAAATCAAGATTCGTCTGGAGACAATTTAAAAAGTAAGTATGGTACAATATCCATTTCATTTAAATTTGAAATATCGCGTTCGCGAGCCCACTCCAACAATGCATGTGAGAACTGACTAGAAAATCCCCTAACGACCAGATTCTACAGAACAGTTTCTCCCCAACCTAATAAAACAATCACAACTGTCACGATTAGACCCTAGGTCCACTTCTACTGACCCAGTTGTGCTTGTTTACCCTAAAAATAAATTACAACTAAACCTAATGCGAAAGTTGAAGAACGCTCCCGAGCACCAGACTTCAAATCCTAAACTCTATGAAAAACTGATCTATTGAAAAGTAAATGAAAAAAATGGAAAAGTTTTTTGAATTTGTATGAGGTGAAGCCTCTGATCCTGAAAGCAAAAGTACAATTGGTTCTTCTCTTCATTACACCGAAGAAGCCTCTGAGCAAAGAATGGACCTACTGGTTTGCACCTAAGTACAAACACAGCACCACCACTCCTCGTCCCTGAGGACTTCCTCGCCGAATGAAGAGAAGAAACCAATGTTCTTCGATCGCATAACCCCGATGGCCATAGGCGATCTAAGAACGACATCAATGTTAAGGGGATAAGCCCCATGGATGGCTTGTTAGGCCTACCGCTGAGAAAAATTATATTTATACACTAATACAACAAAAAAAATTCCAAAAAAAAACTTTTTACAAGAAATGTATATTATTATCCAAAATAATATAACTACAAGAATATGTACATTGGCATACTAAAAAATATTTACAGAATATGTACATTATGTACATTGACAGATGTGTACAAAAAAAATATGTACATTGTATCAAAAATATGTACATGGTAGTAGAAAAACCAATCTCTAAAAAAACTACTACCCCCAAAACGGTTTTTTTCAAATTAAAAAAACAATTAGTATACTAAAATTCGAATGACAGCACAAAAAAACAATCTCCAAAAAAAATTGCTGTCCCAAAACGGTTTTTTTTCAAACTACTAGAACAATTAACTGATTATACAGTGAGGGACAGGGGCCTCCTGTGGACCAGACCACTCCTCTACCTGTCGCATGGTCGGTGAGATGGGAACCACCCCAACCAGCTCCTCTATTTGAGTACTCTTGGTCGAGGAAGCTCCCAGCTCCACGACCAAGCGACTCTCCTTCTCCTTCTTCCTCCTCTCCTTCCTCTTCAAGTGAGAGCTCCTATTTCTCTTTATCCTCTTCCTCTCACGCCAGCCCACATTCACTTCCTCATTCACTACATCCAACTCCTCATTCACTCCATTCAACTCCTCATTCACTCCCTCATCCACCTCATTCATCCAGGGCTCAAACCCCCCTGGCCGACACCTCCTTCTCAACCCCTGACCCCTCATGTACATATTATAAAAAATTTTAAAAAAAAAATTCCAAACACAAACAAAAAATTAACCACCCAAAACCAATATCTGGTTATCCCAAAACAAATTATATTTACTATATATTTTAAACAAAAAATTATTAATAGTAATGCACGAAAACCAGAACCGGTTTAAAACGCCCAGTTTATATAGAAAAAATCAAAACTGGTTTCAAAATGTACGCTAATTGCGCCAAAAATAGCTCTGTTATTCAAAAAAAAAACCTTAAACTGGTTTTCAAAAAAAATTTTACCGTATTATTACGGTTCTAGAAACCTAACGCAACCCCAGGGTTTCGTTTCGGCTGCCACTTCTTGTTGTGCCACTATATATTGTGGCTTGGACTTTTTCAACAATAATCTAACAAATTCATATTACACGAAAAAAATAAATCACGGGATAACTTCTGTGACCCCAGACAAATGATGAAATTGGGAATCTCTAAACTATTGACTTCCTTAGCCTAACATTTCAAAACCAAACTAGAAATGTTATAAGAATGTTATACACAAAGATTGAGAATTATTCCTTCAAATTATATAATTTAAATAATAAAAAAAAAACTCACTCTGCGACGTTGAATTCGATGATTTTATATAAGTTTATTTTCCATCATCCATAAAAAACAAAATCATCACTAAACAGCAGTAATATTGGTTGGTCCTGTGTTCTAATTATTCTTACGGTAACTCCTCCAACGGTTTCCTATGGTATTCTGACTCGACCTTGGCTCTTCTAAATAATAGTTTGCAGTTGATGAATTTGAATTGTATATAGAGATAGATGCACTAAACGAAAGCCCACACTATTCGTGTACAAATTTGATGTTTCTGCTTACAACTTATAATTTGTTTTAGCCGGCAAATAAGACGGAACTAATTTATTAACAAAACTAATCCCCTTTTTATTGGACGTCTTATAAAGTTCATAGAAAGCCCCAATTTATTAATTAATTCACTAGTGTATACCTTTCTATCGTTTTAATTGTATGTTGCTTATTTGTTGTAATCAAACTCAATATATATATATATATATATATATATATATATGCTAACATTCTTTACTGCCAAACAATTTATTATAATTTAACAACCTGAACTTTATTTCAAACATTAAATTTATGAATATCAAGATCGAGAACCAAACACTGGATGATCTTTTCCATTTCAGATTTTACTATATAATTATGTATACTTTCTGTTTTAATCTCTAACATCGAATTAAAAACTCGAAAAACATTTGTTTTTGAGAAGAAATATGGAATGAATGACTCTTTAAAAAATGTGTTTTTTTGTTTGTTACATCTTCCGATGTCAAAACAAATCGTGTAATACTGAAAATTCAGCAAAGATTAGCAACGACATCTGTTTGTTAGAATTGGAAATAAAATTGAGTACGTTCGTTTGCTTTTTATAGTATATTCGAAATTTAACTAGCAGTTAAGTATTAGAAAATTTTAAAATTATTATTAATGTAAAAATGAACGGAAACTAATGAAATATATTTTTATTGAATTAGAAAACGAAGATGAATTTGGTTTTATTATTGTTTTGCGAATATTGCGAACGTTACAAGACTACATGCTTGAACTTACAGACTCAACTCACACAGTGCAGACAGGGGAGTTCATCTGTTGAATCTTATAGTAATAAGATAGAAAACATAATAACAGAACTAAATGAACTTCAAATAGCTGAGCAGGGTGATGCTCATAGTGACATTATCACTAAGCTAAACGAACAGGACTGGACTGAATGCATTTAAAACAGGTTTAAACGAACCAGTTAAAAATATGGTTTATGCTGCTCGGGTAAATTCTCTTCAGGAAGCGATTCAAAACGCTGCTGAAATTGACGAACAGACAAAGACAGCCAATATGTTCCATTTTAATTCGCGAAACTATAGAACGGGCTATAGGAATCAAATTTCGCATAATTTTAATAATTTTAAAAGGTCAAATTATCAAAATAAAAAGAATAACAAAAATAATTTTAATTAAAACCATACCATTATTAAGAATAATGGATGTAATTGTAGCCATAATAGTAGCTATAATAATAATAATAATAATTGTAACAATAATAATAATAATACAAATAATAGAAATTTTAATGGTTACCGAAATAAAAATAATTATAATAATGTAAAAAGAAATTTCCAGAATGGAAGAGTTAATATTGTACAATCGGAAAACAGGGAAGGGGTCTCCGAAAACCAGTTGTCGAGAGATTCCCAAACTTTAGAAATCCAATAAAAATATTTTATGTAAATCCTAGCACACAAACAAATTATATTAGAATTCGCACGAACATAACAGAATATTTGAGAACGTTTTTAATAGATACTGGAGCAGACATCTCACTGCTCAAAATAAATAAAGTTGCAAAAGAAGTAGATGTAAAGGATGATAGGTGTAAAATTACAGGTGTTACTAATGACGAAACATATTCGTTAGGAATGATAGGAGCAATTTTGAATCTAGAAGAAGGAAATATAGGACAAGAATTTCATTTAGTAAAAGAAGATTTTCCAATAAATACAGATGGTATTTTAGGCAGAGATTTCCTGCATAATAATTATTGTAAGATAGACTATGAAACTTACACAATTTCACTATTGATAAATCATGAAGAAATCACTTTACCAATGTATACAGAATTACAAAGAGAGTGGAGTTACGATATACCAGCACGATCGAAGGTTATTAGAGCTGTCAATATCAATTTAAAAGAGGACAGCGTTGTATTAAATCAAGAAATACAAGAAGGCGTATATATAGCAAACACAATAGTTCCAGCTAAGGGGATTGCACATATTCAGATATTGAATACAAAAGAACATGATGTCACGTTAAGAAAAATTTCTCCAAAAAGTGTTTAAAACGCTCCTAATATCGCTCCTTCACTCCATACTTTCGGAGTGAGTGATAATAAAAAAATATATAATATCTAATCACAGGAGCGAAAAAATAAAAATTTCTTTCTTGCTCCTAAATAAAAATTAATATTTTCTTTCAAATGAACATACATTTCAATCTTTTTTTAAAAATTTGATAGTTTCTTTCATAAGAATAACAAAGAAAACAAAAAAAAGAATACATTCGTTCTGTACGAATATTTTTAGAGTTACTTCCTATATTATCACCTTTGTTTTGATGTACAAACAAAAAATATTTCTCTTAAAATAAAAATGAAATGGATTCCCTTTTCATCATTGAAAGGATTAACATCTACAGGCTGATTCTGAGTTAAGAGGTCTTAGCTATGATTATTTTTGTTATGACAATTTTTTTAAGAGGAATATCTTAATCCCGATTCTGTGAACGTTATCATAAAAAACCTCATAATAATTCTACAAATATTTTGGAGATCTTTCAAATGTCTATTTTTGTATAAACAAAATTATAATAAAATGTCATATTTACTTTTTAAATAATTTAAATACATATTAAAATACCATATAAATTATTATTAAGAATTATACCAATATTATATAGTAGTTTTTGGTAAAATCAAGTTTATGTTGTGGAAAACTTTTGAAGATATTTATTTATTTATTTATGAATATCAATCTAACAATGTATTTTATTTTATAATGATTTATATACAATTAATATAAAATTATACCATATATTGGTTATTATTATTCATTTTACAATAAATTTGTAAAAAAGAATGATTATGTTTTTGCTTAAAGTTTATATAAAATTAGCACAAATAAAACAATGTGAAACTTTGATATTCAAAAGATGAAATCTTCAATTGCCATTTTATTTAAAATCACTATCAAGATATATTTTGTTTTATAATTTTGATACAAACTAAAATAAAAAAAGTCAGGCAAGTGCGAATATAATTCGCTCGCTGAGGGTTCCGTGTATATAATATGAGAAAAAAACAGTTTTTGTAAGTATAGTTTCAAGTTGGGTTGAATCTTACCCAAAGCTGTTTATGGTGGCTAAAGAAAGCTTCAATAACGCCAGCTTCTAAATTATTTATATTGGAAAATACATTATCAATTGTGGTAGCTTCAACTGTTGTTGGTTCATGAATTTTTCTTTGTAAATTTTTTTGTAGAAAATAGTTTGAGAGCCAGTTTTGAGGATTTTTACTGAAACCAACGGAAAAAACGGAGAAAAAGTGTCGTCAAATTATTTCCAACGAGTGCATTGTTAACACAGTCGAGTGATTTGTCTACTGAACATTGGGGAGATCGGTATAGTATACCAACAGGATTTGTACTTCAGCTAGTTGAACATTCACAATGACTGCCAGCAGAGCTAAACTCAAAGTGATGGTGGCTACTATTTTTCTGCACTGGTGGTACTGTATCAGACTTAACGAAAAGAACAGATCCCCAACCTCGATTAACTTGACTGTAACAATTTTCTAGTTCAACAGTAGTTCAATAGTTCAAAAATTTCAAAAATGTTTGTAATTAGTGATCAACTTCACAGAGAACATTTGCAATGCAACCATATTAAATGATAATCTATCGAATAGCAAACAGGTATCTGGTATGTTATTGCATAATTTTTCAACCTAACGCCTTTCGCCTGAAGTTTAGTTCATCTGACTTGTTAAACTGTGTTGATCTAATCTGATCTTGTTTGTTCATTTCTTTACTTCGTTTCACTCAATATTTACTATAATATACATTTCCTACAACGAAGTAAAATTTATCCTCTTCTACGATTATTTTACGTGAATAGTCCTTCACAAAACACAATTTTAGAATTTTAATCAAATGAATCAAAATCGAAAAAAACGAAAACTACAAAAAAATTGTTTTGGACTAGAAAAAAATTCACCTTTCATATGCCGAGTGGGGGTCAAAAATTATTTTTTGTCAAAATTTCCACTCTCAACCCCCTCAAAATAACATTTGAAATGATGATCCGACCGCTATAGTTTTCATTCAATCTTTACAACATTGCCCATAACCATGAATATTTTCAAATATTTTTCTTTTGTAATGTTCGAAGTTAAGGGGGAGGACAGGAATTTTTTTTCACATTTTTTAATATAACTCAAAAACTGCGCTTTTGAAAATTACATAAAAAATTGTTTTGGACTAGAACAAAATCAACCTTTCATATGATACCCCACTCAACAAGGTCAAAAATAATTTTTTTTCAAAATTTCCACCCTCAACCCCATCAAAATAACATTAGAAATGATGAGCCAACCGCTATAGTTTTCATTCAATCTTTACAACATTTCCCATAACCATGAATTTTTCCAAATTTTTTCTTTTGTAATGTTCGAAGTTAAGGGGGGGGGACAGGAAATTTTTTTCACATTTTTTTACATAACTCAAAAACTGCGCTTTTTAAAATTACATAAAAAATTGTTTTGGACTAGAAAAAAATCAATCTTTCATATGACACCCCAATCGACTTGGTCAAAAATATTTTTTTTTCAAAATTTCCACCCTCAACCCCCTCAAGATAACATTTGAAATGATGAGCTGACCGCTATAGTTTTCATTCAATCTTTACAACATTTTCCATAACCATGAATTTTTTCAAATTTTTTCTTTTGTAAAGTTCGAAGTTAAGAGGGGGGGACAGGAAATTTTTGTCACATTTTTTAACATAACTCAAAAACTTCGCTTTTGAAAATTGCAAAAAAAATTGATTTATACTTGAAAAAAAATCACCTTTCATATGACACCCCACTCAACAAGGTCATAAATAATTTTTCTTCAATATTTCCACTCTCAACCCCCTCAAAATCACATTTGAAATGATGAGCCGACTGCTATAGTTTTGATTCAATCTTTACAACATTGACCATAATTATGAATTTTTTCAAATTTTTTCTTTTGTAATGTTCGAAGTTAAGAGGGGGGGACAGGAAATTTTTGTCACATTTTTTAACATAACTCAAAAACTGCGCTTTTAAAAATTGCAAAAAAAATTGGCTTGGACTAGAAAAAAAATCACCTTTCATATGACACCCCACTCACTGAGGTCAAAAATAATTTTTTTTCAAAATTTCCACTCTCAACCCCCTCAGAATCACATTTGAAATGATGACCCGACCGCTATAGTTTTGATTCAATCTTTACAACATTGACCATAACCATGAATTTTTTCAAATTTTTTCTTTTCTAATGTTCGAAGTTAAAGGGGGGGGACAGGAAAGACAATACCCGTTTATGGCAATATCAAAAAAACTAAGCAGTCGAAAAATCATTGAAATTTTTTTTTGAAATATTTTGAACTTTCTCGATTTTTCTAGACCAAACTCGATTCCTTACAAAAAACTTTTGTTTTACTATCTCCTTATCTATGTTCATAAAATATAGATTAAAACAAATATTTGAATTTTTTTGTTATCAGTAGGCGTGGAAAAACACGTTTAAAAACTGTAGAAAATTTCAAGTTGATAGCACTTATAGTTTGTGAGTAAATTGATTATGTAGAAATTCGGACGGACACCGAAGTCTCACCAATAGGGTACCGTTTTTACTTTTTTAAAGTACGGAACCCTAAAAATAGATAATTATCATAAATTTTATAAGAATTACATAAATAATTCATAATTATTATTTTATCCTTTATTAATATAATTTTTCACACAAGAATTCCAATAAAAAAATATGGAACGTTAAGTTGTGATGCTTAAGATGACCATGTTTGATGGTCTTAAGTAAGAGGTTTTTTTTTGACATCTCACAGTTGTGACTACATACAGAATCGCATTTAAGAGGTTTCAGTCTTAGCTAAGAGAAAAGTCTTTGCTATGACTATTTTTACATCTGTGAGGGCATGTCAGAATCAGCCTGCTAATTTTAAATTTAATTTTCTCTGAATATTGTTAGTGAGTTGTACAAATTTAAACATAATTTATATTTTGTTATTGACAAAATAAATTTATTAAAAAAATAAAATAGACAAAAAGTGTCAGTGGGTGATTTGCAAAACAAGAGGAGTCGTAATGAGTCCTCCAGTTCAATAGAATCAAAAAATTCCAACAATTATCGCAAAATTGCTAGAATTAATGAGCTCTCAAGAGCTTTTTCCACAACTACTGGATCTTACAACGATAAAAATACCAGCATGGATGAAGAAGCATCAACCAGTTTTAAAATTCCTACATCTAATAGGTATGATCCGCTAATGGCTAATAAACATATACCTGAACAACGGGTTAAAATACCACCGTTAATCATAAAAAACAAAAGCACTTGTGAAATTAAGGAATTGCTTTCAAAATCTAATGTAAGTGATTATAATTTAAAATTTACATCTGTTGGTACAAAACTATTGTTATCAAACATCGAAACTTACAATATAATTAAGCCTCATTTACAAAATATTGGATGCCATTTTTTTACTTTTGAAAACCCTACAGAAAAAAAAATCAAATTCGTTCTATCGGGTTTATTTAAAATGAACACAGATGACATTAAAACGGAACTAAATAGCAAGGGCGTTTATCCTATTGATATTAAAATAATAAATCTACGAAAACAACGTTATAATGATCAGGCTACCTATATATTATATTTCAAAAAAGGTACAACCAGTTTAAATATATTAAGAAAAGTTAATTCTATTAACCACATTATAATAACTTGGAATTATTATCTGAATAAAAATGTTGGACCAACCCAATGCAGAAAGTGTCAACAATATGGCCATGGAACAAGTCATTGCTTTACAGTTGAAGTTTGTTCGTTGTGCAGCAAGTCTCATAGTACTGATAAATGTCCTCTTTTAGAAGTAACTGACAAAGAGGAAATTAGCAAACAAATTAAATGCATCAATTGTTCTGCTAACCATGCAGCAAACTCAAAAACATGTCCCAAGAGATTGGAGTTTATCTCGCTAAGGCAAAAGTTTTCAAACAGAAATAAACCATCAAAAAACCATAATCAATCTAAACATCATCTGCAGTATGACGATATTAATTTTCCATCATTACCAACAAAGCAATCATTTGTGAAGGAAAACTTTAATAAACCGGTCAACCATTCACAATTTTGGCAATCAAAAAACAAGCATTTTATTAATCATAATTCGGATGATCTTTTTTCAACTGATGAAATTATGTCGATCTTTTGTGACGTTGTATCAAATTTGAAAACCTGTAAATCAAAAGAGGAACAATTATATGTCATCACAAAAATGGCATGTAAATATTTGTATAATAATGTAAAATGACTCATCAAGGTATGTTAAGTAAATTAAATGTTTTAATTTGGAATGCGAGAGGTGTTAAAAATAAATTAATTGAATTTTATAATTTTCTAATTACAAATAATATTGATGTAGCTATAGTTAATGAAACATGGTTAAAGGCTGATGTAAATATTTCCCTTAATTCTTGCTTTTCTGTTTTTAGATTAGATAGAGAATCTCGAAAAGGAGGTGGGGTCGCCTTGTTTATGTCAATATCAATTTAAAAGAGGACAGCGTTGTATTAAATCAAGAAATACAAGAAGGCGTATATATAGCAAACACAATAGTTCCAGCTAAGGGGATTGCACATATTCAGATATTGAATACAAAAGAACATGATGTCACGTTAAGAAAAATTTCTCCAAAAAGTGTTTAAAACGCTCCTAATATCGCTCCTTCACTCCATACTTTCGGAGTGAGTGATAATAAAAAAATATATAATATCTAATCACAGGAGCGAAAAAATAAAAATTTCTTTCTTGCTCCTAAATAAAAATTAATATTTTCTTTCAAATGAACATACATTTCAATCTTTTTTTAAAAATTTGATAGTTTCTTTCATAAGAATAACAAAGAAAACAAAAAAAAGAATACATTCGTTCTGTACGAATATTTTTAGAGTTACTTCCTATATTATCACCTTTGTTTTGATGTACAAACAAAAAATATTTCTCTTAAAATAAAAATGAAATGGATTCCCTTTTCATCATTGAAAGGATTAACATCTACAGGCTGATTCTGAGTTAAGAGGTCTTAGCTATGATTATTTTTGTTATGACAATTTTTTTAAGAGGAATATCTTAATCCCGATTCTGTGAACGTTATCATAAAAAACCTCATAATAATTCTACAAATATTTTGGAGATCTTTCAAATGTCTATTTTTGTATAAACAAAATTATAATAAAATGTCATATTTACTTTTTAAATAATTTAAATACATATTAAAATACCATATAAATTATTATTAAGAATTATACCAATATTATATAGTAGTTTTTGGTAAAATCAAGTTTATGTTGTGGAAAACTTTTGAAGATATTTATTTATTTATTTATGAATATCAATCTAACAATGTATTTTATTTTATAATGATTTATATACAATTAATATAAAATTATACCATATATTGGTTATTATTATTCATTTTACAATAAATTTGTAAAAAAGAATGATTATGTTTTTGCTTAAAGTTTATATAAAATTAGCACAAATAAAACAATGTGAAACTTTGATATTCAAAAGATGAAATCTTCAATTGCCATTTTATTTAAAATCACTATCAAGATATATTTTGTTTTATAATTTTGATACAAACTAAAATAAAAAAAGTCAGGCAAGTGCGAATATAATTCGCTCGCTGAGGGTTCCGTGTATATAATATGAGAAAAAAACAGTTTTTGTAAGTATAGTTTCAAGTTGGGTTGAATCTTACCCAAAGCTGTTTATGGTGGCTAAAGAAAGCTTCAATAACGCCAGCTTCTAAATTATTTATATTGGAAAATACATTATCAATTGTGGTAGCCTCAACTGTTGTTGGTTCATGAATTTTTCTTTGTAAATTTTTTTGTAGAAAATAGTTTGAGAGCCAGTTTTGAGGATTTTTACTGAAACCAACAGAAAAAACGGAGAAAAAGTGTCGTCAAATTATTTCCAACGAGTGCATTGTTAACACAGTCGAGTGATTTGTCTACTGAACATTGGGGAGATCGGTATAGTATACCAACAGGATTTGTACTTCAGCTAGTTGAACATTCACAATGACTGCCAGCAGAGCTAAACTCAAAGTGATGGTGGCTACTATTTTTCTGCACTGGTGGTACTGTATCAGACTTAACGAAAAGAACAGATCCCCAACCTCGATTAACTTGACTGTAACAATTTTCTAGTTCAACAGTAGTTCAATAGTTCAAAAATTTCAAAAATGTTTGTAATTAGTGATCAACTTCACAGAGAACATTTGCAATGCAACCATATTAAATGATAATCTATCGAATAGCAAACAGGTATCTGGTATGTTATTGCATAATTTTTCAACCTAACGCCTTTCGCCTGAAGTTTAGTTCATCTGACTTGTTAAACTGTGTTGATCTAATCTGATCTTGTTTGTTCATTTCTTTACTTCGTTTCACTCAATATTTACTATAATATACATTTCCTACAACGAAGTAAAATTTATCCTCTTCTACGATTATTTTACGTGAATAGTCCTTCACAAAACACAATTTTAGAATTTTAATCAAATGAATCAAAATCGAAAAAAACGAAAACTACAAAAAAATTGTTTTGGACTAGAAAAAAATTCACCTTTCATATGCCGAGTGGGGGTCAAAAATTATTTTTTGTCAAAATTTCCACTCTCAACCCCCTCAAAATAACATTTGAAATGATGATCCGACCGCTATAGTTTTCATTCAATCTTTACAACATTGCCCATAACCATGAATATTTTCAAATATTTTTCTTTTGTAATGTTCGAAGTTAAGGGGGAGGACAGGAATTTTTTTCACATTTTTTAATATAACTCAAAAACTGCGCTTTTGAAAATTACATAAAAAATTGTTTTGGACTAGAACAAAATCAACCTTTCATATGATACCCCACTCAACAAGGTCAAAAATAATTTTTTTTCAAAATTTCCACCCTCAACCCCATCAAAATAACATTAGAAATGATGAGCCAACCGCTATAGTTTTCATTCAATCTTTACAACATTTCCCATAACCATGAATTTTTCCAAATTTTTTCTTTTGTAATGTTCGAAGTTAAGGGGGGGGGACAGGAAATTTTTTTCACATTTTTTTACATAACTCAAAAACTGCGCTTTTTAAAATTACATAAAAAATTGTTTTGGACTAGAAAAAAATCAATCTTTCATATGACACCCCAATCGACTTGGTCAAAAATATTTTTTTTTCAAAATTTCCACCCTCAACCCCCTCAAGATAACATTTGAAATGATGAGCTGACCGCTATAGTTTTCATTCAATCTTTACAACATTTTCCATAACCATGAATTTTTTCAAATTTTTTCTTTTGTAAAGTTCGAAGTTAAGAGGGGGGGACAGGAAATTTTTGTCACATTTTTTAACATAACTCAAAAACTTCGCTTTTGAAAATTGCAAAAAAAATTGATTTATACTTGAAAAAAAATCACCTTTCATATGACACCCCACTCAACAAGGTCATAAATAATTTTTCTTCAATATTTCCACTCTCAACCCCCTCAAAATCACATTTGAAATGATGAGCCGACTGCTATAGTTTTGATTCAATCTTTACAACATTGACCATAATTATGAATTTTTTCAAATTTTTTCTTTTGTAATGTTCGAAGTTAAGAGGGGGGGACAGGAAATTTTTGTCACATTTTTTAACATAACTCAAAAACTGCGCTTTTAAAAATTGCAAAAAAAATTGGCTTGGACTAGAAAAAAAATCACCTTTCATATGACACCCCACTCACTGAGGTCAAAAATAATTTTTTTTCAAAATTTCCACTCTCAACCCCCTCAGAATCACATTTGAAATGATGACCCGACCGCTATAGTTTTGATTCAATCTTTACAACATTGACCATAACCATGAATTTTTTCAAATTTTTTCTTTTCTAATGTTCGAAGTTAAAGGGGGGGGACAGGAAAGACAATACCCGTTTATGGCAATATCAAAAAAACTAAGCAGTCGAAAAATCATTGAAATTTTTTTTTGAAATATTTTGAACTTTCTCGATTTTTCTAGACCAAACTCGATTCCTTACAAAAAACTTTTGTTTTACTATCTCCTTATCTATGTTCATAAAATATAGATTAAAACAAATATTTGAATTTTTTTGTTATCAGTAGGCGTGGAAAAACACGTTTAAAAACTGTAGAAAATTTCAAGTTGATAGCACTTATAGTTTGTGAGTAAATTGATTATGTAGAAATTCGGACGGACACCGAAGTCTCACCAATAGGGTACCGTTTTTACTTTTTTAAAGTACGGAACCCTAAAAAGTCAGGCAAGTGCGAATATAATTCGCTCGCTGAGGGTTCCGTGTATATAATATGAGAAAAAAACAGTTTTTGTAAGTATAGTTTCAAGTTGGGTTGAATCTTACCCAAAGCTGTTTATGGTGGCTAAAGAAAGCTTCAATAACGCCAGCTTCTAAATTATTTATATTGGAAAATACATTATCAATTGTGGTAGCCTCAACTGTTGTTGGTTCATGAATTTTTCTTTGTAAATTTTTTTGTAGAAAATAGTTTGAGAGCCAGTTTTGAGGATTTTTACTGAAACCAACGGAAAAAACGGAGAAAAAGTGTCGTCAAATTATTTCCAACGAGTGCATTGTTAACACAGTCGAGTGATTTGTCTACTGAACATTGGGGAGATCGGTATAGTATACCAACAGGATTTGTACTTCAGCTAGTTGAACATTCACAATGACTGCCAGCAGAGCTAAACTCAAAGTGATGGTGGCTACTATTTTTCTGCACTGGTGGTACTGTATCAGACTTAACGAAAAGAACAGATCCCCAACCTCGATTAACTTGACTGTAACAATTTTCTAGTTCAACAGTAGTTCAATAGTTCAAAAATTTCAAAAATGTTTGTAATTAGTGATCAACTTCACAGAGAACATTTGCAATGCAACCATATTAAATGATAATCTATCGAATAGCAAACAGGTATCTGGTATGTTATTGCATAATTTTTCAACCTAACGCCTTTCGCCTGAAGTTTAGTTCATCTGACTTGTTAAACTGTGTTGATCTAATCTGATCTTGTTTGTTCATTTCTTTACTTCGTTTCACTCAATATTTACTATAATATACATTTCCTACAACGAAGTAAAATTTATCCTCTTCTACGATTATTTTACGTGAATAGTCCTTCACAAAACACAATTTTAGAATTTTAATCAAATGAATCAAAATCGAAAAAAACGAAAACTACAAAAAAATTGTTTTGGACTAGAAAAAAATTCACCTTTCATATGCCGAGTGGGGGTCAAAAATTATTTTTTGTCAAAATTTCCACTCTCAACCCCCTCAAAATAACATTTGAAATGATGATCCGACCGCTATAGTTTTCATTCAATCTTTACAACATTGCCCATAACCATGAATATTTTCAAATATTTTTCTTTTGTAATGTTCGAAGTTAAGGGGGAGGACAGGAATTTTTTTTCACAATTTTTAATATAACTCAAAAACTGCGCTTTTGAAAATTACATAAAAAATTGTTTTGGACTAGAACAAAATCAACCTTTCATATGATACCCCACTCAACAAGGTCAAAAATAATTTTTTTTCAAAATTTCCACCCTCAACCCCATCAAAATAACATTAGAAATGATGAGCCAACCGCTATAGTTTTCATTCAATCTTTACAACATTTCCCATAACCATGAATTTTTCCAAATTTTTTCTTTTGTAATGTTCGAAGTTAAGGGGGGGGGACAGGAAATTTTTTTCACATTTTTTTACATAACTCAAAAACTGCGCTTTTTAAAATTACATAAAAAATTGTTTTGGACTAGAAAAAAATCAATCTTTCATATGACACCCCAATCGACTTGGTCAAAAATATTTTTTTTTCAAAATTTCCACCCTCAACCCCCTCAAGATAACATTTGAAATGATGAGCTGACCGCTATAGTTTTCATTCAATCTTTACAACATTTTCCATAACCATGAATTTTTTCAAATTTTTTCTTTTGTAAAGTTCGAAGTTAAGAGGGGGGGACAGGAAATTTTTGTCACATTTTTTAACATAACTCAAAAACTTCGCTTTTGAAAATTGCAAAAAAAATTGATTTATACTTGAAAAAAAATCACCTTTCATATGACACCCCACTCAACAAGGTCATAAATAATTTTTCTTCAATATTTCCACTCTCAACCCCCTCAAAATCACATTTGAAATGATGAGCCGACTGCTATAGTTTTGATTCAATCTTTACAACATTGACCATAATTATGAATTTTTTCAAATTTTTTCTTTTGTAATGTTCGAAGTTAAGAGGGGGGGATAGGAAATTTTTGTCACATTTTTTAACATAACTCAAAAACTGCGCTTTTAAAAATTGCAAAAAAAATTGGCTTGGACTAGAAAAAAAATCACCTTCATATGACACCCCACTCACTGAGGTCAAAAATAATTTTTTTTCAAAATTTCCACTCTCAACCCCCTCAGAATCACATTTGAAATGATGACCCGACCGCTATAGTTTTGATTCAATCTTTACAACATTGACCATAACCATGAATTTTTTCAAATTTTTTCTTTTCTAATGTTCGAAGTTAAAGGGGGGGGACAGGAAAGACAATACCCGTTTATGGCAATATCAAAAAAACTAAGCAGTCGAAAAATCATTGAAATTTTTTTTTGAAATATTTTGAACTTTCTCGATTTTTCTAGACCAAACTCGATTCCTTACAAAAAACTTTTGTTTTACTATCTCCTTATCTATGTTCATAAAATATAGATTAAAACAAATATTTGAATTTTTTTGTTATCAGTAGGCGTGGAAAAACACGTTTAAAAACTGTAGAAAATTTCAAGTTGATAGCACTTATAGTTTGTGAGTAAATTGATTATGTAGAAATTCGGACGGACACCGAAGTCTCACCAATAGGGTACCGTTTTTACTTTTTTAAAGTACGGAACCCTAAAAATAGATAATTATCATAAATTTTATAAGAATTACATAAATAATTCATAATTATTATTTTATCCTTTATTAATATAATTTTTCACACAAGAATTCCAATAAAAAAATATGGAACGTTAAGTTGTGATGCTTAAGATGACCATGTTTGATGGTCTTAAGTAAGAGGTTTTTTTTTGACATCTCACAGTTGTGACTACATACAGAATCGCATTTAAGAGGTTTCAGTCTTAGCTAAGAGAAAAGTCTTTGCTATGACTATTTTTACATCTGTGAGGGCATGTCAGAATCAGCCTGCTAATTTTAAATTTAATTTTCTCTGAATATTGTTAGTGAGTTGTACAAATTTAAACATAATTTATATTTTGTTATTGACAAAATAAATTTATTAAAAAAATAAAATAGACAAAAAGTGTCAGTGGGTGATTTGCAAAACAAGAGGAGTCGTAATGAGTCCTCCAGTTCAATAGAATCAAAAAATTCCAACAATTATCGCAAAATTGCTAGAATTAATGAGCTCTCAAGAGCTTTTTCCACAACTACTGGATCTTACAACGATAAAAATACCAGCATGGATGAAGAAGCATCAACCAGTTTTAAAATTCCTACATCTAATAGGTATGATCCGCTAATGGCTAATAAACATATACCTGAACAACGGGTTAAAATACCACCGTTAATCATAAAAAACAAAAGCACTTGTAAAATTAAGGAATTGCTTTCAAAATCTAATGTAAGTGATTATAATTTAAAATTTACATCTGTTGGTACAAAACTATTGTTATCAAACATCGAAACTTACAATATAATTAAGCCTCATTTACAAAATATTGGATGCCATTTTTTTACTTTTGAAAACCCTACAGAAAAAAAAATCAAATTCGTTCTATCGGGTTTATTTAAAATGAACACAGATGACATTAAAACGGAACTAAATAGCAAGGGCGTTTATCCTATTGATATTAAAATAATAAATCTACGAAAACAACGTTATAATGATCAGGCTACCTATATATTATATTTCAAAAAAGGTACAACCAGTTTAAATATATTAAGAAAAGTTAATTCTATTAACCACATTATAATAACTTGGAATTATTATCTGAATAAAAATGTTGGACCAACCCAATGCAGAAAGTGTCAACAATATGGCCATGGAACAAGTCATTGCTTTACAGTTGAAGTTTGTTCGTTGTGCAGCAAGTCTCATAGTACTGATAAATGTCCTCTTTTAGAAGTAACTGACAAAGAGGAAATTAGCAAACAAATTAAATGCATCAATTGTTCTGCTAACCATGCAGCAAACTCAAAAACATGTCCCAAGAGATTGGAGTTTATCTCGCTAAGGCAAAAGTTTTCAAACAGAAATAAACCATCAAAAAACCATAATCAATCTAAACATCATCTGCAGTATGACGATATTAATTTTCCATCATTACCAACAAAGCAATCATTTGTGAAGGAAAACTTTAATAAACCGGTCAACCATTCACAATTTTGGCAATCAAAAAACAAGCATTTTATTAATCATAATTCGGATGATCTTTTTTCAACTGATGAAATTATGTCGATCTTTTGTGACGTTGTATCAAATTTGAAAACCTGTAAATCAAAAGAGGAACAATTATATGTCATCACAAAAATGGCATGTAAATATTTGTATAATAATGTAAAATGACTCATCAAGGTATGTTAAGTAAATTAAATGTTTTAATTTGGAATGCGAGAGGTGTTAAAAATAAATTAATTGAATTTTATAATTTTCTAATTACAAATAATATTGATGTAGCTATAGTTAATGAAACATGGTTAAAGGCTGATGTAAATATTTCCCTTAATTCTTGCTTTTCTGTTTTTAGATTAGATAGAGAATCTCGAAAAGGAGGTGGGGTCGCCTTGTTTATTAAAAAAAATATTTGTTTTAGAACACTTCCTTCTTTTAATACGAAAGTAATAGAAGCCATTGGTGTATGCATAACAACTGAGAATAGAGACATTAACACTATCGCATCGTACTTTCCTGGATCTGGAGTAGATAACGCCATGCTTCGGGACTTTAGATATGATCTTAGATTACTTTCCAACCCAACAAACAGCTTTTTCATTTGCGGAGATCTAAATTCAAGACATAGATTTTGGAATTGTTCAAGAGCAAATAGTGCAGGAAATGTATTGTATGATGAAATTTCAAAGGGTAGATTTTCTATCCACCATTCTCCTCAACCAACATACTACCCTTCCTCACGCCGAGGCTATCCCTCAACTCTTGATATCATCTTAAGTAATAATATTCACACAATAAATGAACCCATCGCGGTTAATGATTTATCTTCTGATCACTTGCCGGTTCTTTTTGAAATTACAACAAATCTGAACGCATTTCCTAACCATGACCTAATTCCCTGTTATAAATTAACAAACTGGTCTCGTTTTCGAAGTTTATTAAATCAAAATATTAGTTTAACTAACTTTACCTGTGATGAAATAACCAACGAGCAAGAAATTAATAATAGGGTTTCTCTAGTTACAGAAATAATTTTAGAAGCGCAATCACAATCCGTACCGTTTATCAAAAAACACAACTCCGATATTGTTCTGACTGACGACATTGTTCTTCTTATACGACTTAGAAATAATAAACGACGACAATGGCAAAGAACTAGGGATCGTCGGATCAAAAATGATTTGAACTCATTAAACTCCATAATCCAAAATCGTATATTCGAGATTAGAAATAGGCGCTTCGAAAACTTATTACGTGGTTTTTTTAAAACGGGACAAAAAGCTTTTTGGAATACTACCAAACTTATCCGTAACAAAAGAAAAGGACTACCACCTTTGAAAAAAGCGGACGGACAAATTTTACTAACGAGCCAAGAAAAGGTTGAAGCCATCGCTGAAACATTTTACCAATCCCATCTCACTACTCATAATATGAGTAGCAACAATAAGGATATAAATAACTGCATATCAAATGTAAATTCTAATGAATCAATGGTCATAGCTAATTCAGATTTTACAAATGTCAACGAAATCAAAAGAATTATTAAGAACATGAAAACAAACAAAGCTGCTGGTCCAGATAAAATCAATAACAAACTTATCAAAAAATGCACAAATAAAGTTCTTATACTACTTGCCTATATTTATAATGCTTGTATAAGAATTGGTTATTTTCCTCAACAGTGGAAACATGCGAATGTGATCCCTATTCATAAATCTAATTTGGATAACACAAACTTAAATAGCTATGGGCCTATTAGTCTCTTATCTGGCTTGAGTAAGATCCTGGAATGCATTTTGCTTACAAGACTACAAGATCATATCAATGAAAACTCAATCATTCCTAACGAGCAGTTCGGTTTTCGACACCATTATTCTACAACTCATCAACTTTATCGACTAGTAAAATGTGTCAAAAATAATCTTAGTAACCAACTATCATCCGGGTTCATCATGCTTGATGTTAAATCAGCATTCGACAGTGTTTGGCACGATGGAACATTGCTCAAATTGAACAATTTTAAATTCCCACCTTATTTAATAAAAATAATTAAAAGTTATCTGTCAAACCGAACTTTTGCTGTTAAATCTGGCTCTGTCACTTCTCAAACATACAACATACCTGCTGGTGTTCCACAAGGAGCTGTTCTCAGTCCTACTTTATTTAACATATATATGTCGGACTTTCCTAATATTCCAAACTGCAGTGTATTCTTTTATGCAGACGATACTGCACTTCTCTCTGTCTCCAACGATCCGCAAATTGTACTCAACAACATTGAAAATGGTATAAACATTATTAGTGAATATATGACCAAATGGAAAATAAAGCTTAATCTGAATAAAACTCAAGCAATTTTTTTCACTCGAAAAAGAAAGGCCAGATTCTTACCCTGCCGTAATATTTTAGTCCAAAATCAAAATATTCCATGGAGCACTTCGGTTAAGTATCTTGGTATTAACATAGACCAAAAACTAATTTTCAAAACTCATATAGACAAAACAATTGATAAAATAGATAAATTGATTAGAATTCTCTATCCGTTCATTCACCGAAAATCCCATCTTACTATTAACAATAAATTATTGATTTTCAAAACCATTTTTCGTCCAGTTATGCTTTACGCATCTCCCGTATGGGGTGATTGCGCCACAACCCATTCAAACAGACTGCAAATTTGTCAAAATAAATTACTCAAAATGATTTATAATTTACCCAGATATTATTCTACCAGAAGACTGCACCAGCTAAATAATATACCAAAAATCGCTTCTAGAGTCAAAACTTCGTATGACCGTTTGAGAGCATCCTTAAGTTTGCTCGATAATAACTTATTAAATTTTCATTGAATATCTTCATTGCATTCTCATTTACCTATTATTTGCTGTAACAACAGTTTTATTAAACAAGTAGCAACCCCTACTGCTTCTCAAATACCTATTTAATTTTAATTTATATTATGTACATTAAAAAAAAAATTTTAAAAGTAATTTCTATAAGTTATAAATTTTAGTTAAGTTTTAGTTTTAAGTTTAGAATAACCTAGTTTTAAGATAAAATTAATATAAAGCATAGCAGGGTTTTTTCAAATAATTTGCGGTTTTCCCTCAAATTAAAATATCTTTCTGGACATATCATAAAAACAATTAAAATAAAAAAAAATTCTATATAGCTGAAAAGAAAAGTAAAAACTTCTGAACACTAAATGATAATATATCTCATTTATATTTTTACAATTACTATAAATGTATACAAAATCTGTAACTTTTGAGCAATAAATGAATTGAATTGAATTGAATAAAAATGAAATTTCTTTTTCTTTCAATATTGTTAGTTAAGAAGACTTTTAATAATTTAATTGAGTGATTTGATTTTGCAATGAATAATATAAGTTTTACTAAAGTGAAATTATAAGGCCGTTCTTTTTATAAACTTTTAATTATTATCATTTTAAATTTTTTTTGTTAGTATTCTTGTTCCGTTGATCACAGTTTGAAGAAGAAAAGCGCTGGATCTTACGTTCAAATACAGATAAATATCCCTCTTTTTGTCATCATCACCACCGGTCTAATCAATGTCATGTATAAGTATAACTTGAGTTTGGTGTTAGTTGACACATGGTGATCCAAGGAGAGATTTATTTGAAAAGAAAGTTCGATTGTCTGGAGTGATTCTAGTTTTACAGCTGATGAAAAACGTGATCTACGCAGGTGAAAAAGTCGAAATTTGAACTTCACCATTTTTGATTTTCCTGAAACTTGGCATATAAGTAGTATTGGCAAAATAAAAATACAACTTATTTTAAAATTTTTTTAAAGTGCATAGTTTGAGCATAGGGGGTTCCCCAACATGCATGAAAAATGAAAATTCTGCCAATCCGATTTAACTTTGAAATTAAATTGCTCAAGAACAGCTATACCGATTTCATCAAACTTTTTTTGTTTGATAGATGATTAACTAGTCGTTTGAAAAAAAATTAATTTACTGTTTTAAAATTAGTTTTTAAATAAAAATATTAAAAAAACTTTTTTAAAGATGGCGCTAGGGTCAAAGATCAATTGGAATTTAATTAATTTTTTTTCTGAAAATAGTTCTATTCTTACTCTAAAATATATCAAATTTACAAAGAGGCGTTAATTCTTGTTCTTGAGATATTTAATTTTAAAGATTTTTAGTACGACTGAAATTCGAATTTTTCTTCATTTTTTCAAATAACTTCCATTAACAAAAAATTTTAAAATCAATTAAATTTTAACTTCTTTTATTTTTTAAATATAGTTTTAACCTTCCTTTAAAATATATCAAATTTACAAAGAGGCGTCAATTCGTGTTCTTCAGATATTTAATTTTAAAGATTTTTAGTTCGATTAAAATTCTAATTGTTCATTATTTTCTCGAACTTCAGTGGTTAAAATTTTTTGATGATAAATTGTTCTAAATTGTTCGAAAAAATAATGAACAATTAGAATTTTAGAATGACTAAAAATTTTTAAAATTAAATATCTCAAGAACACAAAGCATTAATTCATGCCTCTTTGAAAATTTGATATATTTTAAAAGAAGGTTAGAACTATATTTAAAAAATAAAAAAAGTTAAAATTTAATTGATTTTAAAATTTTTTGTTAATGGAATTTGTTTGAAAAAATGAAGAAAAACTCGAATTTCAGTCGTACTAAAAATCTTTAAAATTAAATATCTCAAGAACAAGAATTAACGCCTCTTTGTAAATTTGATATATTTTAGAGTAAAGATAGAACTATTTTCAGAAAAAAAATTAATTAAATCCTAATTGATCTTTGACACTAGCGCCATCTTTAAAAAAATATTTTTAATATTTTTATTTAAAAACTAATTTTAAAACAGTAAATTAATTTTTTTTCAAACGACTAATTAATCATCTATCAAACAAAAAAAAGTTTGATGAAATCGGTATAGCCGTTCTTGAGCAATTTAATTTCAAAGTTAAATCGGTTTGGCAGAATTTTCATTTTTCATGCATGTTGGGGTGCCTCCTATCCTCAAACTGTGCACTTTAAAAAAATTTTAAAATAAGTTGTAGTTTTTATTTTGTCCATACTACTTATATGCCAAGTTTCAGGAAAATCAAAAATGGTCAAGTTTTCACAACTCTGTCTAGAACACGTTTTTCATCAGCTATAAGGATGCTGTTGTAGAATTCAATTGTGCACAATAGTAGGTGGTGCAACAAATTTGGTAGCACTTCTTCTATTAAAAAATTTTTCTACATCTATTAAAGTGTTTTTAATTCTAAAAAAAGGCGTGAAAAATTGCATTTTTTATTCTTGATTTTCCATTCTTCATTTTTTGACTTTTTTTCAAGACTTTGTGCGAAAACAAAACAAAAAAATATATTAAATAGATTTACTAGCTGTACCCGGCTGTACATTGTTCCATTGTCTCTGCAGATATATGTATATATATATATATATATATATATATATATATATATATATATATATATATATATATATATATATATATATATATATATATATATATATATATATATATATATATATATATATATATATATATATATATACTAGCAGGACCCGGCGTGCTTTGCTACGCTTATAAATAGAGCTTGTGCACAGACATTTTGTTGACGTAGTAGCAATGATTTCAAAAAGTGGTAATGAGAATAATCGCATAATTTTTAATTTATCTTTTTAAAAATATGGATGAAAAATAATCAGCACTCTTACTGATCAGTTCGGATATATGAAAAATTAGCGATCAAATAAGTTTTCAAGTAAGCAAAAAAAAATTTAAGCAACTTGTTGAATTAGTAGAGGTGTGTCATCTCTATATATAACATAATACAGAACATAAAAAGATTTACAAATGTTCGCAGTACCCATATGTTCAATGTGCTGAGTGCTCACTAAGAAAAGAGAACCTACAGGTTTCTAATGTTCAATTTCTCGATGCTTCTGCAGGTTATACATTATTTGTTGTGGCTCCATTGTTGGTTCAGATATAGAGGTTATCTAGTTTTATGCCTCTATTCTATCTACGCCACATAATTGTCCATACGAAAATCAATCCGTTCTACATCTAAAGCGCGCACTTTTAATGATTGAGCGTGATCTTTTTTTATGGTGATTGCAAACATCAATTTAATTGACAATTGTGATCTTTTGAATTGAAATGCTAATCACCCGTATTGTACTTATATTAAACCTAATCATCAGTATTGTATTTATATTAACGACGTAATTTCACATTGACCGACGGAGCAGATCGATTCGACGGTAGCATTAATAATTGATTGAGAACTAAGTTCGCTAATACTACGCACAGATCTTCAATCATTTTGCTATATAGGACAGGAAATATCATCAACCATGTGCGATTTATATTTTTTACCATAACGTTCTTGTAGATGAAGAACAGTAAGCGGTCAGCATGATTTTAAACATAGCTCGAACTTAGTTTGGAGGTGAAGTGCTGCACGTGTCATTGATGAATGATACATACATCCCAGTGCTGCTTCATTGTAGCACGCTAAAACTGAAATGTTGCTTTTATTTAAGTACTTCCTAACTTACGTATTTGACTGATTTGACGTATATACCGTATTCCAAGTTTATGTGCGATCTGTATGTTCTTTGTAGCAAAGGATTAATATGGAACAACCATCCATGTTTATGGAACTATTTCCATGTTCCCGTTTCGCATATCTATATATTGTTACCTTACCGCCATCTGCTGCGGCTCTTCTTTTATATAAAGGATCATCGTTTCATGTAACTGAATTTCGTGTAACTGACTGAATCCTTGGTGATATCACTTTGCGTACTTTGGATTCAGTGGATTCAGTGTTCTGGAAAGCTCATGTTACATATTTTTCGTCACAACTTCCTACAAATCTTTATCGAAGCTGGCATCGGATATTTGCCGTGTGCATTTGAGATGATTTTGTGTGTGTGCGTTAGTTGTGAATAACCGTCATATTAAATTGGCTCTCGCAAATATACTGGTACTTCAGAGAAAAGCTTGGTTTGATTTAATCGAATGAATATTAAACGTTCTGTTTCGAATGTTTTTGCATACATATCTACCATGTATTGGTGAAACAATTGACGGCATTACCAAATGTGGAAATCTTCCCCTCGAATCATTAATCCCTCTTTTATTGACAAAAATTATATCCCGGTTGAAATTTATTGCCGACTTTATTAATTGTCACTTCGTTTATTGTCCGAGCATTGAATCTTCTCATATGTTCTCAAGCAGGCGTTTTGTCAACCTGACCTATTGAAACTTATATATGTATCACATACATCATGTCAACTGCTGTTTTGAACAAATGCACAAAATCGTTTTTTGAAATCTGGTTTTCAAAAAAATTATCAAAATGCCATTCCGTGTAGAAGTATTTGGTAAAATATACAATAGAGCCAATTTCCATGCAATGAGCAAAAATGAAATAGAACATTTTTATGACCGTATGTATATAAATGTATGTACAAATGTGTTGAATGGTCTAGTGGTTAGCACTACTTCCATTTAGGTCAAAGTGTTGTTATACAAAGTCATTAACAAACATAAACACACTGGTTACACAATAACACTGGACACTGGAGTGGTTATACAATTAACCGGTAATCAGCAAATATGGTTGATAAATTGGACAAAACTATATATGGGTGATCAGATCACCCATACATAACTAATCGATTAAATTAAGTCTTTAAGTGAAACTCGACCATAAAAAGATTGAATTGAGATTAATGCAGGTGAGGGGCGCTTGTCGACAGCTTACATTCCTATATGAAACGCATATCGCTAAAAAAAAATATATAATAACCTTTCTGAATGCAACATTGTGTCCAAATTTCAAGAGAATCGATCCAGTACATTCCTAGATTGCCTATTTTGAACCAACGAACATTTGCATTTGTATTTATCATATATAGATATGTAGATAGAAGATAGATAGATAGATTAATAGATTGATCAGTTGTTGACTACTGAGAATTGAAGAGTATTCCAGTACTAATATCGCAATTAAAAAATGGAGGTTGGTGGTAGAAGGGGGAAAATAAGGGATTATATGTATTTTGTAAAGACAAATCATAAAAAAATAAAAATAAAAAATTTTTTTCTGAAAAATACAAAACATTTTGGGGGGGAGGGCCCCCCTTATCACTTATGTGTATAAAAAATAGTTTACGACCGATTCTCAAACCTACCGTATATACACATAAAATTTCATGGAAATCGATCAGGCCGTTTCGAAGGAGTAATTGAAGAGTATTCCAGTACTAATATCGCAATTAAAAAATGTAGGTTGGTGGTAGAAGAGGGAAAATTAGGGATTATATGTATTTTTTAATGTCAAATCATAAAAAAATAAAAATAAAAAATTTTGTCTGAAAAATACAAAAAATGTTTGGGGGGAGGGCCCCCCTTATCACTTAAGGCTATAAAACATAGTTTATAACCGATTCTCAGACCTACCGAATATACACATAAAATTTCATGGAAATCAGTCAGGCCGTTTCAGAGGAGTAATTGAAGAGTATTTCAGTACTAATATCGCAATTAAAAAATGGGCGTTGGTGGTAGAAGGGAGAAAATGAAGGATTATATGTATTTTTTAATGTCAAATCATAAAAAAATAAAAATAAAAAATTTTGTCTCAAAAATACAAAAAATTTTTAGGGGGAGGGCCCCCCTTATCACTTAAAGGTATACAAAATAGTTTACAACTGACTCTCAGACCTACCGTATATACACATAAAATTTCATGGAAATCAGTCAAGCCGTTTTGGAGGAGTAATTGAAGAGTATTTCAGTACTAATATCGCAATTAAAAAATGGGGGTTGGTGGTAGAAGGGGGAAAATTAGGAATTATATGTATTTTTTAATGTCAAATCATAAAAAAATAAAAATAAAAAATTTTGTCTGAAAAATACAAAAAATTTTTGGGGGGAGGGCCCCCCTTATCACTTAAGGGTATAACAAATAGTTTGCGACCGATTTTCAGACCTACCGTATATACACATAAAATTTCATGGAAATCAGTCAAGCCGTTTCGGAGGAGTTTAATTACAAACACTGTGACACGAGAATTTTATATATATAGATATATATATATATATATATATATATATATATATATATATATATATATATATATATATATATATATATATATATATATATATATATATATTTATATATATATATATATATATATATATATATATATATATATATATATATATATATATATATACACCATCCTTACAATCAAGGTTGTTTTTATCAGCAAAGACGAAATGTTGTGAATTAGGCAGTATTCTACAAATACAATATGAAAGCGCATTCTTCTGAAGAAATGAAATCATGCTTCCCCGAGTTTGCGACATTTTCCCTTCCCAACCAAGAAACTTCCTCCGCTCACCCATTCAAAGTTCTCAAACTAAATACATGGACATTTTAGCGTAATTTTTGCATCTTCAACATTCTTTACCTTCTTTGGTTTTTCCTGATAATTTTAATACACAACTTTCTATGTCAATGTCCACGAATTCCTCAAAGAAACATAAATCAATATGATCTAACATGAGCTTCATCTAGATATATTAAGTTTTATTAATTATGCCCTTCACTATCGATTATAGAACATCAAAATAATTTGTGTAGTTCAATTACATATCTAAATAATTAAGCCCCAATTGCATTACTAATTGATTCAGTCTAATAATTAACCAAAATCAAATACGCATCTAAATATAAACATTTTTATTTAATTTTTTTGTCAAGGCATGCAAAAATATTCTTTCTTATCTTTTTAATTTGATGTTTTTCTAATTCAATTATGTAAGTATTGTTATGAAAACAAAGAGAAAAGAAAGTAACAGAAAGACAAAAATACAAGATGCGTAAGATAAAAAAAAGTATTAATTCTCTTATGCTACGTATATTATAAAAATAAAAATATGATCGTTTCCAAAGGAGTGAAATTTAAAAAAATAAAATATCGCTCCTAAAAGTAAAGCAGTAAAAGAAATTAAAAAAATTTTATCCTGTGAGTAAAATTTTTATGAAATGCAAAGAGTGCTCAAATAAAATAAAATAGTAAACTCTGCCAAAAACTGAACCATTATGTAACTATCATGTACTGAAAGTGGACAAAAAAGATAAGAAGATTACAGTGGAACAACGATTTAGCAAAATATTGAAAGAATTAGAGTTAGACTGATTGGAAGACCATGCTAGAAGTTCTATTCTAGATATCTGTAGAAACTATGCAGATATATTTTACGTAGAGGATGAGCAGCTATCAGCCAACAATTTTTATAAGCAATCAATACAAACCGTGGATAAAAATCCAGTATATATCAAAAATTACAGATTGCCACAAACTCACATGGAAGAAATTGATAGACAGGTAGAAAAACTGATCAAAGAAGACGTCATTGAACCATCAGTCAGTTCATTGAATTCGCCACTATTATTGGTGCCAAAGGGAGAGAATAAGGATAAGTGGAGGCTTGTCGTGGACTTCAGACAACTTAATAAAAAAATTATGGATGACAAATTCCCTCTAACAAGATTAGACGACATCCTGGATAATCTTAGAAGAGCGAAGTATTTCTCAACATTAGATTTGACGAGTTCATTCCACCAAATTGAACTCGAAGAGGAATCAAGACCACTAACATCATTCTCAACCAGTAAAGGTCATTATCATTTCAAAAGATTACCTTTCGGGTTGAAGATATCCACCAACAGTTTTCAACGTATGCTATCGATAGCTCTAGCTGGCCTAGAAGCAGAAGCGTTTCTATACGTCGACGACATTATAATATTTGGATGTAGTTTAAGTCAACACAACACAAATTTGATAAAAACTTTCGATAGATTAAGGAAATATAATTTAAAATTGAATCCCAAAAAGTGTAATTTTTTAAAAACTGAAGTCACATACCTAGGACATCTCATTACAAACGAAGGTATAAAAACTGATGCGCGAAAATACGATGTAATAAGAAACTATCCAACACCAATAAATGCTGCAGAAACGAAAAGATTTACAGCGTTCTGTAATTACTACAGACGATTTATACAAAATTTTGCAGAAATTGCCAAACCTTTAAATAATCTTTCGAAGAAAAACGTTACATTTGATTGGACCGATGAATGTAAGAAAGCATTCGCTACACTTAAGGAAAAACTTATCAATCCACCAATACTCAAATATCCGAATTTTGAAGAGAAATTTATCGTAACAACGGATGCGTCGAACTACGCACTCGGAGCCGTACTTTCACAAGGTGAAATCGGGAGAGATCTACCAATATCATACGCGAGTAGATCTCTGAGCAAACATGAAGTAAACAAACCAGTTATAGAAAAAGAATTACTAGCAATACACTGGGCTATTAACTTCTTTAGACCATATGTGTATGGTAGAAAGTTTACTGTAGTCACTGACCATCGACCTTTAGTAAGTTTGTTCACTCATAAGAACCCATCGTCTAAATTAACGAGGATGAGGTTAGATTTATGCGATTACGATTTCGATATAATATATAAGCAAGGAAAAATACTAATGCTGATGCATTGTCTAGAATCAAAATTGACTCAGATGTTTTAAAAGCGATGATACCTACATCTACTGTTAACATTGTCACGAGAGCTATGAAACAAAAAGAAGAGATAGAAAATATTGAGACGAATGATACTACAGAATTGGATAAGGGTGCGCAACCTTATGCATGGCACTGTACATCGATCTCAGAGATAAAAAATTTAAGAAAATTAAAGTTTAAAAATAATAAAAGTGTGCACAATGAGGAAGAAGTTTTAATGACATCCAGCGATAATCCGCCTATGAACTTAGGTTTTAAGCAGGAGAAACTGAGATGGAAAGCAGGTGATAGAATAATTAAAAGTTCAGCGCATAAGAATAAATATAATATTGATATCAATGACGAAGAAGTCGTAGTAGAAATCAGCGATAATCCACATATGAACTTAGGTTTTAGGCTGGAGAAACTGGTATGGCTAATGAAAAATGAGAATATTGAAAAGTTAGCGCTTGAAATTAACGACATAATATTTACACGTGTTAAGATAAATGAATTCAAGAGAATATTCACTGAACTGCAGTCGGGATTAAATAAAGATATTAAGCAAACTAATCTAAAAATAATAATTTATGAAGCTCCATTAAGAATAATTGACAATGATAGAATGTTAGAAATAATTAAACAATTTCATGATAGTCCACACTCTGGAGGACACTCAGGTGTGAGAAGGACAGCTAACAAAATTAAGCAACGTTACATCTTCAAAAATTTAAGTAAACTGGTAAAAAGTTATGTAAGTAAATGTGAATTGTGCGCTAGGAATAAGCAGAATAAAAATGTAAAAGAACGAAATAAGCATGTAAATAGAATTAATTTTAAGATAAGTAAAGATAATTTAATTAATGAAGTACATAATAATATATTAAAAAGATATGTTCCCAAAGAGAAACAAAATTTCAAAATTCGTTAAATAGTATAGATATGGTTAAAAGCAGGTGATCGTAAAAACTTAGATCCACCTTATACAGGACCCTATGAGGTCATAGGTATAAATAAAACAAATGTTAGAATAAGAAACGGTAACTTAATTAAGGAAGTACATAAAAATAGACTAAAAAATTATGTTCCCAAATAAAATCCCAATAAAAATTTGCTAAATATTAAATGTTATGGATACTAAATATTTTTAAAATCGAAATTTATTTCATAAATTACGCAAAAATTTGTTTTCTTGCCTTTAAAAACAAATTTTTGTTAAAAAAGGAAGGGAGGTGTAGAGATACTACTACGTCTACCTATCCAAATCAAAACACATATAATAAGCTATAAAGGAATTCCCATGACGTAATTTCTTTTTTATCAAAACAAAATAATAATAATTTAGTAAACAACATTTCATATGTTTACAATTATAAGTAAGCGAAGTTTTATGAACTTTATGAATTATACATTACTCAAAGTGTGTCATCATATATTATGTTTCAAAACATTGAAACTAATTTTAAATAATTTTAAATAAAACAAAAGGTAAATAATTATGATGATACAGATTTTATTAAGGGGAAAATAATAAGTAATTAAGCAAAAATATATTATATGTACATTTTGCTAGAATTGCATTTTCTACATAATTAATTTGAAATAAATATATTGATTGCTTTAAGTGGGGATTAGGAAAATGAAAATGCAAATCCAAAAATTGTATAAAAGAAAGTTTTTGAACAAATAAAAATCAGAATCAGTTTGAATTTAAGTAGTGTTTTCTTTACTTTCTCTGATCCTCCTGACGACCTCAGTTGACGCACGTCAAACGGGTCTAACGGTTTCTTCCTTGGTGCAAAGTTGTTTCGGCAAACTGTATCGTTGAAAAACCGGACAGATTTTGACTTACGGACGTATAGACGGGCAGTGTTAAGATATCTCTTGTGGTATATTTTACCACCAACAAAAGTTTAAAGTAAAAAAGTAATAAATACGCAGTCAGATCAAGGTGGTGTACAAATGTCATTTACTCATGATATAGAGAACGATCTTCTGGTGTACGCTCAGCACATTAAGGTGGTCAAGTAAAACGGTGCTAACACTGCCAACAGATATATTTAATATCATACTTAATTTTGAAATGGTGATTTGTCTGTCTCCCAATATAAGATCCTCGGTTAAAATGACTATTTCGTGAGTAACAGCGTCTGCTGGTCTTCCGCTGTGAGCGTCGTCTTCTAGTGACTCTCTACCTTGTTTGAATAGACGGACCCACTTCGTTATTGTTTTATAAGAAGGACTAAATTCTACGTAAACATTTTTCATTCGTCTTTCGATATCCTTAGAATTATTATTTTCCTTTACATGGAATTTAATCACAGCACGATGTTCCATATTTTCCATTTTTTTTTATTTTCAAAACACGTGTTCATTAAATCAGTTACAAAAATTAAATGAAACAATTGATTTGTATGAAATTTTTTTGTCGGTAAAATAAATAGAGGAATTAAAAAAACAAATTTAGAAATTTCTGATACCGTTATTTCATATTGATTTACCGAACTTATTGAAACCCCCTCGTATATCAAACATAAAACTCTTTGTTAAAGTACATTTTTTTTAGCTCTGTTTAGAAATTTTTTACATAACTAACACGAAACATCAATACGTTGCCGGAAAATTATAACAGATCATAAATTAACATAATTTCCATTTGCGTTTCGAGAAAATATTACAAAATCACAAATTCGTATTTCTTTCAAAATTCCTTTCAAAAATATTGCAAAAATTATATCAAAATCAAAAATTGAAACTTTTTTCAAATTCCAAAAATTACAATAAAATCAAATATTTAAACTTTTTCTAAATTCTAATAATATTTCAAAAATTCTTAAAAATTCAAAATTCCATAATTTTTCCAAAATTCTAAAAATATTGCAAAAATTATGTCAATATCAAAAATTTTTATTTAGCGTATGGTTTTTTCTTGTGACTCATTAAAAATTAAACTTAAAATAAGTATGCTCTTCTATGAAATCTACCTAAAACAAAACATGGATACATATTAAATGAATTTACAATCGATTTGATTGCGCGTCTTTTAGTAAAAAAGTAAAAATATTTGAACATTGGGCAGTACATTTGTACATTAGATGTCTACATCGAGCGAGTTTATCCATGCTACTACATCGGGAGTTGCCAAATGGATGTCTGAGATGTTGCCATTGTACCGTCGAAATGGACACACAGTGGCAATGTGTTTTATGGTTTGTTGTGGAGCGCCGCAGTCACAATCAGGGGACTCTGAAATGCCCCACTTGTAGAAAGAATCAGCAAAACGTCCATAATTCGTTCTTATTCGGTTTAGTGTAGTTAAGGTATGACGTGGCAGATCAAAACCAGGTTGGGTAGAAGTCGGGTTAGTAATAGAAAAGCCAGTTGTATTGTAATGATGCCAGGAGGTATCCTAGGCATCCAAGATATTAAAATTAGTTGCCAGCAGGTTGCTGGCAGTTTTATGTGGAGGCTTTCTTGACTTCAATCGACAACGAGTGTGGTCACCGTAATATTCGTGCAAGGGTAACGTGATGTTGTTTTTTACCTTTTTATGTTCCCGCATGAGAGCATGCAAGCGTCTGGGTGCAGGTGGAGCGATATTGCTTAACACAGGAAGCCAAGGTAAAGGGGTGGAACTGATAGTATCACTTATAGTACGCATCGTGGCATGCAGCTGGCAGTCAACTTTTTGAGTATGTGTGCTATTCAACCAGACTGGTGCGCCATACTCAGTCACTGTGTAAATTAGACTTAGAGCAGTTGTGCGGAGGGTAGTTGGAGTAGCACCCCATGTCGAGCCTGCCAGTTTGTGCAATATATTGTTTCTCGTCTAAAGTTTTTTGATGTATTTTCTAGGTGGAGTTTAAAAGAAAGAGTTCTATCGAGAGTAATGCCCAGGGACTTTGGCTGTTGATCGTATTTAATAAAAGTGCCGTTTTTTTTATTTAGCGTATGGTTTTTTTGTGACACATTAAAAATTAAACTTAAAATAGGTAGGCTCTTCTGTGAAATCTACATAAAACAAAACAGTGCCGTTAAATAACACTGATTGTTCAATATCAAAAGTTGAAACTTTTTTAAAAATACTAAAAATATTCCAAAAATTCTTGCAAAATCAAAAATTGAAACTTTTATCAATATTCTAAAAATATATATATAAAATTCACAAATTCAAAAATTCTATTTTTTCTTTCAAAATTCTAAAAATATTGCAAAAATTATAACAAAATCAAAAATAAAAACTTTTTCCAAAATTCTAAAACTATTGCAAAAATTATAACAAAATCAAAACTACAAACTTTTTTAAAAATTCCAAAAAAACTCTTTTAAAAATTCCATTCCAAACTTTTTAAAAATTCCATTCCGTCATACAAACACCTAAATTTTTTTTTCCAAAAAATTGGCTAAAAAAATAAATGAAATCATTTTTTTGGCACACGACATTATTTTTTTGACAAACTTATAATGCAATAATCTAGTTTTTGATCTCACATACCAATCCCGACCATCAATATTTCTCCACATTCTCGAACACATCGTCCTTTCGGCTCTTACCATTGAGTGTACCATAATAATAAAATTTCTTGTCATACAAATAATTAATTTTATTTTTTTCAAAAAAATTGGGTAAAAAAATAAATCTCTTTTGACACTCTTGGCATCATTTTTTTGACAAACTTCTAATGCAATAATCTAGTTTTTGATCTCACATACCAATCCCGACCATCAATATTTCTCCACATTCTCGAATACAACTTTCGCCTCTTATCATTAATGTGCCTATTTTTAGAAACCAACATTTTTAAAATCCCTTCAACGGTTTTCTAGATTTCGTCGGTTGTGACGGCAGACAGACATACATTTTTTTTTGCTTTTCTGGAATCGTTATGACCGAAAACGTCGGGAAACGCTCAAAAAAGTTAGTTAGGGTAAGAATTTTACTTTTGGCTCATGAATGTAATACTGAGGTCTTTCAGACCGAAGTAATTTTTAGAATATTTAAGAATATTCCACAGTCTAGGTGTAACAAAAGTGCTTCTATTGGGATCAAGCAAATTTAAATATTTAAAAATGATTATGATGTCCGGACAGTAAAAAATTTTGTTATTCTTAAAATTAACTGAAGGTTTAACGTGCTTAACTAAGTCTACTATAAGTTTTGCGGCACAATGTTCAAGCATTTAGGTTCATAGCCGAATTTTGATTTAAATAATCTTGAAAGAATACGAAATGAATAAAATGAAAAGTTTTACCACAGTATCAGATGTCTCCGAGAAATGTTTCTCTAACCAAAGAAACATTAGACTTTTACTAATTCTTTTTAATATTTTATTTTTAATTTTCATTATTTTTATTACAGATTTCCTGTTTATGTGTCTCGTTATTATATTTCTTATAATTTGGTTAGCTGTTTATTAATTTTTATTATAACGCTTAAAATAATGACATTTGAGCGTGGTATCAGTTTGACTTGACTGTTCTCATCCATTGATATTTTGTGTTTTTAACTAAAAATTACAATTTTACACGTAGAATCTGTCACAATTTTTCATGTCGTAGCGGTCACAGAATGTTTTTCAAATAAGAAAATTTTTAACTGTTTTTAATTAAGTAAAACTAACTTTGGTGTGACAAGCATTTCGAGCAAGGTTTTTAAAGATTAAAGAAAATTAAAAAAAATTTTTTACGCTAGATTCGGTGACGTGACTATTACAATAAAAATGATTTCTAGTATTTAATTTAATATCTTTTCTTTTACATCTGCTGTAGAACAAGATCGTGGAAATTCTTCTATTTTATTGACTTTGTTGAAAATGATTTCTATATAATCTGCATATTATTTTTACGTTAAGCAGTATTTTTTTATCTATAACTTCACACTTGACAATCTCATGTACTCTGATCATTGCAATGGACATATTAACTTAACGTGAGATATTGTTTCGGGCAGTTATTTTATATGAATAGCAGAATAAAGTACTGGTTGAATAACGTTTCCATTAAATTTATGTTCCATTATGTATCAGTTACGATATTTATTCGATCACATTAAAAAAACAGTTATATCAGAGTTACTACTAAAACAGTTTTGAAAAACAAATAAATATTTTATTCTACCGAATTTTATATATAAACCTATTAAGCCTTTATTGGAAATATCCCATTTAACTTAAAAAACAAAACAAATACAATTTTTTTGTTTTGATGCATGCAATTGGTGTCGTTTGTCTGGTTATTATTATGTTGTTTATATGTAAATTTTCTGACTTGTAGTTATCGTTTTTTTGTCATATATAATAATCAATGAAAATTAATATTATGCATGCAAGTGGTGTAGGTAATTTGAATTTTACTTGAAATAAAAATTGTAATGTTAAATTCTTTAAAGCAGTATCTGACTATTAAATTTTAGCGATGGGTGAGATGTTACGTTTCTTATGGCTTAATTTAATGGGGAAGAAAAAGTTTTAAGATGAAAAATTTACCTGTTAAAACTTATAAACTGATTGTTTGGTTGAGAATTACATCTATAATTATGTATATCCAATGAAAGCTAAATAGTATTTTCTAATGGATTTTCGCAAATTACACTGTTTGTTGTGACGGAATAAACAGTTTGACAAATAATAAATTGAAATTAAAATCGTGATTTTCAAACTATTTTTCATTGAAGAATTTTTAAAACATATTAATGGATAATATGAACAAAAGTTAAATGCAGCGTATTAAATATTATGTAGTTTGGAGGGATCGATTTTGATCGATTATGATCAATGTTGATCTACGGGTCTGACTACCCTGCGTACTCCAGTCCCTACCATTGACATATGAGTTAGCGTGAGATATCACATACCACTGGCAATGGCAGGAGATGTCATTAGCCAAGATGATATCTTAGGGTGCTGGCGGACGAACTTTAATTAGTCAACGGCAGCACTTCCAGTCTTAGCTGGGCAGCGTTCCGTAGCGGTACCGCTCATTAGCTCTTCCGAGGAATCGAACCAACACGTAGTTATGTGTGGGCTTTGTGCCTCGGTTGAGGTGGTGGGCGGTGCGTCTGGGGTGCGCTGCATCAGCTGGATATTGGCATTTAGTTTTGTTTTGTTTTCTGCAAATTTCTCACAATTTGTTTTTCACTTATTATTTTGTTATTATTTCTTCATCTTATCATGAAATATTGGCATATGTCATATTTTGTAGTATGATAGGATTTTTTACTTAGTTATGCATTTTAAAATAAAACACAAAGAAATAAAAATAAACATTTTGATATATATATGGCAGTACAACCGAAAAAAAATAAGTCTGCAAGTGGTAAAGCAAATTTGCGCAATCCACCCGCCCATAAAGCGGCATGTCCACGGAATTTGCAGGGACAAAACATATATGAATCAATAAAAAATTTTAAAATACATGTTCAAAACATCTGCGGATTGAACGCTAACCATGACCACGTGCAACATCATCTTGAGCACGACAAACCGAACATTCTATTCCTTACAGAAACACAAGTTTCTGAAAATTTTCTCTTTATAGAATCGCTTAATTCCAAATATAGGCTCGAATCAGCTTTCAAACTCCATCAGGGCGTATGCGCATTCATTCATGAGAGTGTTGCGTACACGCGCTTTCCAAATTTTGAACTACACGGTGACGGCTTCAATACAATGGTTTTAAAGATTTGTCTTCCAGAAATGACTTTTTTTACAATAGCTTTATACCGGTCCCCCAACAAACGTAACCCAAACTTTTTTAATATACTGACAAAAATTATGGACGAGATTAGAGCAAAGTCCCCTAATTGTGAAGTTATCGTTACCGGTGACTTCAACGTCCACAACAAATCATGGTTGGAATTCTCCAAATCGACCGACGATGTTGACAATAGTGGAAAACTGGCAGAAATTTTTGCCGCGTCTCAGGGCCTATTCCAAATTGTTAAAAGCCCGACTTTCACTCCCCGTAATGGCGGTGATAATAGTTTTCTACTAGATCTCTATCTTACCACAATGCCAGATATTACGAGTGTCGATGTTGCGAAAGGTAGTATTGGAAATTCTGATCATTATTTAATCTCATCAGTTATCAAAACTGATTTACTTAAAACTACAGCTCCCAAACCCCGTAAAATATTTCACTACTCAAAAATGGATAAGAGTGGTCTTCAAAATTTTTTCCATGGTTTCCCTTTCGACCATCATTGTTTTTACACTGACAATGTAAATGTTTCTGCTCAAAACTTTACAGAAACCATCCAATTTGCTATCAATAAATTTGTCCCTTTCTCCATAGTAAAACCCAAACAAAAATACTTGTATTCGAAAGCTGCCAAAACGGCACTTAGAAACAAACGTAGATCATTTAATATTTGGATTCATAACAAAACTCCCACTAATCGATCCCAATATCTAAAGGCCAACAAAATATCTAATCAGATTATCTCAAACGAAAAGTCCGAAATTGACAGAGCGAAAGCCTCAAAACTTACGTCTATGTCTGTTTCTGACAAGAGTTTCTACAGTGCCATTAATTCTTTAAATTCTGGTACAAAATTTTCTATTCCCCCTATTATTGATGGTGATTTAATCGTCAATGATCCCGCAAGAAAAGCTAACTTGTTCGCTGAACGCTTTGCTCTGAACTCCACTGTTTTGGAAACTCCTAAAGAAATACCCCAAATCCAGTCTTCAGGAGTTAATATGAATGAACTTCACTTCAAACCCAAAATAGTCGCTAAACTTTTAAAGGGGTTAAACATCAACAAAGCATCAGGAATGGACAATATTCCACCCATTATTTTAAAAACCTTTTCCAAAGAACTTGCACCTACTTTAACTAAAATATTCTACCAATCCTACAAATCTGGTATATTTCCCTCGTGCTGGAAGTTGGCAAATGTCCAGCCCGTCCCCAAAAAGGGACCAAAATCCGATATCTCAAATTATAGGCCAATAGCTTTACTATCGGTCCTATCCAAAGTCTATGAGCATTATATTAATACACACATTTCAAAATTTCTGGAAGAAAATCATTTAATATCCGACAGCCAATACGGTTTTCGAAACAAAAGATCAACTACCGATCTATTAAACTATGTAGCGCATTGTTGGAACAGCATACTTGATAAAGGTGGTGAAACATACGTTATCGCTTTAGACATCTCCAAGGCATTCGATCGAGTCTGGCATGCCAACTTAATCAACAAGCTCGTTGCGTACGGTTTTCATCCCAATGTTGTGAAGCTGATTCAAAATTTTCTATCCGACCGATACATTTCAGTCTCCTTAGACGGATATTCTTCTGAGTCTAAACTAATTAACGCTGGTGTACCCCAAGGCTCAGTATTGTCCCCAACCCTATTTTTGATTTATATCAACGAATTGTTGAAAATCACCAGCAACCCAATAAATAGTTTTGCAGATGATAGTACTCTGCACAAGTCGTTCGAGCCCCTTCCTTCAAAAGGTAAAATGCTCGAACGAATTAATCCTGCCCGGAGAGACGCTGCCATAAACGTGAACAAAGACCTGAATAAAGTCGCCGACTGGGGTGACCAAAACCTTGTCAATTTCAACTCCACCAAAACACAGCTGTTGATTGTTTCCAGATTAAAGACCGAGTTCCCCAAAGATATTTTATTTAGTATGTGTGATGAACCAATAGGTGAATGTAAAAACATTCGTTTATTGGGTGTTGCAGTTTCAAATGACCTACTCTGGAACGATCATGTAATGGCGATGGCAAAAAGCGCGTCTAAAAAACTCGGCCTCCTAAATAGATGCAAAAAATTTTTCACTCCATACCAATTGCTCCATGTTTATAAGTCCTATATTCGTCCCTGTATGGAGTACTGCTGTCAAGTTTGGGGTGCTGCCTCTGTTTCCATCTTGGCCCTCTTGGACTCTGTTCAAAAGCGAGCTATACGAATTGTAGGTGATCGAACTTTGACATCAAAACTTGATTCCCTACAACATCGTCGCACTGTTGCTGACCTCGTTGTTTTTTACAAATATCGTCATCAGCAGTGCTCAGATGAAATCAGCGGCATCATGCCTCAGACTTATTCTTACCCCCGTTCCACTCGGCAATCGGCTGCCGCAACCAGTGAAACGGTAAAGATCCCGCGCTGTCATACTGGCAGATCGCAGAGAGACTTCTTTGTCCGAACTGCGTACAAATGGAATAGTTTGCCGGAACACTTAGTCTCAGGTGGCTTCAACCCACAGATGTTTAAAAAAAGCGTTAATCTACACCTCAGAACGCCAGTTGTTGTGGGACCCAGGTCTAGACCTAGGTCTTAAAAGGTATTTATGTGTTGTTGTGACACATATTCTAAACCCTATTACACAACACATTTTATTAAAAAAAAAAAAAAAAAAATATTAATGTTTGTAATAAGCTTGAATGACTTTAAAACTGGAAAAAAACTTCATAAATTTACTACAATCCAGAGCATAAATTAGTTAGAGAAAGCTTGAATACAATCAGGGCGTGATCAATGCCAGGAAGGACATTCCCTATATTAGGGCAATCTGATGTGGGCCTGTTTCGGGACTGAATTATATTACTCTTTTAGGGTTATCCTTATTTGAAGATATCCTGCCCTGATTTGGTTTTTCGTATTTAACTCCTAGTTGACCAATCTGATCAGGGCTTGGTACGAAATATCTTACTAGGGTTTGCCCTATTTAGTTATTTTTAATAAAACGTGTTAAATAAAATTTTAATAAAATCTAGAATTTTATCAGTGTTAGTCACAACAACTAGTTGGAAATCGTCTTCCAAACTCGTAGATCACAAGTTATTCATTCAATGCTAACTTAGTTAGAGAATGATAAACATTGTGTTCGTAGCGTTATTTAGACTAAATGCACTAGAATTGGCTAATTGAATTACAAAAAACAAAAATACCTAATGAGAAAAAATTCAACTTAAAGTAATTAAATAATGATCAAAATTTTCAACTTTGAAATACCATCGACTCGGTAGGTTAGTTGGATAGCGAGTCTGTCAACACGGATTCGAACCATGACACTGATGAGGATAGTTCGAATCCTAATCCGAAACACGTATAAGAAAAAATGAAGTTTTTTCTCTGAGAAAAATCCAAAATATACTTTCGAATTGAAAAATTCAAATTAACTTAATTGTTTGAGCTTAAGTGCTCAAAAAATCTCTAGTATATAATTTTAAATTTTCAATATTCAAATCTAGTGAATTAACAATTAATATAAAATGGGCTTGCCAATAATAAAGCTAGTAGCATAATCATTGATTATGTGATGCACTATCTCCCTCTATGATTAAAGCCCAGATATAGACTTATATGAAGGCTCGTTTCTTCGATTAAGCAACAGCGTACCAGCATCAAGGAATATGCCATGCCTAAGATTGAGGGTGATATACCGTTGACTGAATACAGTTCATCCGCCAGCAGGCCTAAGATACCACCCTGGCTAGTAATATGTCTCACCAATAGCAGGAACTGGAGTACGCGGGGTTGTCACACCCATGGATCGAAAATAAAAAAAATTAACAAATCAATAAAAACTGATCCCTCCATGCATAAAGAGTGTATATAGTGAACTTGATAAGAGCCTGTCGACTGTTCCAAACTAGAGCAAACCTGATCAGAGCCCTCTTCGAGCCTATCAAATTTCTGCTCGGGATTATGATTAGTGGGCCAACCTTGGTTCTGAATTTTTAAAGATTACATTTTCTTCATATTGCAATATCTAACAATATCAAACAACAGTGCCATAATATGAACAGCCCTAGTGTGTAACGACAGGTCTATTTCGAGTTTTACTCTAAATCAAAAATATTCATATTTAAAGAAGTTTTCTAAATAATATACTATTTTATTTCGGTTCCGGCCTTATTTCAGTTCATAGTATTAAAATAATCCATGTCAACAAACTTAAAAACATTTACGTGTGCTACAGGTCAATCAACCAATTTTTAACATTTCTTTGTTTATTGCTTTGTTGCGTCACACAATCAGTAACACACTGTTCTATCTACATAAATAATAAAAATGTTGTAAAGCTTTTGTCATGATAATATATGTAGGTACAATACGGTTGTAGAGTAGAATATTTTCTCATTTGACTAGAATTATTTATGGAGATGATGTATGGAAATGGTTTAACTAGCATTTTATGGAAATGATATGAAGAAATTTTAAATATGTGTGCAATTAAAATTATAATTAAAGAGAAACAAGAGATGGACAATCTAACTATAAATACTCGATCGAATGTTCGATTGAGACATTATGTAAATCTTAATCAAAAGATGAGTAGTCAACATAACAACAGTAAACTATCGCTTTTATAACAATAAAGTCTGTATAGAAAATATCTGGATATGATGTACATGATGATGGGTCTGCATTTGTCAGCATAAGATTTTTTTTTCAAGAATGCAACAACTAGTTGTTTTCGAAAAATTAAAAAAAAATAAAATACTTTTGCGTAGATGTAGGAAATTGTGTTAAGGTGAAAATAAAACTAATAGTGGTGAATTTATTGCACAAGAAACCGAAGGTATTTGGTTGTTGGGGGCCAATTCAGACCAGATCTTACATGTCATTTTTAGAGAGTGTTCACGAGCGTGGGATTCTTGCTCGTAACAACAAAGATCATAGTATCACTCATTCTTTCTTTTTCATTAAGAGATTTCCCAGTAAAGATTCGCTGGGATAGATTCAGTATTTCAAAAATTAGTTCTATTATAAAGTCCAATTTTTTATAAGTGGTAAGTCCATGATAAATTTGGATAAGTTGAAATATGTCCCCGAATGTAACATCCATTGCAATAGATCGCATCAAGCAATATCAACTTTCGAATACGTTTTTCATAGCAACCAAACCATCAAAAATCTCAGTCAAGTCAATTACGTACTAGCCAATGATACGAAATTATGATAGATAGTAAATAGTAAATACTTAGTAAATAGATAGTAGTAAGTAGATAGTAAATACTTCTCTTGAATCTGAGATGGTATACGGAAATTTTGTTGAAAATAGTAGAATAAAAGTAAAATTCATTGCATACGACAGACAAATAACTTAAAATCTTAAACTGAGTGACGCTTGAATGACGTTATGCACAGCTCAAAATGCAAGTAAATGGAACTTAAAACAGCCATACGTTCATAAACCTTGAACAATATCTATTGCTTTTATGGTATTTCAAGGTGAGAATTCTCCTTAAGACAACAACCATTGAACATAGTTTAGTATATCTATATTTATAAAAAAAAATTCACCTTATTCTAAATTAATCATCGTTAGCGAATTTGTTTAATTCGTTGATCATACCAATCCTTCTCAGAGAGAACATGTAACAGTTTGTCAAAAGTCGGTAAATGATGTTTATTTTCCCTCCAGAGTATGTGGCCCATTAAATTTGTCTTAAGAAAGAACTCGAACTTTAGGATTAACCCTGTGAGTTCATTGTTTCTTTACACTCAATATCGAAACGGCTCATTATCAATTAACATTTCCATGAGAATCTTAGTTTTAACTGGTTTAGGTATGACACGGATATCAATATGCCTCAGTACATTATGAGTGAGAAGATTCAGACTGTACATATTTGAGATGCTCTAAACTAAACAGCGTTAAATAGTTAACAGAATTAGTAGATCTTCATTATTTGCAGGCTTACTATACGGAGTATACAAAGTTGCTTAGTGTTTCGAAAAATAATGCTGCTTTAGCACCTATGGGCGCTTGCAGACAATACACTTTGCAAATGATTAGATAGAAACTGTATTTAAATTAGAGTGCTGGTTTGTACATTCACTGCTGATGAACAAATAAAAGCTACTCTTCTTGTGAAAGCACACAGTAGCGCTAGGGAATGGCAGTAACGAAAATTTAAGGTTCGTTCACTTTTACAGTATCAAGCTAGTAAATGTGTGTGTGTATATTTATATATAAGAAAACCAAAACAATTGGATTAACAATAAGAGCTTATAACTGTAACAAAAAGGTACTGCAAAATGTATTCACCTAAATTCAACAAAAATTTTACAAATCGGTTATCCAAATTTTTTGCATTTTGTACCGCTAATACATCAGTGTTCAATTAAAATATAACAAAGTCGTTATAATATCATATTTCAGATATTTATTGAAAAAATTGTTATCATATTTTTGAATAAATTAACATTAATTTTTGTGTTTGTATTTTACCTTTAAGAAAATGAATTTAAAAAAACTTAACTGATTTTTGCTGATACAGTTTTAAGTAAAAGTTAGACGTCATAATTTTCTGTTTGTCTGTTGTTTTTCTTTGTTATTTGTACTTAGATGAGAAGTAAGATTAATGAATATTTTTGTGACAAGTTATAAATTAAAAATGGAAATCTAATAGAAAATGAAAATTTATTTGTAGGTGTGTGTGGGTTGTATTTTATTTGTAGGTTGAAAATTATGTCTTAACAAGTTATTTTTTAGTTTAAGAACGAGGTTGATAGTAACGTTTGATTTTGTTTTTTACTTACTTTTTATAAAAGGTCTTATTCGATGTAAAATTAATAAATTATGTACTTCATAGCTGAAACTAATTAAAATCCGTACCTTATCATTTTTGATATCAAATCAACTATTAACCTTTAACTTTATTACTATTTATTTATTTTAATTAAACTAAAATCAATTTCAAATATTTGTTTTTTTCCTGTTATGATCTTTAAGTTGAAAATGGAAAGAAATTTTTATTAATTTAAAATTATATTTCCTACATTTTTGTTGGCATCGACTCGTTTTAATAGAAAATAAAAAAAATCTGGAAACTACATCAATACTTTTTTATTTTTAATCATTTTCAGAAAAAATTAGAAAACTTTTATACAAAATTTTTAATAAATTGTAGAAATTTATTTTTTGTAAGTTGTACGAAAAAAGTTTGCAATACAGCAAATAATGATCTTGTTGAGTTTGTGAATATTTGTTAAACTTTGATCTATCTTTTTGCATTATGGTTTGAATTCACCGCAATTGTAAAAACTTTAATTGTAATTAATGTGTATGTGAACATGCGTTTTTATTTACTTGATTGCGAAGGTTAGTTAGAACTGTAATAAATTATTAAAAGTAATATTTCTCAGAAATGTAATAGTTAAATCGTCCTTAATTACTGAGTATCGTACTGTTTATCTGTTCATAGAAAAAAGGAATTAAAGCGATTGATTTTATGGTGTAGGAGAACGTTTGTTAAAAGAACACTAATAGGTCACATTACTACAACATGCTATATCAACTGTGTATAATGAGCCTTAATTGCTGGTTTGACGTCCAAAATAAATTTTTAACTGGTTTTAAATGTAAGTAAGACACGCAATCCTTGCATGGTCTACCAAAATAACATAAAAATCAAAAGAAGTCTTTTGCTGTTGAACAGCTGATATTACAGTTATGTTTGAGAACTAACACATTTTCCTACATAATTCTCGGCACTGCTAAAGTACTAGGAGTTGAATTCAATTCATATTGTTTCCAATATTGCTGGTTAGGAGCTGAAAAAATTATTTTTACTCTGAGTCCAGGTTAAAAAGTTCGGGGGTACCTAAGGTAAGACAGAATCACAAACCTATACCTCTCAATATTTGGTTGTTGTAAGATCAAATTCTAGAAGCTCTATCAAATTTCTAGATTCTAAAAATCTATAAGGAAGAATGTAAAAAGGTGAGTGTTGAACCTTTTTTTTGAAAAATGTCCGCATCAGGATCCAGTCGTTAAGCTTTATTCCGAAGACACAAGTTCCAAAATCAAGTACAAAATACCGATACATGGATTAAAAGGTATTGTAGTTTTCACATAAATGAAAAAAACTAAAGGCAAAAGAATTATTAAATGTTCACGTAAAGGAATTTTGATTCAACTTTAATGACGTCTACAAATTAATTTAGATTTTATTACAATTATTCAATTAATTTGCAGCAACGATAAAACAATAAAGCGATATTCTACAAATAAAATACCGTCATTTTATAGCTTTTTAGAAAAACTTCATTTCTATTTAAGCGTTTGAACTTGACTTTTATTGAAAAAATATGAATGAACTTACATTTTTCATTTTTACTTGTAAATTGTTTTCACGGTTAAAAATTTGCATTTCAATTTATCTATTTTTTCTGACAATTAGATATGACATGAAGATATGATATGAAGTTAATCTCTATAATTATTACTACCATTTGTGTCTTAGAGATAGAACAGGAAAGCTGAATGTATCAATTAGTAGTAACTGCAAAAGATTTATGCTCGGAAAATTGGGTTAAGAGTTTATTAAACTGAAGCATGACACTATAGAAAATCCATATTTATTTGGCACAGTAGTTTTTTTGTATGTTTTAATTTTGGAAATAAATTGCTGATTATATAATCCATAAGTTTTACCTTTGACATCACCATTTGCTAGTAGCTCAAAACTTTTCGCATTTAGTAAATCTTTCCTGTAACACATTCAAATAAGAATCAGAAAAAGCCCAAATGGCAATTCAATACAAACGATTTCGCTAAATCAATTAAACACTGTCAGTTTTTAAGGTCTATTCAAATTAAATAATGAAACTGTATTTTTTCGAATACCGTCAACCAATGTTACCACACATTTTTGAGACCCATTTTGCATCAAGTTTGAACTCTAGACATAGATAAGAAAACAAAAGACGGTATTTATATATTATTTATTGATCCCCGAATCCCCAAAATATATTTCGTGTATATTCCGTAAACTAACATAAATTATTTTTTATAATTAGTTCATAAATTAAAAGTCTAAAACCGCAAATAAAACGATGCAACTAAACAACACAATAAACTAACAAAATTTGTTGCAAAAACAAATTTTCTGTTGATTTTTTTTGAATAAATTTATCTTGTTTTTTTTATTACTTATTATTATCTTAATTTAATGAATACTAAAAGATTAATAAAATTAAGTTTCAAACCATAAATAAGTTCAATAACATTTTTATAGTTATAAGTTGTAGAATTTTTTGATTATTGTTATTTTTTGTTGCTGAATTAATTAACTTTTGATCTATTATTAAAGGATTAAGAATTGTGTCTCGATTAGCTGCGGTATGCGTAACGAAAAATTTCATTTGATAGAGTTTAAAGGTGAACATTATATTTATTCGCATATATTTGGGGTATATGTAAATCGTTATATGGGGTATATTAGGATTAAAATATCAATAAATATATTGGAAGTTTTCGTTTTTGGATTTAGATTTGCTTGAGATTAAAAGTTTTCGCAGTAGGATATATAAGTTTTCGTATTAGGATAGAGCTTTCAAGTTAGTAGCTAACTAATTGATAAACGGGTGCGGTAGTTGATTAACTGGCCTTGATTGATTTATTTTACCAACGTGTTTATTATTCACAGTGATTTTATTGTTAACTTAATTTTTTAAACGCTGTCTGAATAATTTTAGAGAAAATAGAACAACCAGCATATGATTCAAAAATTTGAATATATTTTCATAAACTATCTCGACTACAATGGTATTAGGGCTCATGTTCGAGACGGATTTGGTTTTTTTTTATCACTGATAGGGTCCCGATCAACCAAACTCATCAGATTCTGCTTTGAAATGTAGTACCTCAAACTATCCACGCCAGATCAGACTTCCATCAGAGCCGAATCAGTTTAAAGAGGAACATTACTACAGCGGTTGTGAAAGAGTTTGCCAGAATAATATGCAAGTTGAGTTCATTGCAAAAAAAATCTAATAAATTAAAAAATATAAAATATTATCATAGCTAAATTTAAATAAATTAAATACAAAATAATTCAAATAAAATAAAAATGTTCAATGAAAAAGATTTAAAACGTATAGGTACTACCTCAACCAACCACTATTATCGTTGTCTTTCAGCCGAAAAGCGATAACTAAACAGCTATATGGGGCATTCTTTTACAAATGGAACAGATTTGGACAAAATTTGACCGCCACATTTTTGGCTGAAATTTTTTTTGGGGTTTTATGTCAAAAAAAAGATATACGTGTTCGAGGATTTTTTTTTTTAATAGAGCGGTTCTAAATTTAGAGAATTTTTTGATTCAAGATTGTTTTGCAAAAATTCATAATTTCGGTTCTATTAAAGCAAGAAACTTCTATTTTGATTTATTTTAAAGTTAAAAGATGCTATTCAAAAAAAAAATAAAGTCAATAAAAATTATTAACAAACTTCTATTGTTATAAACAAATAAAATGTTCAAATCGATCTTTAGTCATTTTTCCACCCACGTAATGAGGTTTTAGTATGACCATCGTATTCGGCTTTTAATTTTCTATAAAAACATATCTTTAAATAATAGAGAAATGATTTTTACTGTTAGAAATAAATTAATTTATCGAGCGCGCGACGATAAAAGATTCCATAAATAGACGTTTTTGATTTAGCTGAAAAATTTTTTACGGGTTCTATATAAAAAAAGATATACGTGTTCGAGGATTTTTTGGTTTTTAGGGTTCCGTACTTTGAAAAAGTAAAAAAGGTAGCCTATTGCTGAGACTTCGGTGTTCGTCCGAATTTCTACACAATTGATTTTCTCACAAACTATAAGTGCTTTCAACTTGAAATTTTTTACAGATAGACAATGTATTTGTCCACGCCTACTGAGTACTGACAACAATAAAATTATGAATATTTGTTTGTATCTATATTTTATGGACATAGATATGGAGATAGTAAAACAAAAGTTTTTTTAAGGAATCGAGTTTGGCTTAAAAAAATCAAAAAAAATCGAAATATTTCAAAAACAAATTTCAATGAACTATCGACTGCGTGTGTTTATTTTTCTGTCCCCCCCCCCTAACTTCGAACATTACAAAAGCAAAAAATTAAAAAAATTCAAGGTTGTAGAAATTTCGCATTAAAAAAACCGTTTTTTTGGTTGTTATAATATCAAATGTTCATTGGAAGGGGTTGAGAGTAAAAATTATGAAAAAAAATTGTTTTTTTTAACGAGTAAACCTTAAAATTCTCTTTTGCGATTCAAAAATTGTACATAAAGCAGGCCTGTTTTTCCTATTGAAACAACAATGCTAAAAGTGAAATAACAATGCCTAAAATTGAAATAACAATGCCTAAAGTTATTGTATTACTAATATTTCGAAAAACTACTTTGATAAAATAATTTTCATATATAATATCACAAGTCGTCAAATAATAGTCGATTATTTTTCATAATCATTATTACGAATGTCATTTGAGGTACCGAGTGCGCATAGCGCGAGGGAAATTTTTAACCTCAAATGGCATGAGTGGTAATGTTGAAAAATAATCGACTAATAATTTGATGACGAGTTGTATTTAGCAGACAATTTAACGAACAGAAATAGTAACATTATTTCATACAACATAATCATACATAATAAAATATTATTTCATCTTAGTAGGCGCATAAATGTTATAAATTTGTAATTTATTTTTGACAAATAAACATAAACATGCAATCATTTATGAATGAAAACGGACATTTTTACTATTTGCAAATTGCATTTTCACATAATTTTGTATGTGAATTTTTGTTTTAAATTAATATATAAGGTAGGCAGAAAATATTCACTACAATTCGCTGTTCTTACCCACCAGAGAAAAATAATCATTTGAATAATTCATTTTGATTTGTTAAAAAATAGTAAATGAAACGTTTTTATTGGACCTTATCGAAACTTTATTTAGTGAGTTGAATTGTCTAAAAAATATTTTACTATTTTGTGTAAATATATGTGTTTTTATTTATGCAAATAATACAGAATCTTACTCGTTCAAAAAATCTTGTATGCAATTCAGGCATAAAGTATCTTTTTGGTTTTCGAGTGATTGTTTCTCTCGGCTAACGCCTCGAGCAACAATTTCACTCTTAAGTGGAAAAGACACACTTTATGGCCTTAATACATAAATAGCTATTTAATCATGTCAAGTGGGGTTATGAAAGGTTATTTTTTTCTTTCTATAAAAACTTTTTTTTTGTAATTTAATTTTTTTTTGAAAGCACATATTTTGACTTATTTTAAAAAAAGTGAAATTTTACTTTTGTCCCCCCTCCATTTATCTTCGAAAGAAAAAAGCACATTTTTTGACTTATTTTCAAAAAAGTGAAATTTTGCTTGTGTCCCCCCTCCATTTATCTTCGAAAGAAAAAATTAAAAAAAATTCAAGGTTGCAGGAGCATGGCAAAATGAATATTTTTTATTGGTAATTATTATTTCAAATGTTCTTTGGAGAGGGTTGAGAGTAGAAATTTTGAAAAAAAGTATTTTTGACCTTGATAAGTGTGGTGTCATATGAAAGGCGATTTTTTTTGTAGTTCAAAATAATTTTTTTGTAATTTTACAACACGTGTACAACACGGTTTTCGACTTATTTTCAAAAATGTGAAAATTTGTTTCTGTATATTTTAATTTAATTAGTTACTAAAATTAAAATATACATTTAATTTTAGTAACTAATTAAATCTAACGAAATTTAGAAACTATTTTATTAAATTAAGGTTCTGAAGTAGATTATGGCTAGACACATGAATTCGGCTTAAAAAAAACATTATTCGGGATGACCATTGATATTTAGCAATCTTCATGGTCCAAGTTGTAACCGTTTTTTATCGGTATACGCATTCCAGCAAAAACTGTTTTTTCATATTACTATATCCACGGCACCCTCGGTGAGCGAGTTCTATTCGCACTTGACCCGACTTTTTCTATAAGTTTCTATGCTTAATAGAACTGAATAGAACCGAAGGTTTTAAAAAACCAAAGTATTGAATTCATGAGCCAAAAATGAAATTCTTACCTCCACATTTTTTAGCATTCCTCGACGTTTTAGGACCTACTGATTTTAAAAAAGTAAAAAAAAAATGTACGTCTGTCTCCTGTCCGTCCGTCATTACCTACGATATCTAGAAAACCGCTTCTAGATCGGGATTTCAAAAATTTTTTTTCCAAAAATAGGCATATTTAATGAGCTGGTCCGAAAGGACGATGTGTTTGATAACTGTACCGGAAGTGTGTCAAAAAAATCATTAAGTGTGTCAAAAATAGCAAATTTTCATATTTTTGGCTTAAAAAACGTTCAATTTAATTTAAGCGATAATGAGTAGGAACAAACAATGTGGAGAAATCTTGATGGTCGGGATTGGTATGTGAGATCAAAAACTTTATTGCATTAGAAGTTTGTCGAAAAATATGTCAAAAATATATTTTCAAAAAGTTTATTTCATTAGAAGTTTGTCAAAAATATGTTGTCAAGTGTGTCGAAAGAAAGATTTTTATTTATTATTTTACCCAATTTTTTGGAAAAAAATAAAATTAATTATTTATATGACATGAAATTTTATTATTATTATTGAGAATTATGGCATTAGAAGTTTGACAAAAAAATGTCAAGTGTGTCCAAAAAATGATGTTATTTATTTTTTTATCCAATTTTTCGGAAAAAAAAATTGGGCTGTTTGTAGACGTAAATGTAATTGAACATGAAATTTTTGAATTTGTTATAGTTTTTGAAATATTTTTGGAATTTTGAAAAAAGTTTGTATTTTTGATTTTGTAATAATTTTTGCAATATTTTTAGAATTTTGGAAGAAGTTTTTATTTTCGATTTTGTTATAACTTTTGCAATATTTTTAGAATTTTGGAAAAAGTTTCTATTTTTGATTTTGTAAGAATTTTTGGAATATTTTTAGAATTTTGAAAAATTTTAAATATTTGATTTTATGATAATTTTTGGAATTTTAAAAAAAATTTCAATTTTTGATATTTTTAAATTTTAGAAATATTTTTAGAATTTCGGAAAAAGTTTGAATTGTTGAACTTTTAAGAATTTTTGGAATATTATTAGAATTTAGAAAAAGTTTCATTATTTGATTTTATTCTAATTTTTGGAATTTTTTTGGAATTTTGAAAAAAGTTTCAATTTTTGATTTTGTTATAATTTTTGCAATATTTATAGAATAATTGAAAAAAGTTTTAATCATTGATTTTGTGATAATTTTTGGAATATTTTTAGAATTCTGAAAAAAGTTTGATTTTATGTAATTTTAACAATATTTTTGGAATTTTGAAAGAAATATGAATTTGTGATTTTGTAATATTTTCTCGAAACGCTAAATGGAGAGGTTTTTGAGTAGTTTCTGATTGTATCATCTTATCACTAAATTATGTTAATTTATGGTCTGTTATAATTTTCCGGCGACGAATTGATGTTTTGTGTTAGTTTTGTAATAGATTTCTAAACAGAGATAAAGTGCATGTACTTTTGCAAAGAGTTTTATGTTTGATATACATCGCTGCTGAAAACTCAAAACAATGTCCTCATGAAAGTTTTATGCCGAAAAATATATCAACATCCTTAACCAAAACTGAAGTCTTGATATCTCAGAGTTTGAGATTTCAGCCCCTCCATATTTTTTGAAAATAAGTCCAAGCCAAAAATCACGAGATCCTCGAAATTTAGAATCGCTCTATTTAAAAAAAAAACAAGATAAAACAAGAACACGTTTTCATTTTTTTTTTATATAAAAGTCAGAAAGGTGTTCGGTTTGTAAAAGAAGAAGAACGTGCGTATCTGATTGCTACGCGCCAAGTGTTAAGTATTCAAACTTTTGGCTCTTTTTGAAATTAGTTTGACGTTTGTCGTTTAATATATATTAAATCAAATCGTTCTTTTTTTAAGTATTACGTAATCTTTATTAATTATTGATCCATTTATATAAATTGTATAAAATATCGCATAATTAGAATTTAATTTACGTTGTTTTCTTTTCAATATTATGACAAACAAAAACAGTCGAATTATTTGAACGGAATACTAAATCATAAAACCTGTTTAACGTGTAATTTGTGGAAAAATAAAAAAACCAATATTTATAGATCCTAACACTTAAAGCGCGACAGTCGAATCCAATAGCAATCCACGGTCCCTATGTGAAATTTTCAAACTATATATTTCTAAAATCGATGTTACTCTAGTAATCCAATGAAATAGTGCATCGACCAGGATAAATAGGGCAGACTCTTATAAAAAAATTATATATGATTTCTGATAGAGCCCGCCTAAAATGCTAGTCGATGTGGATATGTAGATATTGTAGTAGATATGTGTTTTTTTTTAAAGAATCATAAAATCTATTTGTCGCAGACCTTACTTAAAGGCGTTTATTTAAAGTCTCTTGTCATTTGGATGTACTCGCATTTCGAATAAATTAATTTTGGATAACAAATAACGTATGGATTGGATAACAAAGAACGCACCTATTATTATTAACATTGTGTTTGATTTAGATTAATTTAAATTTTTCAGTCAGATTGAATTCAAAGTCTTAAGCCCCAACCCAACTAGTCCAATTATATTTAGAGGCAAACATTTATTAGTTTTGCAATCAACAATAAACTCTAAAGTAATCATTTTGCGTTCAATCTCCAGTTATGGTGATCAAATGATCTAAAAATAACATACGGTCAGCGGTTTCTTGAGTACTTACCACTTATGACCTCAATTATTAAATTATTTACTTATGTACAAGTATCTAATAATAATCAAAATTTAAATTTCAAAATTATAATTAAATAAAATGTCGAAAAAAACAACATATAGCGAAACATATCATTTGACTTATTAATGTTATATTCCCCGTTAAACGTAAGCCACTCGTTTGCCAAAAACCCAAATCAATATATAACTTTGATTATTATCTTTCATAATTATACTTCTAAGATTTAATGTACGATAAAATTAACAATAAATCCAAATCTTTAATGTTGTAATTAAATTAATAATAAACTTAAAAAATAACAAAACAAAAAAAGCTCAATAAAAGTATATTCTTCATCAAACACATGCTACTTTTTCGATTACTCAAATAAAATAATAATTTTTTCTTAAGTTTGCTTACACCAAAAAAAAAAATAAAAAACTCAAAAATTTAATTAACAACATCTTCATACATCTCTTATACCTATGATTATTGTTACGGTAATATTATTATTCTTTACATTAATATGATTTGATTAAGTTTAAGTTTATTTTATTTTTTTCTACCTATTTTTATTATTATTTTAATTAATCAAATAAATTAAAAATTTTTTTTGTTTTTTCTCAACAAAATAATTGAATAAAATAATACTTAAAAATAATTTTTATGGGCAATATTATGATTAAAAATTTAAATGATTTTTTCATTGTTTTTGTTAAAACAAAATAAAAGGGTCAATGTTCAGCCTGGTATAGTTTTTAATTGATATAAGTAAGCTTGTAAGAAATATTATTTTAAAGAAGAAAGTTAGTTTTATTTTAATGAAGATAAATCAAATTTCTTTTATCTTATTTAATTATTTGTTGGGGTGATCGGGTGATCGTGACTGATACGTTAAAAAAAATGATAACGTAAAACTTTTATATTGCATAAAAGAGATACCATTGCAAATATTTTCTAGTGACTAAATTTTTCCAAACTTGTTGAGGAACGACTCATTTATAAATATTAAAGCTGTTATAATGTTCCAAACCTCAATTTTTTTTCATGGAAATAGTTATTAACTCTATTTAACTACTGTTATATTGGATATAACACTTTATATTTTAAACAAACCTCATTCTGTTGTCAGGCAAATGTTAACGTGCATTTGTCCCAATCACGGTAAAATTGTTTGCAAATATTTTTTCTTTGTTTGAATAATGAACTTCTAACTTCGAGATGAGATTGTCATTACAATTCAATGTTTTTTCAGTTTATAAGCCACCACAGTTTTTCAAAAGAAAAATTTCTAAAAATTAAAATTTGTTGAATCATTTTTGATATAACTTTTGATAAAAATCATTTTAGATCACTGCAGAATATTATATGAATCACATATATGGCACTGTTTCTACAACACTTGTACAATATGGCAACTAATTTTTTTGGACATTTCTAGAATAAAATCTAAAAGCTTGATTTTCTATTAGAAATAGACTTATGTTATGTCTCAACTCCCTCAATTTTTTTCTTGTTTCGTGTTCAAGAAATTTAACATCAATAATATAAGTAGAATTGTCTCTTGACCGTTCTCTGAAAGTCGACTTGTCTAAAACGTACTTTTCCCTATTGTTAACTTTAGCGCTGTTTTTGTTCTACCCTCCGCCTTTCTCGTATATAGTCTAAACATTTAAAGCATCTTAGTTCTTAAAATTTTGGAAGGTTGGTATATCAGCCATCGTTAGATCACTCTGCCATGATCTCTCGTAGATGTTACATCATACCTCAATAACCGATAATACAATACGCACGAAGACGAATTTCTTAGAAAACATTATTGTTTTGTAAGTTTTGAGTATTTATCGTACGTATAAGATGTTCGTTGTATTTTTGAAAAGTTTATCACTAATGTGGCCATTGGCTTGAGCTATAAATTTTAATTAGGCAATTGTTTATAAATATGAATATATAATTTATAGTTTCCAATTAATATCAAATGCAATAAGGAACCGTTAAGTTATATTTGTTACATTCCTTTCATGTTCTAACAAAGCTCCTTTTGTTATAAGTTGAAATATTAGCTTAATTCAAATTGTTTAATTAGATTATAATATATTATTTTATTGATCTTAATAATAGTAAAACTAATTTATGGAAATAACCAAAACTATTCTTTTATTATCTCTTAGAAGTGATCGATAATTGATGACAGTGTATAGAATAAGTTGAAGCTAATGAAGTCATTAACTTATTAATGTTTGGCTCTTGAATAGTATTATTGTATAGAGTTATGAATATATTATGATTGTCAAATTGTCAGCAATTTCGTTTAATTACTGATCTACGTGATACCAAATATTACTGCTAATTATTGTTAAGCTTATAGTTTAAGCGTTGTTAGTAAAAAAAAATAAATCAAATTAAAGAACAGTAATTTAAGACACTTTCAAAAAGCGTAATTTTTTGTTAATTGGACGTTTTCTGTTAATAAAACTGATTTCAGAAATTAATCAAATATATTTTCTATTCAACTAAAATCCATAAATTAAAATAATGTTAATAACCTCATTTATCAACAATGCAAATTAACCCGATTTAGGCAGGCATCTTTGAACACGACCATAGAATTATCAGTCGTAATTTCCCAAGCGCGGTGATAATTCGAAATAATTTTTTGATTTAAATTTTGAAAGCAAGTATATTGATAAAAGCACGAGGCCGTAGGCCGAGGAAATTTTCCAAAGGAATTATCCAAAAGGAGTTTTCCAAAAAGTTATGAGAATTTATCAACAATCGAGGGGAATTCGTTTAGAAAATTTTTTGCCATTTTTCATGTATTTATATATAAACTTACGGTTTCATATTTTATATTGTCTATTTTGGCAGTCAACCTAGACTTAGTTTCAGGTTGTCCAGCTGTTGAAATAGTCAATTTAGATTTGATCAATTTAGATCTTATTAGGTTTTGTATTGTTGTTCTGTTTCAATAAACTTTTGCTTTTAATTAAAATGGCTGAATTATCTATATTAGCCATGCGAATATAAGGGATTGAACGTTAATCTTAATTCAGTCCATCTTTATCTTGAGAATATCAAACCTGATATTTTGTTTTTAACGGAAACGATTATCAGTGCGCGTGGTGTTACCTTAGATATAAGTAGATACATTTATCCCAATTATGAACTTGAATCCTCTTTTTACATTAAGCATGGAGTTTGTGCTTATATTAGAGATAATATACCATATGTGAGATTAAATTAATTTGAATTAAATGCAAAATTTCACAACATGGTTTCTCTAAAAATTAGTTGTCCAAATCAAACGCTGTTTGTCTTTGGACTCTATCGTTCACCTAATTCGCCTAAAAACTCTAATTTATTTTATGACCTATCTGAAAAGATAGATAAGTTGGTTGAGTATCCTAATGCAAAATTTATAGTTCTTGGAGATTTTAATGTCCACAATCAAGAATGGCTTACACACAGTTCTGAAACTGACGAGGTTGGTAAACAGGCTGAGTTATTTCCTCTATCACAATTTTAGTCAGATAATAGACTAGCCAACCAGAGTTCCTGACATTCTTTGACAAAGGAGCAATTTACTAGATTTGTTTTTGACAAACGATCTATACTTGGTCCAATTTAAAACATTAGAGCCCTTGGGGGGGTTCAGATCATTGATCACCACACAACTAAATATACGAATTCCGAAACAATTTAAAGCGAATCCTCGTCATGTTTGGGATTACAAAGCTGCGGATTGGCAAGGGCTTTAAAGTTATTTAAATGGTTTCCTTGGAAACGTTATTGCCTTACCGGTGAAGACACAGACATAGCTGCGTCAAATTTTTCTGAAACTATAATTGATGGTATGCGTAGATTTATTCCTAATAAACTGATCATTCCAAAGGTTGAAATATGGTTTTCGAGGAAATGCAAAAGAGCAATAAAAGTTAAAAAAAAAGGTTTTTCAAAAGTTTAATCAAACAAAACTGATGAAAACCTTAGACCGTACAGAAAAGAGAGAAATTTTTGTCGTAAGCTTGATGGAGGGAAACAAGATGGAGAGAAACATCTATATAATAGGAAAAAAGCATTTAAATTTGCTAAACATCCGACGGGTTCGCGCAATTTCTATAAAGCTGCAAAGCAATTTTTGTAAATCTTCCTTACCACCTCTTGTTGATAGAGATGTACCTGTCATTGATCCAAAAGAGAAAGCTAATTTGCTTGGGAATTATTTCTCTATAAACTCTACTTTAAAAAAACCTATTTTCCAACCTAAAACTATTCCTAAACTATCTTATAAAACGAGACGGATAATTTTTCATAAAAACATTATTCGAAAAATGCTTTTACAAATTAATACTAATAAGGCAACAGGCCCTGATTTTATTCCTCGAATTATACTTAAAGCATTTCCTAGAGAGCTAGCCCCAATCCTCACTAAAATCTTCTATTTGTCATATAAGAAAGGGATTTTTCCTGAAATATGGAAAATGGCTAGTGTACAGCGAGTTTCAAAAAAGGCTAGTAAGACTGATCCTACGAATTACAGACCCATTTCAATTTTATCAGTTGTTGCTAAAGTATTTGAAAAATTTGTAAATTTTAATTTAATGAGCTTCTAAGTCTTCGAAAATACTTAATGCAAGACAATACGGATTTCGAAAGGGAAGAGCGACGGGCGATTTGCTGTCTTTTGTCACTCATGTCTGGAATAAGTCGCTTGAGAACTTTGGAGAATCTTTCGGTGTTGCTCTCGATATTTCCAAGGCATTTGACAAAGTATGGCATAACAACCTTATATGCAAATTGACATCCTATGGTTTAGACGAACAACTTATATCTTGGACACAGAGCTTTATATCTGATCGAAAATTTAGGGTCAATGTAGATGGTGTGTCATCGAATACTTTTTTAACTAATGCAGGAGTTCCTCAGGGTTCCACTTTATCACCTACTCTTTTGCTTATCTATATTAATGATTTGTTGAATTCAACGATTCATCCCATACATAGTTTTGCTCATGATAGCACGCTTCATGCGTCTCATGAAGCACCTAAATTATATACAGCCTTAGCGCTTAGTGACTGTAGATCAAAATTGATAGATTCCCTTAACACTAATCTTAAAACAATTATGGATTGGGGTATTGCTAACAGCGTTGAATTCAATACAATCAAAACACAGGTTTTCTTTATTCTAGAATAACGACACCTAATCCTTTTCCATTAACGTTTGGCTCCAAAAATCTTTTGAAGAATGAGTCTGTCAGACTTCTAGGTGTTGAGATTGAAAATAATATGAAGTGGAACTCTCATATTTTTAATCTGGCTAAGAATGCTGTTCAAAACTTAGGATTTTTGGGGCGATATCGTAAGTTTTTCAATAGAAAACAGCTTCTTTTGGTTTATAAATCTTTTATACGTCCCTGCATGGAATGCTGTTCTCACATATGGGCTGGAGCATACTTGACTAGTCTAAATCAGTGGCGTAGCTACGGGGGGGGGGGGGGGGTGGCGTTCCGAAATGAATGATGAAATTGAATGATGTCATTACTTTTTAGAGAATTTCATTGGTTTAAATTATAATAAAACTAAGGCAAAAAATTTTCATTGTAGTTTTGAAGCTTCTGGGTTGGAGTCATAACTAAAAAAGTTTAATATCAGTCCAAAATATTTTTAACCACTCGTTTATAATTTAGTCAATAATTGCCATTGAACTTCGAAAAATAATTTACAAAAATATTGATATATTATTGACTTCAAACCTTGTCCTACAGAAATTTTAAGAAAATTTTCATATATAACATCACGAGTCGTCAAATAATAGTCGATCATTTTTCATAATCATTATTACGAATGTCATTTGAGGTTAAATCATAATTTCACGAGTGCGCGTAGCGCAATGGTATGAGTAGTAATGTTCATCAAATGGCATGAGTAGTAATGTTGAAAAATCCCCTACAAGGTTGTACAACTGGTCCAGTAATGGTCCATTACTGGCAGCCAGTAATGCAGCAATGGGCAACCACAACTGGGCAACCACAACTGGCAACCACAACTGGGCCATTAACATAATTTTACTGGATGATAACTTCGGACAATAAATGGTTGACATTCTTGGGCCAACTACTGGCAACCATGAGTGGGCCGTTAAAAAAAATATACATTATTATCATATGTAAATTTAAATAAATTAAATACAAACTAATTTAAAATAAAATAAAAATGACGGAAAAAATTCAAAACTCCCCATACAACTGGTTCAGTTGCAAGAATGGCTGAGTAATGGCAAACACCGCCCTGATTCCGCCATTAAAAAAAATATAAAATAATATTTTTATACATAAATTTAAATAAATTATTTACAAAATAATTAAAATAAAATAGTAATAAAAATAAATTAAAACATGTACCAACCTTTTCTTTATTACCATAGTCTTTCAACCGACAAGGCGATAACTAAACTATATGTGAAATTTTTCAAACTATGTATTTCTAAAAGGGATAATGCTCTAGTGAAATTTAAAAAAAATGACAGATCGGCAAATTTATGGCTACAGTACTGGCCCAATAACAATAGCCAAGTAATATTTACCATTCATGGGCCAGTGCTTGGCCATTCAAAGGTAACAATATACTGGCTAATTTCTGTAAACCATAGATCGGACGATGATTGGTTCTATAGTATTGGTCCAGTAACAATAGCCAAGTACTGTTAACCATTAATGGACCAGTGCTTGGCCGTATGTCAATGTCTGGCAAAACCTACTTGGGATAATCGACTAATAATTTGACGACGAGTTGTAACATTATTTCATGCAACATTAATTCAAATAGTAACATTATTTCATACAGAATTTGAACCTTACCTTTTGAAAATAACTTCTGAGAAAAATGTATGTTTTATTTTTGTTGTTATCTAATAATTCTAAAAGCAAGAATTTAAATTGTGTAATTGTTTATATTGAAATTAGTGTTTTTATAACTCTAGACTACGAAGAAGTATACTGCCGTCATAAGCAAAAACACCGTAACTACCAAAATGTTGGAACTGAGAAAAACGAAAAAAACTAAAATAGTATTTTATATTTTACATATATTTTTCAATTTTACGGAGTCTTATGAATTGAAATTTTCATGTTTAGAGTCACTTAACCATGTTTTTATTTAGCAGGGTCATAGAATAATGCTTTGTGACTGATAAGGCAGAATAAACTCTTTTTTACATTTTTTGAGTTACGGTGTTCTTGCTTATGACGGCAGTATATAAAACAAACAAAATATCTGGCCAATGTTTCATTCTAATATAAAAAAATTGTTTTTAGAATTTATTTTGTATTTTATTATTAAAATTATTTTCAGTTTCTTTATTTATTTTGTAAATGTAAAAGTACAATTATCATATTGTGGGACTTGAGCTCTTGGTGGAACTCTTGGTGCTTCGGAAGTAATTTCATTAATTTGTGTTGAATTATGTAGTTGAAAGACTTGAACTGGTTTCAGTTGTAGTAACGGTTTGGGTCTGCCTCATTCTCTCTATTATTGCATTGTGATGTTCAGCATCTAATTGCAGGTAGGGTTTCATAGAACTCGCACTAATCGTATAATCTAATAATCTAAAAAATACATTAGTAATCATTGGGGTTCTTTAGGAACAGAGGATTATCTGTTATTAGGAGGACCCCGAGGACCCCTTTTGTATAGCATGACCGTTTATTATTCATAAATGGTCAGAAATTGCAATAACTTTGTCCTCCATTTGTTCCTTCCAAAAAAATGAAACTGGCAATCCTAGTGAGAATAGAAGGCAATTATAATATAACTAAACGTTACCTAATAGGACAAAAATCAGGCTTTCTGATATTTTGAATTAACCATTTACTTTCACACAGTCGTTGTGCACCTCCTTGTGCAGTTTTAGAGAATATGGGATTATACTCTATTCTGTTTGTAAAAACACCAAAATTATCGGTTTCCTTTTTGAAATAAAATATATAGCACTTAGCGCCTTCTCCAGCACTCTATGCTAACTCGTAAGAAGCAATTAAAAAAAACTTCTTTTGCAACCCTTCAGGTGTAGATTCATCACATTGTTCGATGACTTTATTATATTCAATATATCATTTAAGGCAAGCGCACTGCTGGTTCGCTTTTCAGGACAAGCTTGTAAACTTTTTCGTTTAGCATCTCTGGATGCTCTAGCTGACTTAAATAATTGATCACTAAATGGCTTTATTGTCATACTCCATTTTTCAAAGTAATGTTCTTGAAGTAACTTTGCTGTTACATTCCACATATGTTTCACCACTATTTCCTTACAATCACTACCATCTTTTTTTCTCATATTAGCTGCCCAATCTTTTAATATAAGACATATTTCTTCAGAAGTTTTCTTCTCCGCCAAGCCATATTTTTTTTCAACACAAAATGAGACAAATTCCTTCCAGACAGAACTATGAGATTTTTCAGTGTTGATCGGCTTCCTTTTTAATATTTCTTGATTTATTTCATTGTCCTGTTTATCTCCAAATCTCTTAGTTTTATCGTTCATTTTAAAGTAAAACTTTTTGCACTTATAACTTTCGCTAGGCAGACTTGCAATGCACAAAAAATATTTTGTTTTATTTCAAATGTATGCTGATTCTAAATTCAAATATGATCTTATATTAAAATGCGCAAGATGTCGCACATTGTTAAACCAAATTTGTGTTAATTTAATAAGATTATTAAAATTGAGAACTTATAACAATAAAAAACAAAATATAATACCTATTTTTAGTATTTGGTTTAGATGAAATAATATTCTAGTTTATCAATAAAGAAAATTAAATTGTTCGGTAAATTCACATTTCACATAACATAAAATGTTGTAACATTTTGGCAGTCATAGTGTCAGACATTGTTTTAAATTAATATATTAAGTAGGCCGAAAATAGTCACTATAATTTGCTGTTCCTTCCCATCACAGAAAAATAATCGATACAATTCGTTTTGATTTGTTAAAAAATAGTAAATGTAGCGTTTTTATTGGACCTTATCGAAAATTTATTTAGTGAGTTGAATTGTCATAATTATTTAACTTAGTTTTTATAATTATCACCATATCCTCATGCCTTGATATACCTTCCCAAATACCTTCACAATACCCATATACCGTCACCTTCCCAAATTTCTTTCTTTTCATGTATACATAGTATCATCGGCTTTTGAAAGATTCTGAATAGTGAACATTTTAGAGTTAGTCAATCAAATGTTATTAAATGTTAGGTTGATCTTAAGCCGGTTCAACACGATGCTGCGAACGTTTGATTCGATTATTTGCCTCCAATGTTTGAGCCACGATCGACGATTGACTTGGAAACATGGTGGGACGATTATTTGATTCAACACATTTGATTCAAATGTTGGTCAAATAAATAGTCGTACCAATATTTTGTTAAAGAATAGTTGCAGTATGGTTGTTTTTTGACGTTTTATTTGTGTCGTTGGTAGCTGTTTTGTGGCGCTGTACAGGTGTTGATCCTTGATGGGGAAACTGATGGAGATTTTGTTTGATGAAGATGATGATGAAGATGTAGTTATGATTAATATAACTTCATATATCCAAAGAGCCGCACATATAATAAATCGGTCAATCGTCGACCGTTTCATAGATGTTAACGTCGGGGTCACAAATTTATAGCTATTGTTATCCCGTTATGCAGTAATATAATACAGGTTTGAAATGTGTTGTTATCCAGTATTGACTTAGTTGAAATGTTATCCAGAAATAAAATTCTTGCTTTGAGTTAAACAAGCATAGATGAGATTGTAAATAAAATTAATTTGTTCCAAATGTATAATACAAATTGAGATTGAATGATGATTATTATAGAAATATTTTTGAATGTTTTTCTGTAGTCAACTTCATAAATGTTTATGCATTTTTCATTTTTCCAATATCAATAAACAATAGTCCCTGGGCCTTCACCTACATAATTTTGTGATTACCACATATTTTATACTTCGTGATGCGCCTGTCCTTGACGAGCCCGAAAACATTTGTTCTGTGATTTTTTTTCAAATCGGCCGCTTTTGCGTTCGGCAAGCTCCGAAAAATGCCGATTGCCCGCGATCTTGTAAATTTGCTACCACATTTATTTTTTTTGACTGTGGAGGTTGGAAATTTGTTTTAGAATACGAGGGTAAGCTTGTCCGACCAAAATGTGTTTGCTATTGTCGAGTCCGACAACTGACATTTTGGATGTTTGGGTTGTCGGATGAGACAATAGCAGTCAAATTTTTGTCGGACAAGGTTACCCTTGTGTTCTAAATCAAATTTCCAACCCCCATAGTTAAAAAAAACAAAAATTTACAAGATCCCGGGCAATCGGCATTTTTCGGAGCTTGCCGAAAGCAAAAGCGGCCGATTTGAAAAAAATCGCAGAACAAATGTTTTCGGGCTCGTCAAGGACAGGCGCATCACGAAGTATAAAATATGTGGTATTCACAATATTATGTAGGTGAAGGCTCAGGGACTACAAATTATGTATGCATAACTTGTTTCTCAAATTCTTTTTATTGATAACACTAATTTTAATAAATTATTTGCATAAAGAGTTACAATAGTTTTCATATCAGTTTAGAGCGTAAAACCTTAGTAGAGAAAATGTTGATTAAATTTTTTTAAAACCAAAACATTTTAATTAGTGAATAAATAGTATATTAAGAAACTAGTTTCATAATCGACGATTTTATCGCACGCAATCTGTTTAGAAAACGACCCGCGCAGCGGGGAGTTTTCTAAAGGATAAGTGCGATAAAACGTCTTATGAAACGAGTTTTTTATACTATATTTTCTATTTTGCATTTTTTGTCTTGAAATTTTAAAACATATTTTTTATGTTTTAATGTTTTAAAGAAAATTTCTAAAAATTTCAATTCAAAATAGTAAGCTCTGCGTTTCATCATATTGCTATATATTTTTTTGTTGCAAAACTAGCTTTCATAAAATGTGTATTTTATTAAAATATAGTCAATTTGATATTTTGTTATTATTACCAATTATTTTAATTAATTAAAATATTTAACACTAATTTAGATTATTTTTTAATAATAAGATTAATTAATAAGAATAATTTTATTTATATCATTATTCGTTTTAACTTTCACTGACGTTTGTATGACCAATGTGACCAACCTTGAAAAACAAAACTTTGCGTATCTTAATGAAGGCCATTTCGATACGCATTTGGGTATCGAAATGACTTTATTTTAGACGCAAAATAGAAAAAAATTTAAGGAACTTTTTTGTTATTTAGAAAAAATAAAAACTATTAATGAAAAAAAAACTTTCTTCATTTTTTCAGCGAAAAACATCGCATCCTGTATTTAAAATTTTGAAAATTTAATAATATGATTTTTCGCCACAACGTCCCCTCCCCTAGTACGATATAGAAGTAAGAAAGAAGGTGAGGCTTAGTGTGACGAACGACAAAGAAAACGAGCGGGAGTTTTAGTTGCTCTACCGGCTCGTGTAATTGTGGATGCAGGGTGGAATAGATGTTTTGCGTCTCGTTGCCTCGTTTCTGTGGAGGTATAAGCAGAGGAATGGAATGTGTCCGAAGTATTCGAATGGACATTATCTGTAAAAGACGGAGACTCGTCCATGCGCGAATGAGATTAGTACTCGAAGTAGGTGAGTTTTGAGTTCGCATTGAGAAAGCAAGGTTTTAATTTGTTGATGCGGTCAATTTGCGCTCAATCACAATCGTCGCGACTGATATCTTGATAAGGACCGTCGTATGGAGGTTGTAGTGATTTACTAAATCAGTGCGCATGAAGACATGCGAACAAGACTCGAGCTTTTTGGAAACGAAAACTTTGGGAGAATCGTGTCTTGAAGCATGAGTGGGACGAAGGTAGTTAAAATGTAGTTTCAATTGAGAAACGAAGTCAGATTGAGGAGTGGAAGTGGAGTTCTCGCAAAAGAAATTGTAACGTCTGGTTCCTAACAAATTAAATAATAACAAACATTTCCAATATTTCATTTTTTTTTCTTCTCAATAAAAAATTCGTAATTCAATTTCTCAAGGAACTAAAATTTTCAAATTCAATGATAACATTCAAACAACTAAATGAAACGTAAACAAAAGATTAAACTCACTCACAACAACGAAAATTTGAACGAAGAATATTTTTTTTCCTCAATGTTGCTGAACTTGTTCTTTTGGACACAAAAATTATTAAAAAATGCCACAATGGCTATAGTTTTTTTGATTAGATTGTCATTCCATATTTTACTTTGCAAATAAAAACACTCGTGGTTTAATTTTTGGCAAGATTTTTCAAATTCAAGTTTTTATTGAAAAAAAGAACAAATAAAAAAATTATAAATATTAATTGTATGTTTAATCTTAAAATAAAAAGATTGCCTATTGTTGTTTTTTCAAAGTACAATAATAAAATTAGAATATATAATAAAAACCTAAAATGTTCATGTGTAGCTACTGAATGGAAAGGAAACTTATTACTATTAAAGCAATACATAAACTGAAGTATATGGTTTTCTTATTAAAACGTCAATTTGCTGTGCTGGAATTATATTGTGCAAGGAAAACCAAATTTTTTCTGGATTTGTCAATGCATTTTGGTGAGATATGTGATTTGTATTGAGATAGTTGGTGTTGAGCATTGCTATTTACTATTAATATCTGGAAAAGAAGAACAAGATCCACTATGATATATACATACAAGTTGTACCATCATTTACCGTAATAATAATTTCAATGTTGGATGCGTGACAATTTTTTTTTCTGTTGGAGGCGATCACGTAATTAATCAACCTTGCTGGAATATAAAAAGGCCGAAATCATTACATATATACTAAAATTGGATCTGGAACAGACTGGAGGACTCCGATCAACTGCACCATTGAATAAAACAGGTTCTTTTCGCTTCTTTTATTATTATTATTATATATATAAAATAGATTTCATAATTGTTTCAAAATGTCCGAGTAAAGCGTGTAAATTATAACACAAACAAAAAAATAGGTTTGTATGAATTATTTGATTTATTTATTGTGTTTAATTTATTTGTTATATTTGAAATTAATTTAAGTTTTAAAATATTAGTTACAAAAATAAAACAAACTAAAGATTTTAAAATATTAGGTTTTTTATCGGTAACTATTAGTTGAAAATAAAGCCTCTATTATATTAAAGATATAGTTATTTAAATTGCTTTTTAATAACAATTATTTTAATTTTTTTCGAAAATATTGTGACAGCTCAAATCACCTGATTTCAACTTTGAAAACTTAATATAATTGTTTTTATTGCAAATCAAGATGGTTTTGTGTCGAGTTTAAGTTGTCAAACCAAAATGAAAAGTCAAAATGCCAAGATTTCAACATGAAATGCTGGGCTAGTGTAATTATTCAAAAAAAAAAAAAATTCAATTTGAAATTTCCATTTCTAACTACCCAAAAAATTCTAAAACTGTTTTCTTCTTGCATTAATACAAATAACATCAAATTTACAGAATTAAAAATCAAAAATATAATTGGTAAAAATTTGCATATTCAAAATAATAACTAAAAAATATATCACAAAACATGCCTCTTATTAACTTAACACACAATTTAATAAAATGCTGACCTTTTAAATTAACTAACACAAACATCTTCAAAATTTAGTATTTTAAACGTTTGAATCATCGGTTAGCAATGTTACAAATTGTAAAACAAAACCAATTTGCAGAAAATTTATGTCAATTAATACCGACAATGTCCCGAACGTGTCCAAACGCCAACGTTGGACGCATGATATTGGACGATATTCGAGCATCGGCCACACGATGTACCCAACCATCATGCATCCAACGTTGGAAGGTGTTCGTAGCATCGTGTAGAAGCGGCTTAACTAAAACAATCATTCGTTTCTAGATTTTTAAAAAAGTTCGTTCTTTGTGAAAACTACATTATTAGTTTTAAAATTGATATATGAAACTGATGAAATTGGTTTTCATAGCTACTAAAGACAATATTATACATTTTTAAAATTTTATTATAACGTTATTTTCCCAGAATTACCATTCTATCACAAGCAACTTTTACATTTAATTTTGTTTCTAAGTATAAACTAGAATTCAATATATTATTTACTTCTTAAAAATGGAACTAATATAAAGGTTAACAGGAGTGTTTTCATATTCAAGCCACTTAAAAACTGTTATATATCAAATATTGTTTACGATTAATAGTTTGAATTTTTATTCTCACCATTTTATTGCCGCAATTAATTACAACAGTATCTATTACGATAATAGCTCTTGAGTATCTTGAAAACACAAAAAAAAGTTTCGTTTCAGAAACTGTATTGATATAAATTTTAATTTATATTCTTAAAACAAACTAAAAACTTAAAAAATTAAACAGATTTGTTATATTATATATATCTAAAATAAAATTAAACAATAAGATCTCATTAATTATATGAAATCGAACAACTATTTTCATAGCGTTTTTTGGCGATTTTTTTGTGGTGGTTTTTGTTCTTATTATATTTTTTTATTCCAGCTTCGATAATCGATCAATCGTGTTTAAGGTGGAATTTCTGTTTTGAATATTCTGTATTTGATATTTAAGTATAGATTTAAAATATATAAATTAGATCATAACAAAATATCTTAAGCAAAAAACATGTGTTTGTAAAAAAAATTGTTTCGATATAATTTACCTTGTAGCTATGTCTGGGGATTTAAATATGTTTTAAATTTTTTGATCTATTACTGAATATTTTTAGTTTTTGTCTTTTTTTTAACTTACACTAAATTGTAATTCTTCATTTTTGCATGATGTTAAGGGAGTTATAAAATGTCGAACAAACATACTTTAAATCAACATACTCACCAACATAAGAGGACTCAATCCGAATCTAAACGAGGTTCATCACTACATTGAAAAAAATAAACCTGACATATTGTTTCTTACCGAAACAATTGTTAGTGGCAAAGCATCGAAGTTGGATCTCGATAAATACCGGATACCTAGTTACGAATTGGAACATTCCTTTTATAACAAGCATGGTGTCTGTGTATTTGTTCGAGATTCACTTTCATGTATGAGAATTAAGGCCTACGAGTTGAACTTTAAGCACCATAATTCTATAGCACTGAAGATCTCATGTGTTGATGAAACTATGTTTGTAATAGGATTATACAGATCCCCAAATTCTCCCCCAGGATGTCCCTTTTTCGATAAAATATCGGCTAATCTAGACAAGATTACCACGGACTACCCCAAAGCAAGACTGGCCATTCTTGGAGACTTTAATATTCATAATAAAGAATGGCTTAAGTATTCATCGCGCACTGACGACGTAGGAAGGCAAGCCGAACTGATACTCGCAGATTATCACGGTTTGACGCAAATGATAGAGTGTCCCACTAGAATCGCAGACAATTCACATCATAACAATAATTTGCTAGATCTGTTTTTGACAAACGAACCAGATACTACGAAGACAAAAGTAGAACAACCCCTCGGAACATCGGACCATTTACTAATATCAGCAATAGTGCAATTTACATCACCGACACAAATTAAAGCGAATCCTCGACGGGTTTGGAACTATAAACGCGCTGACTGGTAGGGACTGAGAAACTTTTATGATGAAACACCTTGGAAAACTATTTGTTGTGTTGATCAAGATCCTAGCACATCGGCAATAAAAATTTCTGAAATCATAAAAGAAGGAATGCGGCGGTTTATTCCAAATCGATTAATCACTCCTAAAACTGAGCCTTGGTTCACACGGGATGTTGATGAGCAGTGAGGAATAAACGCAAAGCATTCAAGACGTATAATGCTAATAAAACACCTGAAACCGATAGCGCCTATAAGAAAGCCAGAAACATTAGTAAATTCAAAATAGACCGGGACAAAGAAGCGTTTATCCAGAAGAAAGCAAAGAAATTCGCCGAGCACCCATCTGGCTCACGTAGTTTCTTTCAGGCAGTTAAATCAGTCCAGAGCAATTTTACTCGATCCTCTATTCCAACCTTAGTTCTGAATGACATTCCCGTGAGCGACTCGAAAGAGAAAGCGGATCTTTTGGGTTGTATTTTCGCAGAGAACTCAAACGTAGTTGAACCCCCCCATTCTCCTACACTCATTCCCCCAGTTGTAACGAAAATGAAACCAATTATTTTTCGTTGTAACATTGTACGGAAAATGCTTCTTTCTCTCAATATCAACAAATCTGCTGACCCGACGGTATTCCACCCCTCATTCTTAAAATCTTTGCTAGACAACTAGCTCCAATTTTAACAAAAATTTTCTATTTATCTTATAAAACCGGAATATTTCCCGATTCTTGGAAGCTGGCCAGCGTTCAACCCATATCAAAGAAAGGCAGTAAGATAGACCCTAACAATTATAGACCAATTGCAATTCTGTCGGTTTTAGCTAAAATATTTGAAAAATATGTTAACTACAATTTGATAGATTATTTAGAAATGTCGCGAATTATTGATGATAAGCAGTATGGTTTTCGTAGAAGTCATGCAACAGGTGATCTGTTAGCCTACGTATCCCATCTCTGGAACAAATCGCTGGAAAACCACGGTGAAACATTTAGTATTTCACTTGACATTTCTAAAGCATTTGATAAAGTGTGGCATAAAAATCTTATAGCTAAATTAAAATCTTATGGCATATACCATCTTACTGTCTCATGGATTCATAGTTTTCTTACCGGTCGCCAATTTCATGTTAATTTAGATGGTATCACATCCAATGTTTTCACAACCAATGCTGGGGTTCCCCAAGGTTCGGCACTCTCACCAACCTTGTTTCTTCTATACATTAATGACTTACTTATTTCCACAGTGCACCCAATCCATAGTTTTGCTGATGACAGCACATTACATGCATCACATGCATCTCCTAAATTTCGACCTCATACTGCAGTTACCACTGATAGAGAGCTGCTAATTGATTCCATCAACAAAGATCTGGAGCGTATAATGGAATGGGGTGATCGTAATCTTGTTTCATTTAATGCAACCAAAACCAAATTATGCCGTCTTTCACGAATAGAGCGACATAAAAATTTTCCTATTAAAATAAACCACGAGGAATTGCATGAGGTTGAATCAGTTAGACTTCTTGGAGTGGATATTCAAAATAACCTGAAATGGAATAAACATGTGTTCAACCTCGCTAAATCTGCAATGCAAAAATTAGGATTCTTGAGTCGATGTAAAAAGTATTTCAATCCCGAGCAAATTTTGCTAATCTTCAAGTCCTTTATTTGTCCATGTATGGAGTACTGCTGTCATGTTTGGGGAGGTGCTTGTCAGTCAACAATAAAATGTCTAGACTCTGTACAGAGAAAAGCAATGCGGTTGATTGGTAATACCGAACTAACGGACCAGCTTAATTCACTCCAGCACAGAAGAAATGTGGCTGAATTGTCAATCTACTATAAATATAACTTTAGCGAATCCTCCTCTAAGGAAATTCAAAATATCCTTCCATCGTGTGCGCAATTTAATCGGCGAACAAGAACTTCAGAGTTATCTCACCCATTTGCTGTCCAAATACCTCGTTGTAGAACTATGTCCTTCCAAAACGACTATTTTAATAGAGTGGCCAAATTATGGAACTCAATGCCTTCCTCTGTATTTCCCGATGAATTTTCCCCTCAGGCATTTAAAGCAAATGTCCATCATCATTTAAAAAAATTAGTATAGTTATCCCTATATCCCCATTCCTTCCATTTTCCTCATCTCCTTCCTTTATAGTTGACATGGTATCTTCGGATATTCAAAGAGTCTAAATAATGAATATTTCATATTTAGTGTGCTAAACATGTCTAACTAATTAATAATAAAAAAAAAAAAATATAATAATAAAATGAAACAGATTTGGGAACAGCAGATACAGGATTTGTAGTTGTGCGAAATCATATTCGTTCAATGTATTGCATGACGGGATCTATCTATCTATTATGTTAGTGTGTTTGAAGTATTGGCTTGTAAAATATTAAATCATTTGTAGAGAAAATTAAATTTTTGGAGATTTGTTTCACTAGATGGAGACAAACAGTAACTAAACCGGTATTAACACCGGTATTGAAAAGGTTTTAAGATAGAAAAATGAATTCACACAATACTTCCATTTTTATCGAAGGGAGTCCATAAATAACTAACTAAAAGTTTAAATTTTTTGGCATTCATTTTACAATGTGTAGGTAGTAACTAAAGATTGAAATCGCTAGAAATAACATTTTTGTTATGGACGGCAAAATAATACCTTAAAAGAAAATAGTTTGTAGAAGTTTACCACTGCAAATCATGAAGCCTCTGAAAATATAAACAGTTTTTTCAAGCGTGAGTAATTTTTATTGATTGAATTGTTTTAGTGAAGCTTATCAATCCAGTTTTAAATGTCAAATGCTAAGAATGATTTATTATCTAGATAATATCTGTCTAATTTGTATATAGCACATATCAAGTTATTTTGGATGTTCTATGCTTCTTTTTTATAAGTTTAAAGGAAATCAGAATACAATCGGCTTAAAAGTTTAAAAAAAGATGGTACTGGTTCCGACATAATTCTTGATATAATTAACACTTGCTTTAGAAATCATATGATTAGTAACCAACCATTGCAAGGGATTTCGATTATCATCCCGTTTCTTTCATATATTGATCTCAAAGCATTAAAATTAAAAATTAAAATAACGTTTTAAAATACTATTATCTAATTCCAACTAATTCTACCCAATATATTACGTCCATGAAATTGAACAAACTAAATGGGTCACATATGTCACTCAAACGAACATTTGTAATAATTTGATTTTGTTGTCATTATATGTTTAATTAAAAAACGAGTTAAGAATAATTAATTACTATATAACTAATCGATTTTTCTTATAATAAAACTATTGTCCGTTGTAACTAATATTCACAAATCACAATACTAACGTAGAAATGTAATTGATAAATTTGAAGTTTTATTTACGGAAAATCTAAACAGAGGTCAAACAGTTTATTATTTTTGAGGATATAAATTTTGTTAGAAATTTTGATTTACAAAAATTCATTTAAATAAAAACCTCAAATAAAAATAATTTCATCAGCAATTATAATATTGTCTTCACCTACCGCATTTACGGCGATATGTCATCACATAAATATTTTTTTTTATTATATTTTAGAATTCTTAATAAATATCTGCAACTTGTATAAAATTAATCAAATTGAGGTCTCTCGCTATTGTTTTTTGTCCATATTTTGTTTTAACATTTTCATTTATTTGGATAACCGGAAGAAAGCATTAAATTTAACGATAAATTTAAAATTTGTTTTGGCTGTTTGGCTCGCGTAATAAAATGGTTTATTGATTGTTTTTCGTATAATATAATTATTTGTTTGTATAGTGATAATATTTATTAAATTTTTTTTTAATAAGCGAGAGTGAATATTATCATTGTATTCAAGAATATAAGAGTAAACATATAACAATAGTTATGTTTTGTTATCTATTACAATATGTCAAGAAAAACTAAAACAGAAAAAACTATTTTGCATATTAGTTTGGAAAGTTTAGGATTGATTAATCAACCGAAAACAATAGTGACACACTTTATTACTAAAGCAAACGGTTTATACTTAAATGTGGTATATATGGATATGGAAGAACTGATACTCTTTGGACAAAATTTGTTTTTAAAGTTATATTAGCATATGAACATACATGACCCGAAGTAATGTTATGGTATGCTTGTTTCCCCCATCCTTATGAACAATTTCGTAATTTTAATTACACATGATGTATTTTGTGAGGATTTGTCCTATATTTAAAACTCTAAGACTAGCATTTTTAGGTAGAACAGTTTTTGAAAGAAATATCGTCATCATCTTAAACGAGACAAAAACAATTCTTTGAGAAGTTTCAAGTTGGTACTGTCAGGTAAGTCATGACATACCATAGACCTATTACAGCTTTTGTGCTATTTTGATGAAATTTTCTTCTATGGTTTACTTTTGCATGAGGACATACAATTTGTATTTTAAACAAAACTGGACCAAGTTGTTAGTAGTTGTTGTTTTCAAACACCTGTTAGTTGAGATTTAACAACTTTAAGTCCTGGAACATAAGTAGTTACAATGTTGTGCTCTGTACTTACAGTTTATACCACTTGTTTAATTTTTTTTTCTAAAATTTTAAAAATAAAAGCATGCTATAAAGTGAAAATGTTAAGTGATATTGAATAAAGTGGTAGTAAGATCTGTCGAACATCTGTTTATTTGACTTTCATAACACTTCATGTTTTGATAAGTGATTTTTATAAAACTGCTTATCTAAAATTTGTCAGTTCACTTCGGTTGGTCACTTGCGAAAAAAGAAAAAAATCTTTTACTTTTAATAATTCTTGGTAATCGATATTCTAATGTTTGGCTTGCCAGCTATTGCAACCATCACCCTATCAACTAAGTAGAGTATTTTTTATTTATTGTTTGTTACATTCATTTTTCATGCACACGAGGGTTACATTATATTAGCTATTTGTGAGCTTGTTCCAGTTTTTTTCTATTTTCTTATTTTATGTATCCCTGTCAAAAGCCTTAATCTCGTTAAAATTGTATGAAGTTGAAAAAATAAAAATTTTATTAAAGTAGAGCACAAGTGAAGCTGAACTTTTTGGAGTAGTTTTTGTGAAGTTAAAACCAACAGGCTATTGTTCTTTGTTAAAACTATATAATTTAAATTGTTGTCAAATTAATTCTGCTCTAACTCTACAGTTTCTTTAGTAGACCTTCAAGTTATACAACCGTTATCAATCTATGTTATGCAACATTACATTTTTATGTTCTAGTTTACTGTCTTTAAATAAAATTGTAATTATAAGGACATTGAACCAAGGGAAAAAATCCATTAACACAAAGCAAAACTATATAAAACTTAAAATCTGTGAAATATATAAATTTTTATTATTATTTTATTTTATTTTTATTTTTATGAATTATTAAAGTGAAAATTCATTATGATTTTATCAAATTTCTATCATTGTTTTGTGTAGCAGTACAATTTTGTTCTTCCAATTTTTGGAACAATCGTTATACTAACATTTAAAGTTTATTTTAATTATTATAATTAGTTTAAGTAAGAAAAAGTTAATTAATTAATAAAATAATAATTCAAACAACAAGTACAATGACTTGATGGAATAAATAAAAATTAAAAAAATACGATGATGTCATTCCCTGTTTTATTGTTCATTCCAACCGTTGATTGTTTTAAAGTTGGTTGGTGATTAATTGGGTGAATGTTAAGTGGTCAAGTTTCTTAGTTATATAGTTTATGCAAAAATATTTTACAAGTTTGATGAAAGAATTATAAATTTTTTTATATGTGTTGGAAAATTAATTTTTTAATTTGATTATTTTTTGATTAATTGTTTTTCGTTTAACGCAAATTTTGTGTTGAAATATGCAAAGTTATTGTAAAAACTTGGTTGGTAGTGATGCTATTGATTATGGGTTAATTGCATGATTTATTTAATTTTTGTTTTGCTTCCTGCTTATAACGAATAAATTATACAACTATGTTAATGCGGCATTAATAAAGGTTCTAAAATGAATAGTACCGTTAATTATTTACTACTGAAGTTTTATGTTTGAATTGTTTGTTGGAAAAGGAATGCAATACCATATTCCTTTTAACGGTTAATGATAGTTGGAGTGAGAAAGTTAAATTATTTTTTATTTTAACGAGTGATATTCCAGGTTAGATGTGAGTGCAGTGCATTGGTGTAATTATGACTATCCGTAAGAATACCAATATATCGAAAATATATTACATGATACTTTTAGAAGTAATGTCAAGTTCCTTAATGGTTGCAGGGGTGAAAAAGCATCGTTCTTCTACGTTTAAAAATAGATCATGACTAAATTCCATATTTAATTTTGTAATCAATCTACTAATTACTTGAACATGATTGATTTACTAATAAAATCATAAAATTAAAAAACAACATACTGTGATAATGATAACTGCTACCTGTCATTCCAGTAACATTTGTTCCATTAATAAACTTTTCTCAAATAATAATCATACATAATAATAATCATACATAATAAACGCATTGAAAAACTTAATTACGAGCAATACACATTGAACATATGAAGAGGTTTATTGAACCAATCAAACAATTACATATAATTTATTACTCTATAATTTTCACTGATTACTTTTCTATATTTAGCTTATAGTATTTTTTTTTCTAGTGGATTATGATTATATAGTTTTCTTTATTATTTTGATAGGTCATCATCATATAGATACGCAGCCTTTTTTATTATTTATCTTTTGATACTATTCCACGCTCTCTTTAAACTTTAATTCATTCATTCTACAAATGAAATTTAATTTAAATCCATAAAAACTAAAAAAAAAATTTAGTTTAATTTAATAAGTGATTCACATTTTGAAGTGATTTGTTTTGCGTGACGATCATATTCTTTATTCTCAAATAATATTTTGTTGTTTCATTTATATTTTCTTAAAACCATAAATCATATTTTTATTGAAAACTGCCATGAAAATGCATGTAATCTTGAGATTATCCGCATTAATAATAATTGATATCGAATTTTGGGGAATTTATAAATCATTTTGAATGAGATTTGTATGGGTTTAAAGTAATGTAAATTGTGTAATTTAGCATTTACAAAGATGGTAGATTGATGTTATATAATAAAACTAAACTGTAGATCCTTGACATTAGGCGTCAGTCACTAAACACAAAGCACTAGATACTACCCACCAATCATCAGAGTATAGAATTTTGGCTTTGATTTTCAATCTAACAACAACTATAATTTAGTTCGAGATTTTAAATGAGATAACATATTACCTTTATTACAAATTCCTTTGCTTCCTTGGTGTGACACAGTGATGATGAATTCGAGCCCCATCAAATTAAAATGCAAGCAAGGTAGGGTGAAAGTTAGAGTACCACCTGTAGAAGTGATACTAGAAATGGTACTCCCGCCGTCAAAAACGAAGAATGGTTATGCAAGCATTACACAAGTAATGATTCAATATCAATGATAACTTTAATTATTTTTTTATGGTGAATTTATTGCAATTTAGAACAAGCAATTTATATCTCTATTTACATCTCAGAAGTTGTGTTGGAGAATATTAAAAACACTAAAATAACAGATATAAACTCTGTAGCATCTATTACGTTCCCTCACACCCAGTTTTTTTTAAATAAATGTAATTTGTCATAAATAATTGAAGCAGAATTAAATGTTTTAGTTTAATTTTGATTGCAAATCATTAATTTACTATCACGAATATTTATTCACGATTAACAATTCAATACTTTATAAACAAGATCATTTGAATTCAATTTAATTATCAATGATGTTGTTGAAGGTTTTGTTTTTAACTAACATAAAGCGTAGCTCACAATGAATATAATGAGCAATTATTTTCCAATTAACACAAGTTCTACGATTTTTAAAATATATGCTACCGTTATATGAATATAAATAATTATTTGATCTATGAACTTAAAAGTCATATATAATGATTAATCACCAGTAGCTTTAGCAGGTCTCAAAACATCAATGCATGCTAATTAAGCATAAAAATTATTATAATATATATTTCTAATTGTATAAACGAGTATTATCGTTTGACACACCTTTAATAGAATATTTAAATTATGATTTATAACAAAAATTAAAAACAGTTAAATTACCTTTAATTTATAAGTCAAGAAAACTTTATAAAACAAATGAATTGTATCTTTAAGTTTTGAGTTATAATAATTTTTTTTTGTTTCCATTGAATATATTGATTAATTGTATTTTATTTCTCTCACACTTTACTTTAAAAATAAAACATGTAACAATCGATATAATTAGGGAATATTGTAAAAGTTTAATGTTACTGAAAATTATGAACATTTATTTATCAGAATATCAGTTTTCCAATTGTTTATGAAAATTTTAAAATTGTATAAAGATTTTAATTTTGGTGGGTTTGTTATAGGTTCGTCGCTTTATCTAAGTCTTTTGTTTTTGGTTTGTTTTTCTGGTTAGGATAATTTATAGTTTGAATGTTTGTTTTTTAAGGTTATATTTTTTGTTTTATTTGGACATTAACAAGCTATTCTTTTTAAAAAAGAAAATAAAAGAAAATATTTCTGGTCCAACTCGAACTAAACGAATATTTAGGTCATTAATTTATTTGACAATCTCAACAAGACCGGATTTCATAAATCCAATTTAAGTAAATTATCAGAGCATAATAAACCAACACGCATAATGAATGCAGTGCAACATATTTGAACATATTTGAAGGATTGTTTTAGACTATACTTGAAAGTTCAGTTTACTCCAGCTTAGTCAAATGTGATTGCTGGAGGGATCGGTGGAGGGATCGCATGGGAATACGCATGGAGGGATCAGTTTTTATTAATTTGTTAATTTTTTTCTATTTTTTGATCCACGGGTGTGACAACCCCGCGTACTCCAGTCCCTGCTATTGGCATATGAGTTAACGTGAGATATCGCACACCACTGGCAATAGCAGTGAGATATCACTAGCCAAGGTGATATCTTAGGGGTGCTGGCGGATGAACTGTATTCAGTCCACGGTAGCACTCTCAATCTTAGCTTAGCTAATGAATATTCCTTGATGCTGGAACGCCGTAGCTTGCTAGAAGAAACGAGCCATCATATAACTATATATCTGAGCTTTAATCATTGAAAAATATACTGCGTCCCATAATCAAGGATTATGCCATTAGCTGGACTATTGGCAAACCAATTTTAGTTTTGTTCCTGCAAATTTTTAAAACAAATTTGCTTTTTATCTCTTATTTTATTTTTATTTTCCCTATCCTATCACGAAATATTGGTCTATGCCATATTTTATATGTGATAGGATTTATGCTTTAGTTATCCATTATTTAACAAAAAATATTAAAAAAAAAAAAAAAAAACAGATTTGCGTCCATTAACATCCTTTGAACGCATGTTGTTGTGGGACCTTGGTCTTAAAAGGTTTTTATGTGTTGTTGTGACACATATTGTAATGCCTACTACACATCACATTTTATTAAAAAAAAAAAAAATATGTGATGAATTTTAATTTAGAAAATGAAAGTTCAACTGATACATTAATAATGAACAAGGATAAGGAAATTCACAGTAAAATTTCAATATTTCGAAAAGTATTTTGCAATTCGTCCTTAAAAATTGTTGAATAAATTGTAGCATGAGAAACAGAAACAGTAGAATCAGGAAAAAAATATTGTTTTGTGGTTTCGCACTCAAAAATCAATTATTTTTCATCCATATCATCTGTATAAAATGATGCCACTTTCTTGTATGCCACGGATATTCCATTGGAATTCATACCATTTACGCTGAAAAAACATGTTCTATTTCCAACCGAAATGCAGTTGTCTCAACCTCACCGTGTGGGCAAATATGACGAATAGAACTACGAAATTGTTTCAACAACTATACAATTATAGAACGATGTAGTTGGGACTATCACACATTTCGTCATTTTTTTCGTCATATTCAGTTGCAGTTTAGTCGGATTTTGGTGTTGATGTTGATGGAACAGCGACGAATATTTCGCAGATTATTTGAACTAAATATCTCTTATTCTGATTTTTCTCTCTTTCTAAATATAATTAACTATTTAAAAAAAAAAAAAGGTCAATCCACTTGTCAAATTTTCTTATTTTCTTTTAATTTCAATTCAATTTTTAATTTGTAAAATATATATTTGTAAGGCTAGTTAAGTTTTATTTTTTCTTTTATAAATGTATTAACCACATTAAATATTTGTCAGATTCACTATGATTTTGTAATCGAGAATCATGTAAAAATAAACCAAAAAAAAAAAAAAAAAAAAAACTTTACTTATGACAGCATCTTCTTTTTCCTTTTTTGTGCCAATAATTTTTTTTTTCGGCACCACTTGGATATTTGCAGCTCATTTTTAATAAAATTTAAATTATTCAATAAATGAAAATGAATAAACATGCGTCATAGAAATATAAGCATTGACATATGAGAATTGTCAAATACGCTTTTTCGAAAATGAAACAAACGCTGTCATTCGTCATTATGTTTAAAATAGTATTGACACAGTAAAATTTATATTCAGAAACACCGATAATGTGTGTAATTCACATTACTCATTACACACTGTGATGGACAGTGTTAGTATGTTGTGTATAAAATAAAGTGCTGATATCTAGAGTTTAGGTACATTCATTTCATATTTGGAATGGAATTAAAAACAAGCAATTTTTTTTAGTCATCACTTTTGAAATTGATGGAACAAGGGACCCCGAACTTTTTTGCTTCAGGCCCCGCAAAACGTTAAAGTGTCACTACTGTGTAGTGTCGAATTGATAGTTTCTCAATCGAAAACTTAATCAATCAGAAAAGAAGATTGCTTGTTTGTTGTTTCTAGCATCCTGTGATAAACTTACATCAATGGTTTAGAAAATCTTCTGAAAATTTTACTTTCTTGTTAGTTTTGTGTTGAAAAATTCTGACAAAATTGTTTCAACCTCAACAATGGTTTAAAAAAGCCGCATACAGTGTCAAAATATTGGTTAAGACAAAAACGTACAGTCTCAGCCGTTAAAATATTTCTGTTTAAAACTAAAAAGTAATATAAATTTTTGATAGGTGTTATATATTGGTATATGGATAGTTCTACAAACATGGGAATTTTGGACGGGTCGGCTTATTTCTTATATTTATATGAAAAAAAATTTTTTTTTTTCAAATAAAATTTGTAAACCTTAACTATGTCTAGCAGATCACCAAGAACAAAGCCGATTCATAATATATTTCTTACAAAAAAAATTATTCAAAACGTCAAATTATCAGTCCCCTGGCGTGTCCCACCTTGAAAATCAAAGCTGGCAAACTAAATAATCAATGATTCTAAGTGTGTAGAGACAAATTTACACTGTAGTAATAATTTTGAATAATGATGCTTTAATAATGTGTAAATAATCATAACATTACTCTGTGTTTCATATAAGATATATCCTATTAAAGTTTGTCCCACGAATTTTTTATCACTCTCCTGCCCAATCAAAACACATTGAAAATATCGGAAATCCATATTTCTATTAAGTTATCGCTCGTCACAGGAATTAATTAAAGTTCAATATATATATAACTAGCGGGACCCGGCGTGCTTCGCTACGCCTATAAATAAAGTTTGTGTGTTTACATTTTGTTGACGTAGTAGCAATAATTTCAAAGAGTTGTAATGAGAAATGATCTATTTTTTTTAAATATGAATGTAAAAGGATCAGCACTCTAGTTGATCAGTAAACTATAAAAAAAATAGTATTATATATACAACAAAGGACATATAAAAAAATACGCGATCAAATAAGTTTTCAGGTATGTCTCTATATAGAACATTAGAACATACGGAACAAAAATGGATTCCCAAATTTTCACAGTGCTCATGCGGTTTAATATACGCTTTCTTTACCTGTGGTAGGTTACTAAAAACGTTGCAAACAATTTTGATCGTTATGTAATTTTATGGTCAGCAAGGGCAGTAAGAATAGCGACAATATATTCGATGAAGGTATAGAAGAAGTGATGCAAAAAAAGGAATAGAAGAAGTGATGCAAAAAAAATCGAAATTATTTGAATGTTTTTGTATTAGAATTCATAGGATGTGAATTCATAGGATGAGAAATATTTCTATTTAGTGAACATCCTAAGTCATTTTAAAGTCATTATTGATTGTTGCAAATCAATGCGAAACTAATATCTTACACACAGTCAATATATTGGCATATATGTTCCATATATAGACAACATTAATGGAATATTAACTTTTGGGCGATTTTGTGAGCAATTATTGCTCAAAGTAATTATTGAAAGTATTATTCCCGATAATAAGTAATTATTGTTGGAATTGAACTCACACTCATCAGAGACATCATAGTTCAAAGCCATCATACAGACTCAGCCACAGTGGATGAAACAACAATAAAACATATTTTAATTTTCATGTTCAGATAATTTCTAAATTGAAACTTCATTATCTCATATTTATTTAAATTGAATTCTTCATCTGTGATTATACAATTGTCAATTGTATTTGTTCCCGGCACGAAACACACAAAAACTGTTTTAAAGAAGTTTTTCTGAGCGAAAATAAAAAATGCTTTAAAATTGCAAAGTTCATGTGAATTAAAATAATTACTTTAAGCTTAATTACTCTAAAAATCTCTCAAAACTTTATTTATTTTACACCAAATGGTGTAAAACTTTTGTTTATTTAACATTATACCCGTCGCATATTGTCAGTATCTCATAAGAAAGGAAATTCAAGAAAACACGTTCTGATAACAGCCGTGTTCGGTTTGACTGAAGCATTTGAAACAACGAAAAATTTAATACAATTGTTGTTGTTTTTTCAGTTGTTTCAGTCAAACTATACGTACCAAACATTCAATTTAATAAGGAAAAAATTTCAAAATGTCGTTTTAATTCTATTTCTTTGTTCGTGCTTGTGGGCACACATTATATTTTGTGTTTTTCGGTCTAGCTGCGTACACGAATAAATCAGAAGGTATTCCGACGTTAGCTGACCACATATAGTTGATGTGAGAAGTACGGATTCTCCATATCTACCTGGTCCGCATCCTTGCAGCAATTTTCCTTGTGCTTTGTTGATGGTCATTGCAAAAGCGAGTCGCACTGGAAACCAAGCGTTTGAAATAAAGTGCCATATTTGTTGGGATCATTGAAATGCGTAGCAACAGTACATCTTCCCCTTTGAATTTTCCATTCAAAATTGTAGCTTCAAAGACATTGTTCATCATCTTTTTCACCAAAAAATTTCAAAAAGATTTGTGCTATTTCAAAATATAGTAATATTTCATGATAAAATGGAGGAAATAAAATTTTTTTTTTCAAATTTGTATGAACAAAGCTAAATTGGGTTACCAATTATCCTTATAGTGCTAGAAGCATATACCAAGATCATGTAAACATGGTTTTGCTGAAGGATTAAACCCGGCATATTTAAAAGTTATATGGAAGTTCATTTCTTCAAGCAAACGAAAAAGTTCATTTTTTAAAAAAATATAAAAAATAAAAAATTTGCGTTCATCAACACCTGAGAAAGCATGTTGTTGTGGACCTTATTCTTCAAAGGTTGTCATGAGTTGTTGTTGCTTACAGTTACAATTCGTACTACCCAACACATTTTATTTTAAAAGAAATAGCGTGTCATCATCAAAGAATATTCTATAACTAAGACTAAGGGTGCTATCGTTGATTGAAAAAAGTTCAACCGCCAACATCCCTAAGATATAACTTTGGCTAGTGATATCTTACTGCTATTGCCAGTTATTTTTGATAACTCAAGCTAACTTATATGCAAATAGCAGGAATCTAAGTAGGCGGGGTTGTCACGGAGTATATATTTAATTCTTTAATTATTACCATAAAAACATTGGTCAAAGCAAACTACGCGCATAAACCGATATGTAAACAAAAAACAAATAAAAATAATTATCACCAATCACCAATGAAAAAATAATACACGACAATTTGAAAAAGCAAATCGTAGTGTATTTGCACAAACTTCAACGTTAAAAACAACGTTTTAAATACAAATGCGGCACCATCTATTGGCTAACCCAAATTTATGAAGCGTATATCACACTATCAAATATATTGGTCAATAAAAAAAATATGGCATGAAATTGGAGAGTGCAAACGTTGTAAAATAAACTTCGCTACCTAGTTTTTCATCCAGTTTTGAATTTTGATGACAATTTTTTTACCTCTAATCGTTATATTTTAATTAGCAATATAAATAAGAGTATTTTGTCAATTTGATATTGATTTTTGTAAATTAACATTGAAGATCAATGAAAATTTTAAAATAATAAATAAATAAATTTAAATTATTGTTTTCTTTAATTTGTACTCTTATTTTTATTCAAACTTTATAGAAACCAATACAATAAATGTTTTACAGGTTTCGATACTTTTTAACACTTCTATAATTAATATATAACCTCCACAATAGTTATTTAAGTATTAAGGGCAGTAAGAGTGTTTTACCGATTAAGGATATATGTTTTGAGATCGAGACGAAGTCGAGATCTTTAATATATCCGAAATCGGTAATACTCTTAATGGCCAAAATGCTTATTACATTTTCTGCACGATTAATAAAAATTCAATTAAAATTATTTAAATAATAAAATTCATTCACAAAATTCAAGTTTGAATGTTTTAAAAAAAATTTCTTAAAATGTCATTTCAAAATAGTAAGCCTTGCGTTTCATCATAATTCTATAGGTTTTTTGTTGCAAAACTTAATTCCATCGAATATATTTTCAAAATTAATTGCTTTTAAATCTTTTAATTGCAATATTTTTAAATGAATGTTATTTAAATTTGAAGCTAGTGAATAGACGTACACAATTATTTAACTAATAATCGTTTTTATTCACACCCTGAGGTCTCCCTTACTGGTAAGTAATTACTTACTGGCTGCATGATCGGTAAGTAATTACTTACTGACCAGTGATTTGTAAACGAAACTTACTATGTTTATTTACGAATCAGCAAACATGCAAAATCGCCTGATCGTGCAAAAAGTTATCAATAATCTTTGGTAACGTATTTGACTTAGCATAATATGCTTTTCGTTTATTATCAAATAAAACAAAACTTTCTTTACTAAAACATATTTGATAGTCTAATAACGGCCTTATGCGAAGTTGAAGTTTACTATCAATTGAATAAATTGATTTACGCTGCCATCTGAAAGTTGGCATACAAACCATTCATATTTAACATTTAATTCGCAATTAAAAGATATCTAGGTATTTAATCAAGATAATAAATAACCTATCTCTCAAGCGGGACCATCATACACACATTGTACGAAATTTCATTAAGATTGGTTACGTTGTTGCGGAGTTTATCGCGGACAAACATCGTGACACGTGATTTTTATATATATAAGATGAATAGTCGAGTCAAACTAGCGTCAAATCCTCAAAACTTCTAAGTCCTCAGGGACAGGTCCGATTTTGATAATTTTTTTTTTAAATGTGTATTTTATATATTATTTGAAATCAAAAACATGACAATGTGCGCATTAAATATTGATCTATTAAACTATGTAACGCATTGTTGGAACAGCATACTTGATAAAGGTGGTGAAACATACGTTATCGCTTTAGACATCTCCAAGGCATTCGATCGAGTCTGGCATGCCAACTTAATAAACAAGCTCGTTGCGTACGGTTTTCATCCCAATGCTGTGAAGCTGATTCAAAATTTTCTATCCAACCGATACATTTCGGTAACCTTAGACGGATTTTCTTCTGAGTCTAAACTAATTAACGCTGGTGTACTCCAAGGCTCAGTATTGTCCCCAACCCTATTTTTGATTTATATCAACGAATTGTTGAAAATCACCAGCAACCCAATAAATAGTTTTGCAGATGATAGTACTCTGCACAAGTCGTTCGAGCCCCTTCCTTCAAAAGGTAAAATGCACGAACGAATTAATCCTGCCCGAAGAGACGCTGCCATAAACGTGAACAAAGACCTGAATAAAGTCGCCGACTGGGGTGACCAAAACCTTGTCAATTTCAACTCTACCAAAACACAGCTGTTGATTGTTTCCAGATTAAAGACCGAGTTCCCCAAAGATATTTTATTTAGTATGTGTGATGAACCAATAGGTGAATGTAAAAACATTCGTTTATTGGGTTTCACAGTTTCAAATGACCTACTCTGGAACGATCATGTAATGGCGATGGCAAAAAGCGCGTCTAAAAAACTCGGCCTCCTAAATAGATGCAAAAAATTTTTCACTCCGTAGCAATTGCTCCATGTTTATAAGTCCTATATTCGTCCCTGTATGGAGTACTGCTGTCAAGTTTGGGGTGCTGCCTCTGTTTCCATCTTGGCCCTCTTGGACTCTGTTCAAAAGCGAGCTATACGAATTGTGGGTGATCGAACTTTGACATCAAAACTTGATTTCCTACAACATCGTCGCACTGTTGCTGACCTCGTTGTTTTTTACAAATATCGTCACCAGCAGTGCTCAGATGAAATCAGCGGCATCATGCCTCAAACTTATTCTTACCCCCGTTCCACTCGGCAATCGGCTGCCGCAACCGGTGAAACGGTAAAGATCCCGCGCTGTCATACTGGCAGATCGCAGAGAGACTTCTTTGTCCGAACTGCGTACAAATGGAATAGTTTGCCGGAACACTTAGTCTCAGGTGGCTTCAACCCACAGATGTTTAAAAAAAGCGTTAATCTACACCTTAGAACGCCAGTTGTTGTGGGACCCAGGTCTAGACCTAGGTCTTTAAAGGTATTTATGTGTTGTTGTGACACATATTCTAAACCCTATTACACAACACATTTTATTAAAAAAAAAAAAAAAAAAATATTGTTTAAACCATATTATAAACAAAATTTATGCACACAATAATTTTTTTTACAAAATATATACACTAAAAGAATTGTTAAGTTGAAATTTATATAAAACTAGCAGACCCGGTGAACTTCGTACCACCTATAATTTATTTGTAGAAAACTTTTGACCAGCGATTGTCAATCCTAATCGACGTTCTACCTCAAATTCATTCAGATTAATAATAGTGGCTGCATAGTTTGGTTGGAATTTTATTTGGCTATTAAACAGGGTTGCCACGCTTTAAAGTTTCAAAGTAGGATACACTGCCCCTAGGGTATCAAAACTAAAAAACTCGTTGGCTTTGTGCCACTTCATTTGGCACTCTTCAGTTAAAAAAATTCAAAATTTTTTTTTAAAACAATTAGGTTTCTATTTGGTGTTATTATGAATGTATATGGGGTGTGTGAAATAGATAAGCTCCTCGTGCTGCACCCTGGATTACGCAAATAGTCTATTTCAACTTGGTAGCCAAACATTTCATTTCGAACTCTTGGCTGTGATACAAAAAAAAAAACAAAAAAAAAAAATAAATATGAACCAAAATCAAAATCACAATAACAACGGTACTTTTCAGCACCATAAGACAAAGAATATTGGACCTTCAGTCCGTATTTTGCAATTGAACATTGAAGGCATAAGCAAGTCAAAAACTGAACATTTACAAAGATTATTAAAAGATTACGACATCGACGTTATAATTCTGCAAGAAACGCATGTAGCAGATGAAGCGCAACTTACCTCTAGAGGAAACATTGTTGGTTACAAATTAATTAGTGCTATTTACCATCAATCATATGGATCTGCCACGTATGTTAAGTCAGAAATCCTGAACTGCACGCACGTACTTACACAGACGGACAACGATATACATCTTATTGTTGTTGATATATCGGACACGAAAATTGTAAACGTATACAAGCCTCCAAATACAGGATGGCCAGCTGCTACTCTACCATTATTTTATCATCCAGCAATATATGCTGGTGACTTCAATAGCCATCACACTCAGTGGTCCTACTCAAATAATAATACCAATGGCGTGCAACTGACCGACTGGGCGGATGATAACAATATGTTCCTGGTATATGATGTGAAAGACTTGAAAACCTTTAGATCTGCAAGATGGCGACGTGATTACAATCCCGACCTCTGTTTTTCCACAAAAAACGAACAACGTAACCCTATTCCAATATCTAGGGCTGTCTTACAAGGTTTTCCACGCTCTCAACATCGTCCAGTAATTCTTGAGGTAGGAATCCAAATTCCACTCGTTAACTCTACTCCTCAACCTAGATGGAATTTTAACAAAGCTGATTGGGATAAATATAGGATGAAGTTGGATGCAGTGATTCGCTGGATCCAACCCATTCCTAAAAATTACGATAGATTTGTTGGAGCCATCATCTCAACTGCAAAGAAATGCATCCCAAGAGGCTTTCGTGAAGAATATATTCCTGGCTGGAGTAAAGAAAGCGATATATTATATGAGGAGTACCTTAGTAGTGGAGAGGCAGAGGTGGCTGATGACTTAATATACTCACTGGACGCCGCGAGAAAACAAAAGTGGATTAAGGCTGTTGAAAACATTGATTTTTCCCATTCAAGCAGGGAAGCATGGAGTCTCCTTCGGAAACTGGGTGGCTCAAACTCAATTACTCGTGCTAACAATGAAATAAATCCAGAGGACATCGCAAATCACATAGTAAATATGTCTCGTGCTTCTATTAATCGCCTTCATAAGAGAACAATTAAACGCAAATTAAGAGAAATGAAGCGCAATTGCTCGTCTCCATCGAAGTATGCGAACTCTTTTAGTAGCGAAGAACTAGAATCAGCTCTGTCGCAAACAAAAAACGGAAAAGCAGCTGGCTACGATGGCATTTTTCCAGAATTTCTTAAGAATGCTGGAAAAAATGTAAAACAGTGGCTAACTAAATTTTTCTCGAATGTCCTAGAAACCGGCAACCTACCAAAACATTTTAAGACTACGAAAGTGATAGCGATACTTAAGCCAGGTAAACCATCCAATGAACCAGGAAGTTATCGCCCAATTGCCCTTTTGAGCACCTGCTATAAATTGCTAGAACGGCTCATATACAATCGTATCGCACCGATATTGAATGACCAGATCCCAGTCGAACAAGCTGGTTTTCGTCCCAATCGCAGTTGCACTGACCAACTGCTCGCTCTAACATCCTATATCGAAGCTGGGTATCAAAAACAACTAAAAACAGGCGCAGTATTAATCGATCTTACTGCAGCATATGACACGGTCTGGCGAATTGGGATTATATATAAGCTGTTCAATGCAATACCTTGTAGCACCATCTCGCGTTTAATTAACAACATGCTGAGTAATCGTGTATTCAAAGTTCATCTAAATAATTCCTGCAGTAGGTCTAAAATGCTTAACAATGGCTTACCACAGGGTTCCGTCCTGGCGCCATTACTTTTTAATCTGTACATCCATGACATTCCTGACACAACATCAAAGAAATTTGGTTACGCTGATGATTGGACCCTGGCCACTCAAAACAAAGACATGGGTGTTTTGGAGGATTTGCTCTCAACTGACCTAGCGATAATGAATGACTATTTTCGAACGTGGAGTTTATTTCCCAATCTAAGTAAAACCGAGAGCTCCTGTTTCCACTTAAACAACAAACTGACAAAACACCAACTATCAGTGTTATTTAACGGCACTGTCATTAAATACAATCAACAGCCAAAGTACCTGGGCATTACTCTCGATAGAACTCTTTCCTTTAAACTACACCTAGAAAATACGTCACAAAAACTTAAAACGAGAAACAATATATTGCACAAACTGGCAGGCTCTACATGGGGTGCTACTCCAGCTACCCTTCGAACAACTGCTCTAAGTCTGGTTTACTCAGTGGCTGAGTATGGCGCTCCATTCTGGTTGAATAGCACACATACTCAAAAAGTTGACTGCCAGCTGCATGCTACGATGCGTACTATAAGTGGTACTATCAGATCCACCCCTTTACCTTGGCTCCCTGTGTTAAGCAATATCGCTCCACCTGCACTCAGACGCTCGCATGCTCTCATGCGTGAACATAAAAAGGTAACCAACAACACCACGTTACCCTTGCACGAATATTACGGTGACCACACTCGTTGTCGATTGAAGTCAAGAAAGCCTCCACATAAAACTGCCAGCAACCTGCTGGCAACTGATTTTAATATCTTGGATGCCTGGGACACCTCCTGGCAACATTACAACACAACTGACCTTTCTATTACTAACCCGACTTCTACCCAACCTGGTTTCGATTTGCCACGTCATACCTGGACTACATTAAACCGAATAAGAACGAATCATGGACGTTGTGCTGATTCTTTCTACAAGTGGGGCATTTCAGAGTCCCCTGAGTGTGACTGCGGCGCTCCACAACAAACTATAAAACACATTGCAACTGTGTGTCCAATTCGACGTTACAATGGCAACATCTCAGACATCCATTTGGCAACTCCCGATGTAGTAGCATGGATAGACTCGCTCGATGTAAACATCTAATGTTCAAATGTACTGCCCAATGTTCAAATATTTTGCTTTTTAATTTACTTAAAAGACACGCAATGTGTATCCATGTATTGTTTTAGGTAGATTTCATAGAAGAGTCTACCTATTTTTAAGTTTAATTTTTTAATGTGTCACAAAAAAAACCATACGCTAAATAAATGAATGTATATGCCTTATTTCTGTAATACTTATTTGCTTATTTATAATGATGGCGTACAAATTCGCATTGATGTTATCGGCCAATTCAGTAGCACTCGAAAAACTTAAATTTAAAATGATGAAGTTTCAATTTAGAAATTAATCTGAACATGAAAATTAAAATATGGTCCTTCTGAAAGGTCCTTCCTACCGAAAGTAGGACACGTGGTAACCCTACTATTAAACGAAACTATTATTTATTATTATATACATTTATTATTAAACAGGAATACAATTTTTTTTAATATTATCTTAATGCGATATGCTGAACAATATTTTTTGCTAATTCCTGAGCGGAATACACGAACAAACTTGATGGTTTTTTAACCTTCAAACACGCAACATATAATTGATTATGCGAAAAGCACGGGGTTTCTAGATCCAGCTCACAAATTCACATTGTTTGATTTTGTTACTTATTAATAGTCATTACAAATACCAATCGAATTGGGAAGTATAAACGTTTAAATAGGATGCTAGTCTAAAGGGATCATTGGCAAAATTACAATTAAAATAACAATTTCACCTAGAAACTTGCCATTTAAAATGGTATTGAAATTTCTAAGCAAAATAATTGCTGAACCAATCTTCAATCGAAAATTATGTGGTGGCATTCTAGTTAAATCATATGAATTCAAGAGTTTAACAGGACAGATGAACATTCCTCAGCATTGACAACAGAGTCAATCGGTTTAAATGATATTTCATTGCCAGGCAATAACTGTTGTATTTTAAAATGGATTGCGTTGGCATCTATAGTTTTTGCGGCTCAAATAGCTCGCTCACGTAGTCACGCGTGATTAATGTAATTAGCTTGTAAATTTGGAAATACATACTTTCAAAATTTAAAACTTTTACAAATCATGCTGCAATATATTAGCATATATACCAAGTTTCGTCAAAATGCATTATCAGAAACTGATAATTGAAGTTTCAAATAAACAGATCCTCAAGAGGCACATACGTCATTTTCCAATAACGCCCAGAAAGTAATCAGTTTTTTGTCCTTCCAATCTCCATTCAATTCGATTATCAGGTACAAATGTTATAGATCTTTAAAAAAAACCGGAGTACTGGAGACCCCATGCCCCCATGCCCCAACCCTTTGTCCAATGTATTCAAAAGCTTATAAAATCGTTTTAAAATCTTCTTTACATCAACGTTTTATGAAAATCGATTTGTAACTGTAGACTATAGTAGGGATAAATCCTTTAAAAAAATAAAAAAAAAAACTTTTTAACTGGAAGTGACAAATTCAAAGTGGGTACGCAGGAATACCGGAAACAGTACTAAAACCTTATATATCAAGTATCAATAAAATTGAAAGCCAGAATTAGAAGTTATTGAAGTTTTAAGCTTTCAGGTGTTCGGGAGACCCCCCGACATTTTGTCCAATTTTATCCAATTATACATATGAACCATTCTTAGATCAACCTTATTGCACACACACTTTTTCATAAAAATCAATCAAGCCGTTTAGGAGGAGTTCAGTCACAAACAACCGGACACTGGAAATATATATATAAAGATTTCATTTTATATATAACATAAAAAGTATGGTATTATAACAGTAGTAAAGTATAAACGCTAGGGTGGTCCTTAAAAAAATTTTTTTGATTTTTTTTACGGCACCCTCCCATTTCGTATCAATACCCATAAAAATATTATTTGCAAAATTTGAAATCAATCGATTAATTCTAAGGAGTGCCCTCGGCCACTTAAAGTTCAGAGGTTTTATTCTGAGCCTAAAAAAAAATTTAAATACGACACCGTCCCATTTCGTGTTAATACCCATAAAAATATTATTTACACAGTTTGAAATCAATCGTTCAATTCTAAGACGTGCCCTCGGGAGCTTCTTAAATTGCCACTAAAACTTCAAGTGCCCAGGGGCACGTCTTAAAATTGAACGATTGATTTCAAATTTTGCAAATAATATTTTTATGGGTATTGATACGAAATGGGAGGGTGTCGTACAAACAGTTTAAATTTTTTTTTAGGCTCAGAACAAAACCTCGCAATTTTAAGTGGCCAGGGGCACCTCTTAGAATTGAACGATTGATTTCAAATTTTACAAATAATATTTTTATGGGTAGTGACACGAAATGGAAGGGTGTCGTACAAAAAATTTAAAATTTTTTTCAAGGTCTAGAACAAAACCTCTAAACTATAGGTGGCCAGGGGCACGCCTTAGAATTGAACGATTGATTTCAAATTTTACAATAATATTTTAATGGGTATTGACACGAAATAGGGGGGTGCCACCAACTGTACAATGAAAAAAAAAATTCTAGAGTAACCTAAGGGCCACCCTAAATTGAACGCGCTATGTATAATTATACATGTGAATGGTTTCGTCACTATTATTATAGAGACTTCGTTGAGTTTTACGAACAGACACGTTTTCCCCTCTGAATCTTTTAGCCTTGAGCACTTGACGTGAAATTTGGTGAGTAGTTAAAAGATGGCTCAAGGAACATAAGGGACACAGCGCCGATGTGTGTTTTTACCCTTGGGGTGGATTACATCACTTCCCGAGAGTGAAATATTGTTCACTTAAAATAACTCCAAAAATAGAGAGAAGGATTTTATGTATAATATATTTTTATGTATAAAATGTTGTATAACGTTTTGTTCGATAGATCGATATTTTTCGAGTTATTCGCAATTGAAAATTTATATTATTCGTTGATAAAAGCATGCTTGATAGCTTCTTGCAAATATCTCATAAACTTAGCGTTCTATCAAAAATATTTGTAGCCAACCAAAACGAAACTTAAAAAATCGGAGACACTGTGTGTTTTAGAGTGTTGTAGGCTCAAAATATAGCAAGTTATGGCTCAATGACAGGAATTATTTTATTAACGACTTGGTTCGAAAAATTCAACGTAAGATAACGGAAAAGTTATGCATTTTTTGAACAAAACATACATACAGTTTTTGTAATGATTGAAAAGACGTTTAAAATGAGCAGTACACAGTTGAAAAAGTTACCGCAATTTTTAATACAAGCTTTGCTATATGGGTTATATAGAGCAGGTTATCATTAAATTGCAAAGCAACTGTTGCATTAAAACTAATTCTCATGCAAAACTACAAATTTTAGTACAAGTCTAAATTCATAATTTATTTTTTATAGAAATAGTAGAAGTTTGAAAATAACTTGCTACCCTAGAAGCTTGAAAACAACTTGTTAATGCAAAGAGTATTAAATTTATCTTTAAAGCAAGCTTTGCATTGGTTTATAATGGAGACTTCCGTAGGACCTATATGTGTAGTAATTTGCATTACATATTCAGCTTATTTTTAACTGTGTAGTTCAAGTTGTTTGCATTAAAAAAAGCAAGTTACGATGCAAAACGGTGGGCAACTATAATTTAAAATAGAAAATCGGTGTTAAAACACCCAGCCATTCCCAACAGATTTTATATTGACCATTATTCCTTTACAAATGGCTGTGTTTTAGTAATAATTATGTGATCCAGAAGTTTGACTAGATTAGAATACATATTTTTCAAAAAGTTTGATGATAATGAAAAATGTGTTTTCAAATTTCATAAAAAAGAACTTTCTGTTCCAAAAAACTTTAAAACTAAAAATATACGTCGAAAAAGGTTCCATACAAAAACGTTGGGTTTTCTTTAATCAAAAATTGGGTTTGTTCTGTTTTCTGTGGGATAAAAAATACCGGAGATATAACTGTTTCAAGTTTGCATTATAGTGCATAGATCTCTCCCTCAGAGTCCTTCAATCCTTAACCATTTGTAGATGAAGTGTTTGGGTATATTGGAATCTGTAGCCTTGAAAGCACATAAAATTTAGTTTTTTAATGGAAGTTCAAACTTTATAATTGAGAGAGTTATATTACAAAAGTCACTCGCTTTTTTTCGGTGCAAAAACACTGTTTTATTCCCCATAATTTCGGAGCTCCATAGAAGATCATATGTGGAGATAGTATGTACATACACACAACATATGAGTATTAGTATTTGTAAGAGAGTGTATCTTTCACATATCTCCCTATCTACCTCTTACCTCACGTATTTACCTATCAGAAAAACGTTCTGATGTGAATTAAGCTTAAGATATTTTATAAAAGTACTTCTAATCTCGAAGATATTTTTGGTGCTGGTACATACTGGACATAAGTATTGCACGAAATCTCTAGAAACATTCAATTTGATACAATTAGTCGTTTCGAAGACTTATCAGTATATCTCGAGAAAATACACTATGAATCATTCATAACAACTAACACAAAAAACAGTAAACTCAAGTTGTCCTCTTTGGGTCCAATATTTGCCTTGAATGAACGCATTAAAATAGTTTATTTATATCCCCTTAATATGGTTTGGTAGCAAAAGTATTCGTCCAACTCGTTCGCAAAAGTATTGATGTGGATCAATTATGAATGATCGTTAGATCTAATCAAAACTAAAGTATGCCTGCAGCAGAAGAGTTACCTAAAATAATAGTGTGTAACTTTAAAAAAAAGGGTGTTGTGCCCGTCAAACAATTTTAACATTTGGGCTTGTAAAATGTATGTCTTGCGTCCTTGTGTATGAGACAAGCGCAGTACGACACAAGTCATTAAGAAGTACATACACAATGCATTAAACCCCTTAGCGACGGTGTACAATCTCTTGCGTATGAGCACCGAACAGGCGCAAAGGATTGATTATAGACAGCCTCAAAAGTGTGTTTAATATCTATTCTGTTTAGCACTGACGGTGTACAGTATCTTGCGCATGAGCACAGCACAAGCTGAAAGGAATGTTTATGGTCAGTCTCAAAAGTATGTTAAATGTCCATGTCACTTGCACTGATGGCGTACAAACTCTTGCGTATGAGCACAGAACAGGCGCAAATGATTGATTATAGACAGCTTCAAAAGTGTGTTTAATATCTGTGCCATTTACCATTGACGGTGTACAGTATCTTGCGCTTCAGCACAGAACAAGCTCAAAGGACTGTTTATGGTCAGTCACAACAGTATGTTTAATGTCCATGTCACTTGCACTGACAGCGTACAAACTCTTGCGCATGAGCACAGAACAGGCGCAAATGATTGATTATAGACAGCCTCAAAAGTGTGTTTAATATCCATCCCTTTTAGCACTGACGGTGTACAGTGTCTTGCGCTTGAGCACAGAACAAGCTCATAGCAATGCTTATGGGCAGCCTCAAAAGTATGTTGCATATCCATTTCACTTGCACCGATGGTTTAAAACCCTTACCGTATGGGCACAGAACAAGCTTACAGTAGTGCTTATAGGCAGCCTCAAATGTGTGTTAACAAGCACATCTGTACTTGTTGTGCAATAAAAATAACAATATTGCATATACGTGTTATAAAGTGAATGAAAAAACTAGGCAAGAAGTAGTAACACATATTTAAAATATCCTCCCCATTTGAGTATGAGTTATGTAAACATTTATTTGAAAAAAAACGCAATTGTTTATTTATAGTTTTATTTAAATTAGTTCAAATAATATTTCAATCAAATAATATATAATATACAAATACAATACTATAATATAATTTTATATAATATAATATAATTTTTCAGTTTATTTTTAAAATGCACAGAATAAATCACTTCAAAATCTATATTCAAACTGCCTAAGCAAAGTTGGTAATCGTACGAGTCGAATTGTAAATAACGACATGTGTATGTTAATTCCCAAACTAACCTATTTTTTTATTATTTGATGAGTGCGAGCGCGGTTCATGCACGGAACATGCACAAAACTTGTATAGCGGATTACTCTTACATGAACAACTTGTAATACCTAATCATTAATTTTTTTTAGTATAACGACGAACGTGGACCATGCTCAAAACATACATAGTTACATATGTTTTGTGTGTACAATACTAATTTATATCATGCTTTTCGGTAAGGAAGAACGCGGCTCATCCGCAGTACATGCACCAAATAATTCATTCTGTTGTTACATTAATTTATGTTAGGTAGGGACGAGCGCCAGCCGTGCCCAGAACATACACACAAACTTGTATCATTATTTTTAACTGAAAAATTTGTTATTCTTGTATATATTTTCTGTATTATATAGCGACGAACGCGGTTCATGCTCAAAACACCCACAATAACACATGTTTTGTGTTAACAATAATAATTTATTTATATTTAGATTTTAGTAATTTATATATTTCCTTTCTTTTGGTAAGGGAGAACACCGACCATGCCCAGAACAGGCAAACAAAAATGTATTTTTGTATGTTTATAATCCAAAAAATTGTTTTTATAACCAAAAATTGCAGGTTTGCCACGCGACATGCACAAGGCATACAGAAAAGATCAAACTTCTGTGGTTGCTAAGTACTTGTACTGTGTTTGAGAACAACCGACAAGAGAAGGACATGCAAAGGCGCTTGTAGAAAATTTGAAAAGTTATATTTTTTGTGTACGTAAAACAGGCGCAAGATAAAATATTGGGCGTATTTGCGCTTGTTGAACAGACGCACAGACGCGGTTTGTTTGACGGGGTGTCTCTCGTGGATGCTGAAGAAGTCAGTTTTTTATTTTGTCATGAAGGAGTAGTTTTCAACTCTGAAACCTGAAAAACACAAGTTCGTCGCTTTAATAATGAAACAACGTATTCGCAAAAGTGTATAGTTTCGAGATAATTGGGTTTAAAGATTTTTCGATTTTCTGATTTTCGTAAACTCGGCAGGACTATTGAATGAATAAAGATATTGGAATAAAAATTTCTACCAATTACTTGACTAATTTCCGAACATTAGCCTCAGTTTTGAAGATAAAACCAAAAAACAGTTTTTTTATCGATATCAATCTCTAACTCCCATATTTTCTTTCATAATTAAAATATTCGCCATTTTATTTATGACAACAATAAATAATATTTTATAAAATTATCTATAATTTGAAATGTTTTATCACTTTTGTATATTGTATATTTGCATTTGCAGTAGCAAGCTAATTAAATAAATTATTCAAATTTTAATTAATAATAGTTCGATATGTTTGAAATGGTTATATTATCAACTCGATTAGTTTACGTTTTGATTATCATATTCTATTTTATGGATAAAATTTATGTTATTGTTTTCTACAGTTGTTTAATTGTAACGGAAGTGATTGTGCTTAAGTTATGTATATCCTACAAATGTTCTAATTAATTGTTAATTAAGTTATAAACAAAAAATAATAAATTTTTATGTTTTGAAGGGATTGAACCTGCTAGACTATAAAACTTTTATTTAATTTTTATTTATTTAAATATAAAATACATGATTTTATTCTTGTTTATGTGTACCGATTAATATCATCTTAAAAATATTGTTATATTATTTATTGGTCATATATTTTTGATTTAACAGTCTTATAGTTATTGTACGAGATCAAAAAAATTAACATAAAACTGATATTTTAATTATATAATGAAAAAGTATTAGACCATATTCCGAAATTAGTTCATTTTTACAACTATTGGCCCCAGCCCAGCTTAAAGTAATTAAAATTTACGGCATTTACTTTTTAATTGTACAAACCAAAATGTTATTGTTCCTTAAGCTTCTTATCAAAAATGTTATTTCTGCGTATTAAGTAATAAAAAATAATTTTTAGACTTGTTTCAGCTAACCACCAATTGAATGTTGTTTAACTGTTTTCGATAAGCTTGATAATAATTTTAGCTGGCCTCGTGATGCTGTCATATTACAAACACAAATTTTTACTTCACCACAATTTTAAATTGTGTGAAGTAATGCAATCTATCGTGAAAAAAAAAAATCTTACATACCCCAAATTTTGTTTTTTCTTTTGTTTTGGACCATCCTCTATCCAAATAGCCAATAAAAATTTTGGTGTACGTCTGTGTGTGGGTGGGTGGGTGGGTGGGTGGGTGGGTGGGTGGGTGGGTGGGTGGGTGGGTGGGTGAGTTTTCTGCATAGGATCTTGATGAAACTTTGGCAAATGATACAGGTTCACTTGAAAATAGAAGATCTGGATTCATTTTAAATTTGGACAAAATGGCGGGGGGTCTCCCGAACACCTCTAAGTTTAAATCTTGAATAACTTCTGATCCCGAGCTATGATCTTATTGAAACTTAGTATATAAGGTTTTAATACTGTTTCCAATACTTCTGCATACCAACTTCCGGTTTGTCACTTCCGGTTAAAAAGTTTTTTTTTCAGGTGTTTATCCCTATTGTAGCCTACAATTACCAATCGATTTTCATGAAACGTTGCGAAAAGCTTTTAAATAACATGAGAAAGATTTTGTCAGCTTTTGGAGCACATTGGATAAAGGGTTGGGGGGTCCACCATACAACAGGTGGTTTTTTCCACAAAGTTTTTATGTTTGTTGGGAGCATAAAACATTCATTCGTGAATGAATTTTGATGACACTTTGGAAAAAGATGCAAACATGTATGACAAAGAACTGATTAGTTTTTGAGCGATAGTGAACAAAGTGGTGGGGGGTCCCTGGAGCACCTGTTTTTTTGAAAGCTCTATAACTTCTGTACCCGATAAGCGAATTGGATGAAACTTGGTACATGAGTATGTAGTACGGTTTAAAATAGTTCTGCATCCCAACTTCCGGTTTTTCACTTCCGGTAAAAAAAATTTTTTTGTACTTTTTTGAAGTTTTTTCAGTGTCTTTATGCACACTACAGCCTACAATAATGAAGTGATTATAATGAAACTTATGGAATAGGGTTTCAATTAGTGTGAAACGATAATTATCATGTTTTGGGACACATTGATCAAAGTGGTGGGGGGTCTACCATACAAATGCTGACTTTTCACACTTTGTTTTTTAAGTTTGTTGGGAGCATACAGACTTCATTCATTATTCAATTTTAATGAAACTTTGGAAAATGATGGAGACTTAAGTAACAAAGAACTGATTAGTTTTTGGATAATATTGGAATAAGTGGTGGGGGTCCTCCCGAACACCTGTTTAATGTGTCACACTTTTTTCAATGTTTGTTGGGAGCACACAGCATTCGTCCGTGAACGAATTTTGATGACACTTTGGAAAAAGATGCAAACATGTATGGCAAAGAACTGATTAGTTTTTGAGCGATAGTGAACAAAGTGGTGGGGGGTCCCTGGAGCACCTGTTTTTTTGAAAGCTCTATAACTTCTGTACGTGATAAGCGAATTGGATGAAACTTGGTACATGAGTATGTAGTACGGTTTAAAATAGTTCTGCATCCCAACTTCCGGTTTTTCACTTCCGGTAAAAAAAATTTTTTTTTACTTTTTTGAAGTTTTTTCAGTGTCTTTATGCACACTACAGCCTACAATAATGAAGTGATTATGATGAAACTTATGGAATAGGGTTTCAATTACTGTGAAAAGATAATTATCATGTTTGGGGACACATTGATCAAAGTGGTGGGGGGTCTACCATACAAATGCTGACTTTTCACACTTTGTTTTTTAAGTTTGTTGGGAGCATACAGACTTCGTTCATTAATTCATTTTAATGACACTTTGGAAAATGATGGAGACTTAAGTAACAAAGAACTGATTAGTTTTTGGATAATATTGGAATAAGTGGTGGGGGTCCTCCCGAACACCTGTTTAATGTGTCACACTTTTTTCAATGTTTGTTGGGAGCACACAGCATTCGTTCGTGAACGAATTTTGATGACACTTTGGAAAAAGATGCAGACATGTATGGCAAAGAACTGATTAGTTTTTGAGCGATAGTGAACAAAGTGGTGGGGGGTCCCTGGAGCACCTGTTTTTTTGAAAGCTCTATAACTTCTGTACCTGATAAGCGAATTGGATGAAACTTGGTACATGAGTATGTAGTACGGTTTAAAATAGTTCTGCATCCCAACTTCCGGTTTTTTACTTCCGGTAAAAAAAAATTTTTTGTACTTTTTTAAAGTTTTGTCAGTGTCTTTATGCACACTACAGCCTACAATAACGAAGTGATTATGATGAAACTTATGGAATAGGGTTCCAATTAGTGTTTGTTGGAAGCATACAACATTCGTTCGTTTAGTAATTTTGATTACACTTTGCAAAAAGATGCAAATATGTATGGCAAGGAACTGATTAGTTTTTTTAGTGATAGTGAACAAAGTGGTAGGGGGTCCTCCAAGCACCTGTTATTTTGGAAGCTCAATAGCTTCTGTACCTGATAATCGAGTTGGATGAAATTTGGTACATACACATTTAGTACGGTTTACAACAGTTCTGCATCCTAACTTCCGCTTTGTCACTTCTGATAAAATTTTTTTTACTTTTTCTAGACAACAGAATTTATGTTTGTTGGGATACTACTGCCTGCTTTAATATTTTTATTATTAGAACTGCGAAGTCCATAATATTGGCTAGCTTTTAATTAAAGTATTTTATGGATATTAGCTCATTATATATCCAGAACACTATGTTTCCAGAGCTGTGGTGAAGTCAGCCTATGCATCAGCGTCGCAATATTTTTTTGTTGATGGTGTTATTGTTGATGTTCTCAACGTTAAATTTAGATAACAAAAGACAACTGCATTACCATTATTTTATTTAATTAATGATGGAAAATTAATATATTGCCTGATAATTGAAAAAAAAAAAATAAATAAATAAAAACATTGAATCGCCAAACAAGTTTTTAAGGGGTTTGAGTTTCATGCAATTTTATTTCCTAAGAAATAAATTAATAAGGCTTAATTAGTTTTCCAAATCCATTTTGGTTTTTTAACAGTCGAATAAACCGAAGTTCGTTTCGTTTTTTATTACCTTACACTCCAACGAATTGACAACAGTTAACCCGTTTTACTTTAAAAACAAATTATCATCTTAACATGCATTATTGGAATTCATCGACCGTTACATATTAATTATTAGTTTTGTAATTGACTTATTAAATATTAATATAAATTACATCTTTAAACTGTTATTTCTGTAGTATAAATTAATACTTTTAATAAAGTAGACAAAACGTATTTAATATATTTGTACAAAATTTCTTATATTTTACGCTTATCTTAATCACCAATCATAACAGCAGAATAAATAGTTGATATATTGTAAAGTAACACGAACACAAATATCTAAAGAAACTCTTTTCCCAGCAAAGAAGCATCTTCATAATCTCTAAATAAAAAGAAAAAATTTCTGAATTATTAAATGTTAATTAATTAAAACAATGTTCTTGCTAACGCTAACTCGTATTGCTAAGAAAACAAAGCATAAAAATCAAATGAAAAGCTTTTTTGAAAAGAAAAAACAACTATTGACATTTTCAATAGAATAGAACATTTTCGATTATTTTAATCAGGAACGAAAAAAACATAAAAGACTTTATAGAAAAGATAAATAATTAAACATGATTTTGTGGAAAAAAATCAAGTTATCGATAAATGAGAGTTAATTTCAAATTGGCATCTTTTTTCTAAAAGTTAGATCTTTTTAAATTTTATATTAGCTTGCGTGTGATAAATGGTGAGAAACATTTTATGGGTAATTGTTTTGGCGGAGGAGAACTCAAGTCATCATGTTTATCATCATTGAGTATTATGAATTGTTTCTGATAATCTACAGTTCAGGCGATAGTTTTTATTTATTTTATAGGTTTACTAATTTTGCACTTTTTAGTACACTTTGAACAACTGAATAGTTGCAAATGGACGTAGTTTTTATTCACCCCGTGGGTGTTTCTAAAGACAACCCAATGACAGTGTCATAACATTTTTTTGCTCAATTTTTTGTATGCACTAATTTATTCATACGTCTAAGAAATTTGTTTGAGTTAAATTAAACTTTTTATTGTATCATACCCTCACCCATTCCTGTTCCTTATTTGAAACTTAATGAACCAAAATTTGATTTAGTGGATTTGCATGCACATGTTTCAAGTTGTAGCCTTAGCCAACTGAAGTTAGCAACAACATCAATTTGACCCCGTTTACATTTGTTTTCAAGTGTACAATTCAATTCATAATATATCGTGATTACTTTGCTCCATAAAAAAGTATGTTGTATTTTTCTCGCGTTTTGCAAAATTTCGTATTAATAAGTTTCTCAAAGATGTTACAGGAATTCTCAATCAATATCATCGCTATGCTTAACTGCTTAAGTTAACAAAAGAGCAAAAGAACAAAAGAGAGATAACAAGAAACTTGTTGTCTGCACTTAATTAATGGGAATGACTGACTACATGCAAAAAAATCTTTTCATACCATAAAATTCTTAATCCAGATGAGTTGAGAAGTTTTTATTTTTTAACCCATAGGAAATAAACAGGTGACGAACAAAAGATTTCTTAAGGTCGTAGTAACCACCATTAAACATTTAAAAAATCATTAGTTTGTACTAATTTACGTCTGCAATAAATTAGAATGCTTGGATACACTGGTATTAATTAATCCTAGATCATAAATTGATTTTCCCCTCATCGTCAAACATCACGTAATAATATTATCAATCTCTTTTTAACTTCACTCCCTTCCACGCATGCTTAGCTATTATTTCAATCAAAACGGGTAATTTTATTTTGCTTTCCACTCCATTCTACATTTTCATCCTGTTTCGTGTAACACAAAATCCAACAAGAAAAAACCCACTTTTAAGAAAGTTTTAGTTTTCAGAATTTAAATAAAACAAAAAGAAAAAAGATTAAATTCCTGTTCCTGAGCCGAGAACTTCTTACATTCTTTTTTTTATTGTGCTATTTTTTTGATTTGGTTAAATTAATTTATTCAAATTAAACATTGTTGCTGTTTCTTATTGCAACTTTATTTTTAAATCTTTTTACTAATACCTTTCATTTATATCATAAGAAAGAAAAATTAAAATTAAAGGCACAAGAAATTCAAATTCACTTATTCGGATATTTGTGATTGCTGTTTTTGTTGTAACAAACAAAACGTAAAAATAACAAATCGAAATGTATATTTTTGAAATTAAAAAGAAAATTTTTTAACTTTATCTTAATCTTTTTTATTTCATTTGCTTTTTTATTTTCTTCGTGTCAGTCAGATTTAAGATGAATCAAAGATTATTATTATACATTCATCTTACACAATTATGGAACGAAGAAATAAAAAAAAAGATGTGTCATTTTGGTTTCATTTAAAAACAGTTAGGTCAATTCACATATATATTTTTCCTTGGGTTTATTTTGTTGTCTTATTTAATTAAATATATGTCTGTCTGTATGAAATACAGAAGTAGGTGGAATTTTTAAATTGACTTACGTTTAAACAATTTGTACAGTCAGAACATAAAAATTCCGAGAATACTATTTTTAGATTAATCTATTTAAAGACATTAAAATTAGATTTCAAAAGGATGTTTTATTGACTGATTCTTTGAAGTTTCTTGAGCTTGTATTTTCAAAAGCTCTGCAATAGCTCAAATTTAATATTAACTCTAAGGATTGTCTGATTCTGGCTCAAAATAATAATAGGAAGCAATCAAACCTTATACATATATGCTGTTTTATTTCGGAAACAGTAAATGAAATTCTTAGGTGATTTTACGAGAGTAGCTGAGTTAACTCCTGTTCTTATTAAAAGATTTCAATTTTGTTTTTCTTTGATCCCTCAAAAATAAAAATAGAAAATCACTGAACAATAAAATTTAAGTAGGCAGTAGGTTTGTATGAGCATTATACTGTTTGGAAAAAAGCTCTTCATTTTGATATAAATGTGAAATTCAGGAAGCAATTAACCCTTTTAAGGGTTATAAGGTTATAACGTTGCAAAGGTAATGATATATTTATTTGTGTACTGCTTGAGCCAATGTCAAACGGTCTGCTTCATTAGATATGTATAGTTGATTATCGCGAAGACATTCCAGACCCTTCAATACCCCATAGGTTGAACCATGTAGGATCTTGTGTTGTCCAAAGACTAAATAACGTGGCGAAAAACTCGTTGATATATGAACAGTATTGGGTAGAGTTTCAGCGATCTCATCCAGGTGAAGATCCCATGACTAATGGTCATCCTTGACGTATGCTCTTACAGCTGACAGCACAAATTTATTAACCCTCTCAGAAGCATTTGCTTGTGGTGAGTACTTTGGTGTTAACTCATGCCGTACACCATACTTTAACATCAAACCTTTGGAGGTGATTGAGATAAATAGCGGTCCATTATCGGACAGTATTGCTTCTGGTACTCCGAAGAGGTGGAATACTTTATTTTCTAGGCATTCGATAACTTTTGAAACAGCCGCAGACCTAAAGGCGTACGGAGTAGGAAAATGACTGCATTGATCAAGCACTATAAACAAGTGTGTATACCCATTTTTAGTTCATGAGTACGGTCCAAGAAAATCGATGAAAATTCTCTGGAACGTTATAAAAACATGAATTTGCTTGCCCATCTCTGATCTTGTTAAGAAATTTACTGCTTTACTACATTTACAGATTTCACAACTGTTGAAGTAATCCTTCATTTGGAGAATCATGGAGGGCCAAAAGTAGTAACGTCTTAAAAGTTCCGTTGTCCTTGCAACGTTATGGTGTGGATTATGTGCTTGCTCAATAAGTGATTTTGTTAGAGACTCAGACACTACAAGCTTCCATACCGGTATATCAGTGCTGAATCCTGCCCAGTTTGAGCGTAAATCCTTCCTTTAATCACTTTGAGTGAGCTGGTTGCTGCTTTATTTTGTTCTACGGCAAATATTCTGTCTAAATACTCTAGATCTATGAGTGCGTTTGAAGCCAACCAAACGTGTAAAATGACATCATCTGTCTCAATTGCTTCAATATTCACCCTGGACAAACTATTTGGGACAAGATTTAGAGTTCTCTTTATATATTCAATTTTGAAATCTAAAGATTGCAGTTTCATGGGCCATTTAGCTGATCTTCCGTATAGTTCTTTTTGCTTTATCAGGCATCGCAGGCTAGAATGGTCAGTAATAATTGTGAACAAGTAGCCCTCGATGTAAGATCTGAATTTTTTGACATCTATCACCACTGAAAAAGACTCCAATTCTATGATATGTACTATAGTTTTTTTTTTAGCTTTGTTTAGTTTATGTGATATGAACGCGATGGGGTGCTCTTCATCTTCTGCTGTTTTTTGAAATAAAACACTTCCAATCCCTGTAAAAGATGCAACACATTGCATATAGAAATGCTTTGTAAAATCTAGATTTATAAGTACAGGGCTGTTATTATTGCTTGTTTTAGTTGCTTAAAGGCATTTTGGGCTTCTACACCCCAAATTTGTTTTGATCCTTTCTTTAACAGGTCTGTAATGGGAGCTGTTATGGAGGAGTAATTAAAGATAAATCGTCGGTACCAGCCAGTCATTCCAAGGAACTTTCGAATTTGTTTGAGTGTTTTTGATACGGGATATTAGTCTATGGCACTTTCTCTGGGTTCACTCTGAGGCATCCCTCATCAATTACATAACCAAAGTACTTTGTCTTCGTTACAACGAACTTACTTTTTTTGACATTTATGGTAAGATTTGCAAATTTTAGCAGTCTACCCACTTCCGATAGGAGTGTCGCATCTTCATCACATGTTTTTACAACAACAAGTAGATCGTCGAGGTAGACAAAAACTCGATCATGCAACTGGTGAGGTATGACCTTATGCATCAAGCGGCACATCGTTTGGGCTGCGTTGCACAACCCAAAGAGGTCGATTGTGCTATTATATCGCGTTTTGTTAAGGCGACCTAGTAGTCCTTCGATAATTGGCAACGGATAGGCATCCTTCACTGTTACTGAATTAACTTGCCTGGCAGCGAGAGATAAACGAACCTCCCCGTTTGTCTTCTTCACCTTCCCGTTTGACTGGAGATGACCAGGAACTGTTACTTTCATCAATGACGTTTAAGGACAACATATGGTCCAACTCTCGATACATTTCTTCTTGTACTTTAGGAGATACAGGGTAATATCTTTGCTTTACCGTGGTAGCTTGACCGACATCTATCTGTTGTTTCAAAATTTGGGTTGGTCCAAGACCCACCGTTCACAAGAGGGAAATTTACTTATACTATTTGTTAAAATAAATTGCTGTTCATTTGTCAGTGTGTATTTGTTTTCATTTTTGATAACCTCTGGTTTAATATATTTATAGTCAACCTCATTGACCATTGAGGGTACTAGCCCAAACAGATCCCAGAAGTCAATTCAAAGATATAATGCCTGCATCAAATTCGGAGCAACATGAAACCTCATCTTTCTAGTTTTTCCACAATAGGAAACAATAACTATCACGTGACCTAAAATTACTTGCTGCTCGCCACTAGCAGTCGATAAATGCGCTGGCAAACTGTGCATTTTGATTTGGTTCTCTTTGAGAAAGTGTTCAAACTCACAGTCTAATACTGATATACTTGCACCACTATCTAGTAGTCCCTTATAAGGGTATGATTCCAAATTATCCTTTTTGATCTCCTTCTGAAGTTTCAAATACCTAAGAGAACGGTTTAGGGGTGAAACTTTTCGCTTGGGTTGAAACTTTTCGCTTGGGTTGAATGTATTTAGGGTGAATAATTGATTGTGATTTTTCAGATTTAATTATAATTTTTCTCGCGTTTAACATGCGATTCAACTCCGGATCTGTGTTCGATGCTGCATCCTCCACATTCACCTCGGGGATTGTGGTTTGGTCAGATTGGGATATCAGAACCACAAGACTCCTGAAATCCCTTTTGAAGTTTCCGACATTCTCGGTTGTTGACATGACTTTCACTTAATAGTATTTTTTCTCCACAACCATAACAGAATTTTTGACTTATGGGAATCGAACACTTTTTGAAGTAATGACCAGGTCGTCCACAATTCCAACATGTTGTGGTATCCGACGAGGTACTACTAATAGTTGGTTTTGGATTTCTATTCCAACCTACCGCACAAACAGAACTAGGGAATACTGACGGTTCTGAAAAGTCATTTTGCCTGTAGTTTATATCACTTCCATCCAACTTCACTAACTTGACGTCTGGTTTGGTAGCCCATTTCTGGATTCCAACCTTTTCTTGCCCACGTTTCTTTTACAGCTACTGCACGATTTACCAGGGACGTAACATCTGTAAACGTTTATCCTGCGAATTCAGCTTGTAGGCCAGGTCTCATGTTTCGAATTAATAAATTTTTAATATCTCGATCGGACATTGATTCATGCAATGGAAATGTTAAAGATAAAATCTCGTGGTAGTAATTGAGAAATGGCTCTTTAATTCTTTGTCTTGGGTGCCACTGAAACGCTGTAGAGATAGGTATGACACCTTAACATTAATGTCCAGAATCTCCAATTGAAACAGGTGGTGGGCAGCACATTATATGCTCCAAATTGAATGGTGGGAGATCCTGATCCAGTGGCTCACCTAGCTCACCTACCCAGGAAATGTGGTGCCCACCGTCTGTTTCAATTAGAGATTCTATTAACGTTGTGAGGTTAGATACTAGGGTTTGCAAATTTACCGACATTTTTAATTACCGGTAATACGGTAAACAACTTTTATAAAACGGTTAACCGGTAATTAACCGGTTATTTACCGAAAGTATATAAACTTTGTTCAAATTTTTTAAAATTATTAGTTTAAGAAAACTATTTATAATTTAAATTGGCATGTAATAATAAATAATAACACTTTTGTAGAAGAAAATTTAAAAGTAATTTAAATCTTGAAAGTTTTCAAGGTTTTGGTTATTAAAATATTGGCGTAAGAAACACGTTGTCTCTAAAGTGTTATCATACAAGTTCGACCTTAGTTTAATACAAATCAGACCAGCTGCTGCAAACATACGCTTGAATTAGACACTTGTTCGTATGGTAACTAATTTATTTTCTGAAAGCTTTTTCTAAACATTTGCCACGATGGTTTTGTTGTTGGAAAAACTCAATTTAATTTTTAATAATATTTGTGAATCCCGTAGGTCATTTTTCAGTATTGCTTTCCACAAAATGTTTATTCATTTTCTGTTAATTTGTACTTTGCAGCTTTTTTTATTGTTAATTCTGACAAAGCTAATATGGACGCAGTTAATCGATCACTGGAAGGGCATGCTTCTGAATCTGAGCTTTAAGTTCAGATCAATCATGTAAAGCAAAGCGTTCAATTAAATTTAATTAATTAATTTTTTTTATCAATAGCTTTTTTGTTTTATTAAATATTTCAGAGAATACGTTGCATATAGCTTAATGGCATTTAAATCATGGAGATGGTGCAAAATATTCGAAAAATATACATCGTTTCATTGATACGTATATATATATAACGAGAACTCCTTTAAGTTCTTTTAATTTTCTTATGAATGTTTTTTGTGCACTAAGTTCATCTAACATAAATGTGATTGTTATATCAGAAACATTGTATCGACACTTTCTTTATAGCAACTTATATTGGGTGCCAGGGCTTTTTACTATAAGTTGAACAATTTAATTGTCCGAAAAGTTTAAATCAGATTCAAGGGCGATTAAACTTATCCTAATTACACTTTCAACTTTACGAAATCTTTTTAGTATTGCAAAACGGCTGCTTGATCTTGAATCTAGATTCAAGGATAGTTGTTTTTTCACCACCTTACCATATGTTTTTGGAGGTTGTCTTTTTTATTGGTAATTTGCGAAACATCACAACTTTTCTTATTTTTGCTATTACAAAACTTATTTCGTCATGCTGAACATGAACAACATCAGATGGTACGGCAACTAATACTGCATAATCTCTTCGTCTTCCAAAGGTCTGTTTCTTAAAAAGATCTATTTCTCCTATATGAATATTGCTGATGCTTTTTATATAAAATATTTATAACCGTTAGCTGAAGGAAGTTTATTTTCTTTTCCTACAATTGACGATAAGCATTAATCAAAGATTCTAATTTTTTCCCAAACTGCAGCATCATCAATTCGTAATTGAATCAATGTTCTATTAAGTTTGAACATTTGAACATGTTAGTCAACAGCGTTAAACATTTATCAGGTGGCAAGAACCAGATTCCAAAAGCAGTATTTGCCATGAACGAACGACCACCATGTATCTTAACGTTTTATTACTTGCGAAAAACTGTTAGAATATTAAGTAGGAATATTTCACTGTATCTTTAGAGTGGTTTCATTCTTGGATTTTTTCATGTCTTAAAATATGTTTGGTTAGGCCCAGTTTATGCTATTTTATATAAAACTAATTACTTTTCTTTAGAATATTATAATTTCAATTAAATAAGCATAAATATAATACTAGTTTCCCACCGCAGCAATTTGTAGTATAGCAAAAATTTGATTTCTCACCGTTTATATTTTATTAAGATAATGTTTCGGTGGGAAACCAAACCTAACTTGACACTATAGAAAAAAGTGATATATCAAAATATCGTACTTGTCAATTTTATATTTGATAGTAGCGTTATAGTTTAAAAAATGAAAATTACAACCCAGAGAAGTTCAAACTAGATTTAGACCAGCCCTGCCACTGTTTTTGAACAGCATAAAATACTTATAAGTTTTATTCTATAACGTCACGAGAACCAAACGTCTACGTTGACTACGTTCTTCTTGTCTTATTACTTTATAATGCTATACTAAACATATTCATATCATAATCAAAAATTAATACATACACTTTAATTTATTAAAGTTCAGAAATGAATCTTACAAGCTAAAAATCACAAGAAAACAAAATGTTTACAAATTCCATAAAATGACATTTCACCTATAAAATAATAATTACGTTTCACACCGTCGATATTATACTTTAGTTGATAAGTATTATATTTACTAGCTAGCAAATGAAAATAGCAAATTTAAAATAATTGTTATGATAGTTTGCTTTCACACCGTTGCTATTATACTTTATTAAACTATACTAGCTAGTAAATTGCTACAGTGGGAAACTAGTATAAGAACCGAAATCGGTAAATAATTATAAATTTACCGGTTTTTTGATAATGTGTTTTTGGTTAACCGATTAACCGGTATTGCAAACCCTATTAGATACAGTGTTTAAATCAAGATCTCATCATAGATGATTAACATTACTGTTAAGGTGTCACACCTATCTCTACAGCGTTACAAGTGTTCAGTTAATCTGGTATTACTCTTTTGTTTTGCGCACTAACTATTTTGGTGCAATACTGATTGACATGGCCTATTATTTTATATGAGGATTGTTTCACCAGATACTTACCGGAAAATGCAACATATGAAAAACGAAGTCAAGTGGTAAACCGATTTTAAACCTCTAACATAGAGTGTTGTCCTTAAAGCTGATAGATATTACGAATATAAATATAGACGTATTAACCTCTACCTCATCCTTTTTTTATAAAATTGAACATCCATAAAATTTAAAGTACCTAGTATATGCTGTTGTCAAAATTATTTAAATGCAAGTCTGTTCACTGTCAAGTGTTCTAACTAGAATATACGTTGGTAGATAGTTGACTTTGCATTGTTGTTTTATTCTGTTGAAATGTTTGACTGGAGTGTTTTTAGTTGAAGACTGCTTGTTAAAGTATTTATCCACAGAGTAACTCTTCGATTTGAGTGGAGCTATTATTATTCTACAAAAGTAGTAAGACTTTTGACTTTCGTCTATATCAAGCTGTGACTAAATTGAAGGACCACTTGTTTTTTGATTATGGTACTAAATTGTATCTTACTCCCTATCACTCTAGCAGTGATATGAAGTAAAATGCCATGATCTCACAATAAAAATAACTCGTTAATAGAATGCTTTGGTGTTAGCTCCAATATTTTCAAAAATCCTCAAAAATCCAAAAAAACTCAAATTATCTCTGCAAAAGTTAATTTAAAACAACTAAGCATCAAACCTAAAACTGACACTTTCTATTAAAACAACATTGTAAACACATGTTTCAACGGAAATCGGTAAAGTTTGTTAGAAAAATATCTCTTGGGTCACCACAAGTCATGATGTGCATTATTCAAAAGATTCAATATTTTACCAATAAACTTTCTTTATTTGTTACATGTGTGTATAAGAGATTAAAAAAAATAATTTAAAATTCATATAAAATTGAACTTTTCACCTCTTTTGATGCATTTTTCAATTAGATGCATGTTTGTGGGTTTTACTATATATTATTTCGTAGAGACGTTAAAATCAATTCACAACTGTGTATGGTCAAAGGATAAGATAGATTGACATTAAAAACCTGATATTTAATTTATACGTTTTTAAAATTTATATTCTTTGTTAATTAAGAACGATCATAAAAAGCCTACAAAATTTTGTGTAACCAATTTAACCCGATTGTTATCAATACGCATAATAAATCGATATTCAATCAAAGTGGTTGGAGATAGATAATATATTATTTATTGAATACAACAAATTAAAATTTCTTTATTTTAATATTCAAATGATTATGCTCATCAAGCAGAATCATCGTGAATGATACAGTATAAAATATTATTATCTCTATCTTTAGAAAATGTTAGAGAGCAACAACCTGTTTTAAAGATAAATTTCGATTATCATATGACCTGAGTATAGTATTTTGTTGTTAAGTTTTTTTTAATTCATATCATGACAAACAATTATCGAATCCAGTTCCGTCAACTTCATTATCATAGAATTAAAAAAAATTAAATTTTGTCATAATATTATATTTTCTCCCCCTTTTTGGTTTCTTCTTTTCTGATTTATAGAAAGATTTTTTTTAAGCAACTATTCTTATTTTGCTTTTTTATACCCTACATCTTCCTATATATCCAGTCAATCCATTCAATAATTTTATTTTAATTAATTTTTCCTGTCTAACAACTTTTTCTAATGTTTTGTCGTTTTTTGTTGTGTCGTAAGCTGATCACACTAAAATAATCATAAAAAATAACAACCGTTAGAAATTGACGAAGTGAATCCATTGTCATTGTTGTCATTATTGTCATAAGAGAAAAAAATGTATCTTAATAGAATTATGACAATGTACAGATAATTGAAAAAGTTTTGGTACAGATAGGAATTTTGTATTGAAATATTTTGCTTTTGCATATACATTACTATAGTTGTCATTGTTGCTAAGCTCTGCATGTATTTGAAGACCAATTCTTAGTGGTTAAATTAGAAGGTATCAAAGCAGCCAGTGTGACCAAAACGACTTTACCTTCGTTGTGCTCATTGCATATTGTGTTTTGGGGTTGAATCCTAAATCCAACATAGAATTTAAGTTATAACCATCAATCTTATGTTCTGGTAAAAGTTCATTAAATTCTATCGTGTGTTCACATCATTTTAGGGTTTCCTGTAAAAACATTACACACTTGAAATTAAAATATCGTCATCGCATTTTTAAATTTTATATTACAATTTAATTTGTTCATTAAGGCAAAAACATACCGTTGAGTGTTTTGTAAATAAATTGAAATGGAAAATTCATTGTTACTTTTTTCTTGTTTATGGATTCTATGACAATTTTTTTTCGTTCTTGAATTAATCTAAAAACAATAAATCGTAATAACAAAGATAAGATTAATTTGTTTGGTTTATGTTAAATCTATTCTATACCTACCAACTAATAATTTATTGTATCACTTTTATTGTTGCGTTTTGTAGTAGGAGGTTTGTCTGGTAGACAATGAAGTCCTACCAGTTGGTCTTGCACGCCAATAACCCTGCCGCTAGCTCATTTGAGCGAAGTTTCTATTGACCATCCTCTACACTCAAGAAAATTTTAAACACAAAAACAAATCGCGTGCCTCCAAGCATCACCCAGTTTCTGCAAAAGGGAGAACTGCCATGTCAAAACTCTCCTAATCTCAACTAGGTTAACAATAAACAAATCATGGTTATTTATGATCACTTATAAAAAGAAATATATAACCCATCCACAGAAGATTAAATTAAACATAGGAATATAAACAATAATACCTATATCGAGGTCTTGCTAAGTGCTGCCTAACTCCCCTACTCCAGAACGGTGACTTCCTAACAACCTGCGCTTACTCAAAATCTCATACGTTGATATTTGCCTTTATAACAATCAGCACTGCATCCTTATATACTTTCTAATGATCTTCTTGATCCAAATAATAACAACTTAATTCACTCAATGTTTTTGTTTACTTTATTTCATTTTATTTCGTTTTTTTCCATTTAATTTAATCACCTTTACTATTGCAAGTACATTTTTCTTTTCAAATTTTTTTAACTCATTAATTTAACTAATAATTATTCGAACTTAATTCGAAATTCTCTAATTTAAAATTTTGCACCAATTTTACACTATCCCTTTGAAATGTTTCTAAATAACTTTCACTGGTCGACAAGACCAACTCAAAAAAACTTTACTTTTTCAAAAACAAACTCACTAACTTACATTCTTAGGATTTTAAATTTGAAATCTTTAATATTCTCAAACTTGCCACTGATCAAACCAACTCAACTCTACATCCCAAAAAAAAACTCACAAGCCTCATTCTCTCAATATTCCAAAACTAGCTAACTAATATTTTTTCTATATTTTGGGCACGAGCTAAAACGTAAAAAAAATGTACCCGGTCAGCATAATTTTCTTTAACCGTTAAACGGTTCGATTCTGCAAATTATTCTATTTTAATTTTCATAATTATGAATTATGAAAAAAAAGTTATGAATGAAAATTAGAAAAAGAAAATAAGTTGATACGTTGCTTCCGAAAGAGTCAAATTTTAGAAATATTTTAAATGATTGTGTTCTTACACACAATTGAGTTGAGAAGTATAGTGACCTTAAAAATCTCTATAGTATATTACTATAGGTAAAGAGGACGGAGATGGAAGCACAACTCACAGGGAATATCTTGCCCATTACAGGACAGGACGAAAGAATGAACTCCAGCTGACTACATTCATCCTGAGAATCTTAGAAAAAATCAATAATTGAAATGAGAGCCGGCCTCGAACCCGAACCCCGAGAAGGACTCTCAGGCTCTACCGACTGAACGGCTAGCTAGACAAAAAAATTGAGGCCAAGAACTGAATGAAGATAAGAAAATACATACATATACAAAACAGTACATATATAAAACACAGGAGTTTTCCGATAATAGGAAGTCAATGAAAACGAGAGAAAATATGGTATCTTTTGACGCACGTCTTTGGAATGGTATATTTCACGTCGTCCGGAAATAAGGTCCTCCAGCTCGTATGAGGCGTTACCAGCCAACCGAATTATTTTGACTTTAACAAATTTGGGGAATAATTTGCACTTAAACCGATGTTTCGACGAAAGACGATATCACCAGGGACTAAAGCACGCTTCCGGGCACGCAAATTGTAGCGAGCTGTGTTTTTCAAAAAGGCTTCATCGGTCAGCTCTCGAATTCTGGTGCGAATCGTTGATAGTTGATCTGCACGATCAAGGCGTTCCCCACTCTCGTACAGATAACTCAAGCGTCGGAGTAAAGAATAGAACGTACCATGTGTGATCATGGGTAGCCCAAAAGAGGCATAATAGGGCGAACATCCTAAAGTTTGATGTACCGAACATCGAAAAGCACAAGCAATCTCACTAAGATGCACGTCCCACCGAGTATGGTCTTCGGTCAAGTACGTACGTAATCCGACGATGACACTTCTATTAACTCGCTCGGACGCATTAGCTTGCGGAGAGTATAAAGCTGTAAAGGTATGGTGAACCCCATACCTTGAAATGGACGTTTTAAACAATCTAGATTTAAACTGTGACCCATTGTCTAAGACAATTGTTTCAGGACAACCAAAAACATGGAACACATTGGTTTCTAGCAGTTTACAGATAGGCTCGGCGGTGAGTTTCCGAAAAGGAAAAATAAACGGGAACTTAGTGAGGTGGTCTAGTAGTCTAAGACAATCAAAATTGCTGTATGACCGGACTTAGTTCGGGGGTAAGGATCGATTATATCAATGTATAACCGTTGGCCGAGTTTTTCAGATTCAAGTGACGTCACCATAGGAGCACGAAGCACGGTGTTAGGTGCTCTTACACCGGGAAGAGAACCATTGGAGTCAGTGACTATCTTTACCAATTTAAGGTAAATGTCACTGAGGAAAGTAGGGAATTTCAAATCAAGATTAAAATTTTCAATTTTGTCCTCGGTAACCGCATCGATGGAGAACATTCGCGAAAGAGCATCTGGAACCCCGTTTAGCTTACCACGCCGATGCTCAATCTCATAAGTGAATCCTTGCTGCTTCAAGCTAAATCGGGCCAGACGACCTGACAGATCTTTCTGCTGTATTAACCACTTTATAGAAGCGTGATCAGTACTGATCTTAAAAGAGTGACCCTCGTTGAACGCGCGAAATTTCTTGATACCTAAGATTGCAACAAGGCACTTGTTTTCGCTGACGGAGTAATTTTGTTGAACTGAGTTTAGTTTCTTCGACATATAGGCTATAGGATGTTCACTACTCTTTTTGTCCAATTGTACCAGTACACAGCCCACACCATCATTATTCGCGTCGCATTGTAGGATAAACGGCTCAGAATAGTTCGGATTCACCAGAAAAGCAGCCAAATTCTGTAGCTGTGAAGCGGGGAAGTGTTAAAAAGTTTTTCGTTTCTTTTCATTGAAAAACTTATCACTTCACTGCTTCACAGTTACAGATTTTGGCGTCTGGTGCCGAAGTCAATGCTTTCTTTAACGAGTTAAAGACCACATCAGCTTCGGGAGTCCACACTAATTTGTTATTAGATTTTTTTAACAAATCGGATATTGGTGCCGTTAATGAGGCGAACGCAGAAATAAACCGACGGTAATAGCCAGCTATGCCTAAAAATCTTCTAATCTGTTTCACCGTGGTTGGTACGGGAAACTCAGGAATTTCGACGGTTTTATCTTCATCAATTTTCAATACACCTCTACCGACTACGTATCCCAAGTATTTCACTTCCGGGATTAAGAAATTACTCTTCTCAACATTGATCGTCAAGTTTGCATGTCGTAGACACTTGGCGACGTCTTTCAATATATCGATATGGTTTAAAAAGGTGTCAGTAACAATTAAAAGATCATCTAAATATACAAAGACACAAGACCTTAAATGGGGTGGGATAACTTGATCCATTAATTTTGTCATGGTCTGAGGTGCATTGCACAGTCCGAAGGGCATCCTTACGAAATGGTACAATGTCCGACCAGGTACGGTGAACGCAGTTTTCTCTCTAGACGATTTTTCGAGAGGCAGAAGGCATCTTTCAAATCCAAGCTGGAGATGAAATTGGCTTGAGGTAAGCGACTTAGAATTCCATCTATTTGTGGAAGGGGGTATGCATCTTTCTTGGTGACGGTATCAACCTTACGGGAGTCCAAAGATAAACGAACCTTACCAGTTTTGCGTACTAGGACTACTGGCGAGCTCCACGGGCTGGAACTTACTTCGATGACACCCAGCGCCAGCATACGGTCCAGCTCATCTCCCATTATTGTCTTTATCGCTGGTAATATGGTGATATCGATGGTATATGGGGGATCCTGAAGCTGTTCATCTTCGTCGGAAGTGAGATTTGTGGAAATTGATTCAATTGAATCTAAAGAAGATGCAAAAAGACTAGATCTAATAGTTTGAACTTTTTAAAAAAATCAATACCCAGATATAAATCCTGGGTAAGAGAAGGAATAACATAGATATCAAGGGACTTACTACGGTCCTTAAATGAAATTTTAGTAGTGAGACAGCCAATAACTTTTTGGCTGGTACCATCTGCAGTTTTGATTTTGGCTGTAGAGCGATTAAGAAGATGGGGAGTTTGAACCATTTCTTGTGTGAACGCACCACCGATGACACTGATAGACTCTCCACTGTCTAGCAGTCCAATCCGGGTTTGATTCAATAATTTGACCTTGGCATGATACATTAAATCATTTAAAAGTAAAAATTGCAGAGATTGTTTTAGAACGAAATGATTTACGAATACGCCAAAAACGACGCATTCGAAGAGTGGGTCTCGATGGAGATTTGGTATTTACAATGGCATCAATAAATATTCGGGACCTGGCAGCTAAGTAATCTTGAAGTCGCTGCTTATGTGACTTAAAATGCAAGACATGTGGAGTTGTAACGCTACTTGGATCTCGTTTGAGGACGGTTGTTGCCGGTTTATTTTCCGTTGTGGTTGTCGAAAGTTTAACAACGGTTGATTTTACAGAAGAAGCGGTTTCTACCACAGTTGGGATAGAAAATATGGTAGATCTGGCATTTGTTGGGTAGAGCAATGGGCACATGCGTATTTATGATTTTGGATGCCTGTTACATAAATTTAGTAGCTCGCAATAATGGGTATCGTTTTAAAATCAATGATTTTTTACTTAGAAACCATTTTCATTTCAAATTAACACATTTTGAAAAATTTTTTAAATACATTATTAAAAAAAGTCAGACAAGTGCGAATAAAATTCGCTCATCAAGGGTTCCGTGAATGTAAAAGAACACAATATCAAAAATTATTGACAAAAAGTTGTGTTGTAATGTCGTTATATTTTCAGACCATAGACACATAACAAAATAAATGTTAAATTGTAAATGTCAATAGTAAATTACAATCAAATCTACATTGATCAAAAATGGCAAAAAAAATGTTAATTCAGGTTAAATATTATCCATAGATGTTTTTGGTAACTTAAAAAAGATTCAATTACACCAGCTTGTAAATGGATTAAATTTGATTATTTTTTCGGTCAATCGAGTGTTGAAATTTAGGGGGGTGGAAAGGTTACATACTAAAAATATTTTTTTTTTAATAACACAAAAACTCTGCATTGCAAAATTCGAAAAAAATTGTAACATACCTTAAATTAAGTGCTCTTTCATATGACATCCCACTCATTTGGGTCAAAAATGGATTTTTTCCCTCCCCACACCCATCCCATAAACACACAGAAATATAATTATTTGAGTCTTCGATATGATTTTCATTCAAAATTTACCAATATTCCTGTCTCTGTGAATATTTTCAAATTTTTCAGTCAGTCATCGTCAAAACGTAGGCGGTGGCACGATCTGAATTTCGCCCTTTCTTATCCATAACTTAAAAACTGTGCTGTAGTTTTCATACAAAACCTACCAAACTTCCTAACTCTGTGAAATTTTCCAAATTTTTCTGTCATTTATTGTCGAAACGTATGGAGGGGGGGGGGGGAGGGTCTGAATTTTGTACTTTTTCGACAATAACTCAAAAACTGGGCACCGCAAAATTCTAAAAAAAACTGCAACGAATTCTAAATTAGATGCTCTTTCAAATGACACCCCACTCGCTTGGGTAAAAAAAAGTTTTTTTTACCCCCTCTACCCTGGCCCTCTAAACACACAGAAATATAATTATTAGAGACTTCGCTATAGTTTTCGTACAAAATTTAGCAAACTTCCTAACTCTGTGAATTTTTACAAATTTTTCTGTCAATCAGTGTCGAAACGTATGGGGGGGAATGGTCTGGATTTTGCACTTTTTTGACAATAACTCAAAAACTGGCCACCGCAAGATTCTAAAAAAAATTGCAACGAATTTTAAATTATGTTTTCTATCAAATGACACCCCACTCGCTTGGGTCAAAAAAGTTTTTTTTTACCCCCTCTACCGCGGTCCTCTAAACACACAGAAATATAATTATTGGAGACTTCGCTATAGTTTTCGTACAAAATTTAGCAAATTTCCTAACTCTGTGAATTTTTACAAATTTTTCTGTCAATCAGTGTCGAAACGTATGGGGGGGAACGGTCTGAATTTTGCACTTTTTTGACAATAACTCAAAAACTGGCCACCGCGAAATTCTAAAAAAAACTGCAAAGAATTCCAAATTAGATGCTCTTTCAAATGACACCCCATTCGTTTGGGTAAAAAAAAGTTTTTTTTTACTCCCTCTACCCCGGTCCTCTAAACACACAGAAATATAATTATTGGAGACTTTGCTATAGTTTTCGTACAAAATTTAGCGAATTTCCTAGCTCTGTGAATTTTTACAAATTTTTCTGTCAATCAGTGTCGAAACGTAGGGGGGGGGGGCGGTCTAAATTCGCACTTTTTTTACTATAACTCAAAAACTGGACATCGCAAAATTCTAAAAAAAATTGCTTTGTTTTTTAAATTTAAGTGCTCTTTCAAATGACACCCCACTTGACCACATTTTAAATAGTGTTTTTGCCCCTCCTCATTTCCACCCCCTTAATAAACCTAAGTATGGAAATATGACACTTTTTAAAACGTACTAATTTTTCTATCATTCCAAGTACATTTGAAAATTTTCGATCAGATAGGTTCGGAGCTAATCGAGCTAAGAAAACGCGAAAAAACGTCATTATTCAAAATTATACAAAAAATGGTGAAGTGTAAAATTCCAAAATAAATTTTTATGGAATACTGAAATGAAGCCCTTTCATATGATACCCTACTTGAATCTATAAAAAAATGTATTTTCTCAAAGGTCTCACATCGCAGCCCTGTAAACCAAACGAAAACCACTTTAGTTTTATTTGTATCTGTCACTTCATGTGGACAGATTAGTTTTATACGCATACCAAATTTCAAGTCCATAGCATTTATAGTTTACGAGATAATCGATATAATGTGAAAAACACGTTTTACTCTCACCAATAATGTTCCGTATAAAAAACGGAACCCTAAAAAATACATTCTAAAATATGGCTTCAACATCTTTTATACCATTTAACAGTTACGCATTTTGGGCGAGGTAACGCTTTGCAATCTCTTAGTTGTTTTACGTATGAGATGATTGCTCAACAAATTTACAATAATGTAGTTTTCTACCTTGATTAGCAGTCTCTGAAGCTTTTGATCAGAATATAGTTCTCGCGGTTTAAAGTTGCAAGTTCTACAACCCATAAATTTTTCAATTGCGATAACAAATTTATAGTCCAACATGAAAATCTATTGTTAACTGCCTAGAGTAAAACGTATTATTTGAACGTATTATTTGTTTTATTCAGAGTTTCAAAATCGATATCCCCTTTTTATATCTTTTGACAGGGTCATCTTCAATTTTCATAAACAAATTGTATAAATAAAAATAACAATTTGAACACATATTTTTTTCTTATTTAAATATTGCCGATAGAGTGCAAGTATATATAACAGTGTTTAAAACGCTCCTAATATCACTCCTTCACTCCATACTTTCGGAGCGAGTGATAATAAAAAAATTTATCATATCAAATCACAGGAGCGAAAAAATAAAAATTTCTTTCTTGCTCCTAAATTAAAATTAATATTTTCTTTCAAATGAACATACATTTCAATCTTTTTTTTTAAAATTTGATAGTTTCCTTCATAAGGATAACAAAGAAAAGAAAAAAAGAATACATTCGTTCTGTACGAATATTTTTAGAGTTACTTCCTATATTATCACCTTTGTTTTGATGTACAAACAAAAAATATTTCTCTTAAAATAAAAATGAAATTTCTTTTTCTTCCAATATATTGTTAGTTAAGAAGACTTTTAATAATTTAATTGAGTGATTTGATTTTGCAATGAATAATATAAGTTTTACTAAAGTGAAATTATGAGGCCGTTCTTTTTATAAATTACTAGCTGGACCCGGCCACGCGTTGCAGTGGCTTAGTTTGGTTGAATATAAGAAATAAAGAAAACAAAACACTCACCTTTCTAATATGTTTTATTTTATAATACTTGAGGGTATTCAATGTTTTTTGTTGATCCATTGACTGTGTGGATATAGAGATTGCCTGGTTGGCCAACTCTAGAACACGCAACATATAATTGTCCATGTGAGAAACAATCGTTATCTAGATCTAAACCACATATTTCCAATTTTTGGCCCTGAGCTTTGTTGATGGTGATTGCAAATGCCAATCGAATTGGGAATTGCAGTCTATTAAATTGAAATGGCATATCCGTTGGTATCATGGGTATGCGAGGAATGAGGACATCTTCGCTTTTGAAAGGTCCATTCAAGATTGTTGCTTCTACTACGTTGCTCAATAATTTTTTTACTGTGAGTCGCGTGCCGTTGCAAAGTTTTGGCTGATTGATATTACGCAACATGATGATTGGCACGCTGATTTTTAATTGTAGTACATGTGGTGGCACCCCTGGTAGATCAAGTGAATTCAAAAATTCTGTTGGATAGCTAACTGCTTCATCTGCTTCCATGACAGTGTCTACGGACTTGTAGACAGAAGTAAATTGTTAAGTTCATTGACGTTTTTGTTTTTGGCCGCAAGAATGATTCGTTCACTCAGCCAATCGTGATTCTTATGATTAATTTGAATATCAGGAAATACTTTTTCAATTAATTCCTCTTTTGATGACACTAAATTGCAGAAGTTATGAGGCAATAAAATTCGTCCTGTTGTTAAATCAACCGGCACCTTTCCGTCACCAATTCTCAGAAATTTATATGAGAATATCTCAGCTGATTTATCTTTTTGGAGGAAAACACGCATGTTTGTCGATAATTTTAACCTTTTCACGTATCGCTACAAAGTAGAATATTTCAAGCAAGCATTTTTTCATCTGCTGGTGTTGATCGGGGAACTACAGCTAATGTTTGTCTGAAATCTCCTGCAAGCAATATTAATGCATTCCCAAATGGTCTGGTATTTCCACGCAAATCTTGCAATGATCGATCAAGCGCTTAAAGTGATTTTTTGTGCGTCATTGTGCATTCATCCCAAATGATTAGTTTACATTTCTGCAATACTTTTCCCATTCCCCATCCTTTGGAAAGGTTGCATGTGGGCGTTTCAATGAATTGCATGTTTAATGGCAATTTCAAAGCGGAATGAGCTGTTCTTCCATCTGGTAGCAATGTCGCAGCTATGCAGGACGACGCAAGAGCTAAAGATATGCTATTTTACGATCGAATTACTGCTAGAATCGTTTAAGAATCGTTTTAGAAACGTTTTGCCAGTTCCTCCTGGAGCATCCAAGAAAAAGATTCCTCCAACCCCGTTATCAACATTTTGCATTAGTTGATCGTAAACTGTTTTTTGTACAAACGTTAGCTTCGGAATATTTGATTGCACATACGACAATTACTTCTGTAATCCTTTTATTTATTTATGATGGATGATAGCATGCAAATTCGTATTGATGTTATCAGCATTCAATGGTATTGCTACACTCGAATCACCTAAATTTAATGTTTTTAAGTACTCAGAAATACAGCTAAACTTACCATCTGATTCATTGGCACTTTCATAAAAATCAATAAGCGCAAGTTGTTAGTTAGTTAGTTATTCGTGCACAGTACTGTTTTATATATTTAAATTTCCTTCAAAATGGTAAGTTTTCTGTAGCCAAATGCTTTAATTTATAACAATCACATATAATATGCAGATCAGCTATTTCACTTATAATACTAAGAATAGATAATTAGTAACAGAAGTTATTTAAAAAAAACAGATGTTTAACGGTGAATTGAATCCAAAATTGCTTAAACAATGGTTCACCACCTGATCGTGCGATATAGTAAAAGTAAAGATATTCACATATATTATAGAGCAATGTAAATTCAAAATTTTATTAAGAGTTTAGCAATGGATCTAACCATTATGTAGTTTAGAATTCTAAGACACTAGAAATGAATGTATTCAATTGAATAGAATGAAAAATTGCTTTGAAAAGTGAAAGATCCGTAACAAAAGTTTTATCTCAATTTCGGTCGGTTCGGGGAATCGAACCGGCGTCCCTCTGATCAAAGTTTATATGGTTAACCAATCCCAATTTAACCAACTCGACCAGCGACGAGATAAAATTTTGTTTTTGGACGATCGACTTAACATCACAATTATTTAATTCATTTTTAATGTCAATTTTTTGTCTTATTTATTTATTCTACGAACACGTTTTACCGTTCTTCATGCCTCAACTAAGTTGACATTGAATGAAGAACATTATGGATCTACGAATATGGGAGACAAATCCCAACTAGTGGAGAATGGCCACTAACCAATTTAAATTCAAGATTTTATTAAGATTAATTAATCAAGTACTTTCGGAGATTACCTATTTTGAACAAACGAACATTTACATTTTTATTTATATAGAAGATAGAAGATAGATACAAGATTAATTATTATCATTTTAAAATTTTTGTGTTAATTTTCTTGTTCCGTTGATCACAGTCTGAAGAAGTGAAGTGCTGGATCTAACGTTCAAATACAGATAAATATCCCTCCTTTTGTGATCATTCATCACCACCGGTCTAATCAATGTCATGTATAAGTATAACTTGAATTTGGTGTTAGTTGACATATGGTGATCCAAGGAGAGGTTTATTTGAAAAGAAAGTTCGATGGTCTGGAGTGATTCTAGTCTTGTGGTTGACTTGCAGCCGCCATACTTGTCTGCTATTTTGAATTTTCCAAAAAGGCCATCGTTAAAATTAAACTAGAGTGTTATAGCTAAAAAATGAACCTAACTGGAATTTTATAGGTTGCTCCAATTTTTGAATAGAAGGGGGGGGGGGGGGGTGGCCGACTTGACAGAGAATTTATCAGCAAAGACGAAATGTGGTGAATTAGGCAATATTCTACAAATACAATATGAATGCGCATTCTTCTGAAGAAATGAAATCATACTTCTTCTAGTTTGCGACATTTTCCCTTCCCAACCAAGAAACTTCCTTCGCTCACCCATTCAGAGTTCTCAAACTAAATACATTGACATTTTAGCGTAATTTTTGCATCTTCAACATTCTTTACCTTCTTTGGTTTTCCTGATAATTTTAATACACAACTTTGTAAGTCAATGTCCACGAATTCCTCAAAGAAATATAAATCAATATGATCTAACATGAACTTCATCTAGATGTATAAAGTTTTACTAATTATGCCCTTCACTATCGATTATAGAACATCAAAATTATTTTTCTAGTTCAATTACATATCTAAATAATTTAGCCTCAATTGCATTACTAATTGATTCAGTCTAATAATTAACCAAAATCAAATACGCATCTAAATATAGACATTTTCATTTAATTTTTTTGTCAAGGCATGCAAAAATATTCTTTCTTATCTTTTTAATTTGATGTTTTTCTAATTCAATTATGTAAGTATTGTTATGAAAACAAAGAGAAAAGAAAGTAACAGAAAGACAAAAATATAAGATGCGTAAGATAAAAAAAAGTTTTACTTCTCTTCTGCTACGTAAATTATAAAAATAAAAATATGATCGTTTCTAAAGGAGTGAAATTTAAAAAAATAAAATATCGCTCCTAAAAGTAAAGCAGTAAAAGAAATTAAAAAAATTTTATCATGTGAGTAAAATTTTTATGAAATGCAAATAGCGCTCAAATAGAATAAAATTGTAAACTCTGATATATAACAAAAATCATTATAACCTTGATGCTTCAAAAAAAATCAGGTGTGCCGATGATTATTGTTGATATTTAGAGTTTTCACATTCGCATCTCTCTTGTTTTTGTTTTTTTATATTAAAACAAAGGAAAACGATAATATTATTTGGGTATGGATAATGAATACATAACAATAATGAATTCAGAAAATCATATATTTGAAAGGGCGATCAAGAGGTTCTCTGTATGTGATCTGTTAAATGTAAAGTTATGATAATGCAAAACATGCGGTTTGTTAGTTCAAGGATGGAAATTATAGGATGAATTAACGAGAAGTCAGTCTTTGTTGTTAATGCAGATTTTTTGTCTGTCTGAACTGTCAAGCCCTTACTTCCAGATAATACACCCTATACCGACCCTCAATCGTTCTGCATTTAACAGAATTCTTCTGCAAACAGCCATGTTAGCAAATTGTGGTAAATAAAAATGATAACTTAATTTTTTTTAATAATGACATATAATTTTATGTTCCATATGATTTTCCACTGACATAGGTTATAGTGAAAAGGATTATACAAAATTTAAGGTTATGTTTATTTTAATTTTAGTAGACTACCAATTTTATTTGATTACAAGACATTCCACTTAAAATACAGAATATTAAAATTTGTATGGAATGTCTTGTCTATAAATTACCATCAAATCAAATTAAAATAATTTATTTAAAACTCGAAGAAAGAAATGTCCATGATTTAATGCCTTTTATTTGGAAATATACGAAAAATTTTAATAAATTTTTTAAATTCATTTAGTATCAACACCGTTTGTTATCATTGAAAATTTTAGTCTTCCGCAATTAAAATCAAGTTTTGTTAGAATTGCATTTTCGGTATTCTTTCTGGAGAAGAAGATTTGTTTTTGTATTAAACGTCTATTAGTTTTTTATTGTTTTACTTTCTTTTTGAGTTAAACATCAATCAATATCTTTAAATCTGCTCATAAACATGTGTTTTTAATGGCTGATTTAAGAAATTATAAGACCAAACTTTAGATATCGTAAGCTTATAACCTATAATTCTTATTAACTAATCAACGATATTTTTCAATATTTCGATCAAAATGTTTTTAAACATTATGATAATATAATTCTTGAAGACTGATTTTAAATTTAAAACCAAAGCAAATAAAACTATTTTAATGACTATTAAGATAATTTTAATTACATCGATTCCTCAAATCATTAAAGTTTGATTGGGTTTTGATGGCAGTTTGTGTGTTAATTAAGAAATAACACCAGAATATTTTATTAAACATAAAAAGTAGTATTGACTAAACTTTTGTTTACATCAAATATGATGGACTGATGAGATCAACTCTTATTTTATAAATTATTTTTTATTTTGATAATATTTAGCAATTGAAGTATACGTATCATACGGGTGTCAGACTTATGTTGATGATAGTGCAATAGTGTGGAAATTTATGGGTGACACCAAACAAATTAAAGTAATGAAAAATTAATTATCCCAATAGATGTTTCAGCAAAAATAACTTTTATCAAGTTTGGCATTTATTGTGTGCGTTATATGCATACATCAAAATACCACAAAAATCCAAAACAAACTATTAACTAACCGCCATGTGAATTTATTTCCGTTTAATTCGTTATTCTAGAGGAAGCGATTTTTAAAATGTTCGGCGTATATTATTTTTATACAACGTTACTACTGTTTTTATATACATACTACTGTTGATGTAAGTATAGTATATACCTTTCGAAATACGTTCATAGTAAAACGTTTTCTATATTTATTATTAAAATTTAAAATATTTTGTTATAGTTTTAAACAACCAAAAATAAAAATGTGGAGCACGAATTCTAGACTTCAGTTCTAATCAAAAGACATGCCTGACGACGAACCTTCCTACATTATCGATATTTAGAGTTCATCGATAGGAAAGTAGATATTATTCAAAATCATTAAAAATATTTGAAGTACTTTTAAAACGAAAAAAATAATCCAAATTTAAATTATAGCTTATATATTGCTTATATATTAGCTTAAAAATGACCAACATTTTTAACAAAAGACCTAAGCAGACGATGAACTTGAACTTATTATATATTTTTTATAATTTTACAATAAAAGTAAATAAATCAGTCCCACAAGTCAGAATTCAAACTATTCTTTCTAATTTCTGTTGTCCCTTACACTGAACAAAACTAATAAATTAATTGTCATATTTTTTTCTACATACAACCCACATAAAATTTTGTATGTTTTTAACATTTCTGCACAAACACGAATATCAAATTCAATATATTATAATTTATCGAAAAAATTTGTTTTTTAAAAGAAATTTTAATGTAAAATATATTTATAGATACAAATTTAATGGTATAAGATTAAAAAAAAATAAAAGTCGTTGTACATTGAATGGCATACAAAAGATATTCGATTTGTTGACACTTTTTGGTAGATCATTAAAATAATATTTATAAAAATTAACGAATGAAATGCAAAATTCTAAGAATGAAATGAATAAAAAACAAATTGCGTAAGGCAGTAAATAAAATCAGAATATTTGTATATGTATATAAAAAAACAATTCATTGAATTGAAAATAAGACAACAAGTTGAATATTAATAAACTTATACTTCAATAAAAAAAAAATGAACGACAAAAACCAATTTTGTAAATGGCTTAGTAAAGAAAATGTTGGTTGGTATAAAGAATTTATTTTTCAAACTTCTTTTTAAATTAAATCATCAGTGAAGTGTAAAAGTAAATTTGATTTTTACCGTTAGTCAAAGAAACGTAAACATGCGATTTTTATATTGAAATAAAATAAAATTTGTTTTTGTTTTTGCGTTTTAACATGACTTTGAATTAAATAATATAAAATACATAAATAAATAAATTTTAAAGGTAGATAGATATATTATGAATAAATAAATCAATGTTGAATAAGAAATAAAGTAATCTTAAAATGCATTTGAACGATATCGTCCAAGCAAAAAAAAAGTGTTTGTCAAGGTAGGATATGTTTTCTAAAAATGTACAGGACCCTCTGATTCTTGGTACCCTTAACTTGCTCGCTTTATCCACATCCTTACTTGAGATATTATTCTAGATGTTTTGAATATGCTAGTGAAAATTAAAGATTTCTTGGGAATAAATGAAATAAATAAAAGATGAAATGAATTTGATAAATTTGATAAATTGTTTTGATAGGTAGGATTTGAATCATTTGAAAGTATTTTAACGAATATTGTCCTATGATTTTTCGTATTCCTTTCACCAAGAGGAACTAACAGTAAAGTAGTGAGAATTGAAGTTGGAGTATCTGAGCTCCATTTTCAAAAAGATTTTTTGCTTCATCAAAATAGCCTTTGACAAGTTTTAAATGATGTGGGACTTGTTAGTCAGCGTGATTATATTATAGTTTGCTTGATTATAGTTTGTCAGCCTTATACTTGCCGTTTCTCATATACCTTTAAATGAATCTCCAAAACGTGTCCTAGTTCTAATATTTCATCAAATCTTAGAAGGTTAATTGTAGGTAAATAAATTGCTTTTCACAGTATAATAAATTTTACTCTACCTTCACCAGAAGATCTACTTTGAATATGATCTTAGTAACAGGAATCATGTATATCCTAATAATATATTTTGATATTATTATTGTTTGTTGGCTGAATATATGTTGGTTTTATACTTCTGCCTGATCGTTGTTGTTATTGTTAATTCTCGTTGTTCATGTTTTATATGATTATAAAACATGAACAACGAGAATTAACAATATTTTGATATGTTTTTCCGTTTCCTAATAACCTATTTTGGTATGTCTAGCTACGAAAACTACTATAGTTAAAACGAGTTGCGTAATGCTACATAGCGAAACGAAACGTCATAGTAAATAAATAGTAAATAATCTAAACTTGAATCATTACCAAAATATGCATAACCCAAAACCACAAACCCACAAACCCATCAAGATCAAAACTTATTTTTACAATTTTCTTATTTAAAAATTGATTTTTATAAACAATTTCAATTATAACTGTAAACCAGTGAAAATAAATCACAAACACAAAATCATTAAATACTTTCAATCTCTTAAAAATAATCTTTAAGTTTTTTTTGTAACCAAAACAATATCAAATCCGTCTCATAAGAAATATACAGAAAAGAATAAAATTCTTAAGCTTACGTCATGTTTTTTGAAGTCGTTTCAATTTCATTTGTTTGTTTTTTATTCGTTTCTCTTCAAAAAAACTACAAAAACTTATTTAAAATAAAAATCCGTTAAACAATAAAATTTCATCGATCGCATTTTGTTAATAGATTAAACCTCTATAGCCGGCATAATTTGATCGCGATTTTTTTTTTATGTTTCATAAATTCATTATCAAATGCTAGAGCACAAACACCACTCCTGTGTTACATTAAATTTTTATATAGTCATAACTTTTTTGTTTTTGCAATAACTAAAATACGAAAGAATTGATCGCGAATCGCAAGTAAAAGAAATATAAATCCACGACACGATATTTGTTTTTTTTTATTTATTATTAATTATAATAAGAAAACAAAACAAAAATATTACAGATCATGATGTGATCTTCAAGTATTTGATGAAAAAAAAAACGAGCGAAAAAAATATGACGTAACGTATAAAATAATTTCTTGAGAGTGAATTAGCCAACAAAATTTTTTCTTTTCTTTTCTTTTGATTTCTTAAATAAGGTACTGGGCAAACGGTAAATCGAAGGTCGTTTAAAAAAAAATATGTTAAACAAATTTATTTATATTTCTTATAATTTTGTTATTGTGTTTTTTAATATGTGGTTTTGGTAACTTGTTGTTGGATTATTTCTTTTTCTTTTTATTTGTTTGTTGATGAAATGATAGTTTTTCAGGTCAGAGGTAGATAAACTTTTGTTTTATTTATATTTATTTATTAGTTTGTTTGTTTTATTTGTATTTCTAAGAGGTAGTTATTGAAAGATTTAGAATATAATTCCATGATAGTTAATTTGTCAAACATGTGTTTGAATAACGAATTTTTAATATATATCTTGGTTTAAACCTGTAATTAAAATAGATGTGACATTAAGTAATGAATAGCAAAATTAATGTGAATAGTTATAAGAAGCTTACTTTGGAAATGAAATTGTGATATGTCAGGTTTTTTTATGGTTTTTTTTCTCGATGTCATGAAAATTGTAAGTATCCATGTCGAATGGGTATTAGCGGTAAGACTTTGAATCGATTTGTTTTTCCTTCACTGCACAATTTGAATAAGTTTGTTGTACAAAAACATTTACCGTTTATTCAACAATCAAATGATTTATTATTTTAAAAATCTTTCGAGTTTGCGATCGAATTGGTCAATAGTGGTCTGTTTGAAAAAAAAAACTGATAGGAGAACATACAGTTTGAACTAAGCAGAACTCTTTTTTGAATCTTACTACTAACTAATTGTATTTTGGTTAAGAGTTAGAGCTGGCAAGAGTTAATTTAATTTTCATCCTTCTTGAATGATATATTTGTCCTTTTCAAGACAAATTCTACATGTATGAATGTAAAATAAAATTGTTTTCTTCTAGTAGCTCCTCATTATTTGCCCAACTGGTCGATTTAGACTTAACAAAAACGTGGTGTAAAAACTCCACGTCTAAAATGAACTCTTTTCAACTGCCTTTGTTCTTCCATTAATAACTAATAAGTGGCCCTCTTATTGGTTCACCATTGTTATATAATGTTATTTTATTAGGCCAAACGCTAAATGTGATTTAAATTAATTATATATTGTCGAGCTGATTATTTATGTATATGTACTTAGAAACTTCATTTTTCTTCACGGATCTTGAAATTTGTTGATTCTCGTTACGGGAAATACATAAGACAAAAAAAATCACAAACAAGCGATGCAAATAAAAAAAAGTCAGACAAGTGCGAATAAAATTCGCTCTCCAAGGGTTTCATGAATGTAAAAGAACACAATATCAAAAATAATTGACAAAAAGTTGTGTTGTAATGTTTTTATATTGCCAGACCATAGACGCATAACAAAATATATGTTTAATTGTAAATTTCAATAATAAAGTACAATTACCTCACCACCCGAGCAAGAAAAAGCTAAAGGGCAAAGCCTAAGCCATGACCACGCCATAACTTTTGGGGGTTGGCTCAGGATTAAGATTTTCAAACGGCCAAACATGGGTCAAGCTTGGACTGATGTTCGGTGCCAAATCGGGTAAACCAGGCTTGGGCCAAATCTGACAAATAAGATTTGGGCCAGGTATACCAAACCACCAATGTTCATGTTAACAATGCATTAGACTGGTTAATAACGCATAATATAATAAACTGAACCTTGGTTCAGTCTAGTCATTTACAGCTGGCCTAGACCTGGCCCAAAGCTAACTAGCCAAGGTTTGACTTGTCAATACTGGCCCGAGGCCTCAGGGGCTACATATTAAAAATATATTTTTACAATAACTCAAAAACTGTGCATCGCAAAATTTTAAAATAAAATAGCAATGTTTCTTAAATTAAGTGCTCCTTCATATGACACCCCACTTATGTGGGCCAAAAATGGTTTTTTTAGTTTTTACTCTCCCCACACTCATCCCCTAAACACACAGAAATATAATTATTTGAGACTTCGCTATAATTTTCAATAAAAATTTACCAAACTAGTTAGCTAGGATCTGCAAGTTTTTACAAATTTTTCTGTCAATCAGGGTTGAAACGTAGGGGGGGGGGGAGTAACGGTCTGAAAGTTGCGCTTTTTTGATAAAAACTCAAAAACTGTGATTGATTTCTAAATTAGGTGCTCGTTCAAATAATACCCCACTCGCTTGGGTAAAAAAGAATTATTTTTACCCTCACTTCCCCCGTCCCCTAAACACACAGAAATATAATTATTGAGCCTTCGCTATAATTTTCACTAAAAATTTACCAAACTTCCTAGCTCTGTGAATTTTAACAAATTTTTTTGTCAGTCGGGGTCGAAACGTACGGTCTGAAAGGTGCACTTTTTTGACAACTGCTCAAAAACTGTGCAACCCAAAGTTCTAAAAAAAATTGCAATGTTTTGTAGCCTTAATAGGCGACGAAAACCCTCCAAAATCTTCTTCACCCTTACATGAGCAGCTATACTGTTATCATGATATTCCTTGATTGATTCTATTGCTAATGGTTTTGGTATCCAGGGTATCCACACCGCAAATCGCTAGCACTAAAAAAACGACAACCCAATATATTTGGACAAGAATATTAAGCTAAGAAAAACGTAAAGCGCGACCCGCAAAAAAAATGTTCATGCGCAATCAACTCCAAATCCCTCGTTTAAACTTCATCAAGAAAATTTTTAGTTAATTTATACTTAAAAATAAGAAAATTGGTTGTTTATTTATTTATTTATTAGTAAAACCCAATATTTGTTATTTATTTATAGTGTTAGAGCTAGAGATCTTGACTGAGCAAAGCCCATACCGAATATCATTGCTGAGAGCAGACCTGTATAGGGTTCCAACCCCCAGATTCATCTTCACTACTAAAATTAAATTTTTTATTGCTAGCGATGGTGGATGGGTGGTTTGACTCCATTAAAATTTTTGAAGGGAGGTTGGATTAAGCGTTGACTCTTCCAAACAGGGTGGAGATATGAATGCGGCTTCACCTTTGTAGAGGTGTGTGTTTAGCGCTGGAGAAGAGATCCTGTTTGGTTAGGCGAGACTAACACCAACAGGTATCTTTTCTCTTTCGCCAAACCGCGTCCAGCGAAGTCCGCATCACATCTCAGGCAGGAAAACTAAATGGAATTTATTATTGTATGAAAAAAATCCACTTGGTCATCGCATGTCCAAAAGACAGAGGCGACGAACCATGTTAAGGGGGTGAAACCCCCATGGATCCTTTTTTAGAGGTACTAATTACATTTTATTTAGATTTTAAAATTGAAGAAATTATTTGTTGCATCATAAACATTGATAAAAATTAATATAATACAATTAAGTATAAGAAAAATACAATAGGTATAAGAAAAATACAAAGCATATAAACAAAAATCAATCAAATATCAAACACAGATGCAACAAACTCAACACGAATTACAATATTCAAAAAACATCAAAAACGTATTTTAACGTTATCAAAATTTAACCGTATCATTCAAAAATTATCGAAATATCAAATCAAAACTATCAAAAAAAAAAATATATCAAAAATGCTCAAATGTAAGAACATGCAATAATGAACATTTGTAACATTTTCGATATTGTGCATAACAGGTTATAACGCTATATATCTGTCATTATAACTGAATCTGGGATTCAGTTATGATCCGGGATATATATTAAAAAAAGAAACCAATATGGCGTTCACCCAGAAAATCTCCAATAAAGGTTTGATTTAGTAATTCATATTTCAGAAAATGTATATATGAAGGAAGCGAGAATAATAATAATAATAATAATTATATAATATAAAAATATAAATGTAAACTTATCTTAATAAAGTAAACGCCCGTAGTATGATGATACTGAATTTGTTGTTTTATCTGCTCATCCATCAAGTAATCTCTATAATTTATTCCTCCCACAATCAGTACCTCAGTATTACAATACAATATAACCGGTTCAATTTCCTTAACTTTCATAAATTCAATATGCCTCATCAATTTCCCGCTTCTTTTCACCCTTTTTTATTCAAATCGCTCAACTCTTTTTGCATATAATGTCACAGCACAGGCCTTAAACCAAGATGATGTTCCAGATTTATACTGAGACGCCACAGAAAATATGTCTCATTCCAACCACAACTTTTAACTGGATAATGTGCTGTGCGAATTTCCTTTTCTTTTCCTAATGAAGAAAAGACAATTATCACTCTGTTGGCACAACAAAACCTATTAGGCGAGGAAATAAAGCACAAAAATAGGCCAAACCTAAGCAAATTGGCAGAGTAAGATGGATCGAGATGCGGTTTTTTGCATTCGATTCAGAAAGTCGTCAGGAAAGTTTGTGAACATAGCCACTTTTCGGCAAAAAACGTCTAGAGTACCTAGGGGCCAGGGCGGGTTATATACACCTCATCTCCTTGAACTTTCCATAAATTCAGCTCAAAATTGATCGAAGCTCGATTGCTTGGGGGTTTTTGGGGTCGCTCAACACGAATATGATCTCGGCGATGATCCTCGGAGTACCTAGAGCCCAGATCGGGTATGTCTAACTCATCTCCTGGAACTTTCCATTAATTCAGCTCGAAATTGATCGAAGCTTCGAAGCACGTTACTGGGGGGGTTTTGGGGCCGCTGAACACGAATATGATGTCTGTGATGACCTTCGAAGTACCCAGGGGCCAGGGCGGGTTGTATACACCTCATCTCCTGGAACTTTCCATAAATAAAGCTCAAAATTGATCGAAGCTCGTTACTCGGGGGTTTTTTAGGTCACTGAATACGAATATGATGTCCTGGGGCCCAGGGCGGGTATATTTAACTCATATATCGTATGAGTTAAAAATTTATATGACTTATGTATATAAAATTAATAAATTAAACTTATATATAACTCATATTTAACTCATGTGCACGAACTTCGAAGAAAATGAATAAATTGTGTAAATCGAAATAAATAAAACATTTGTATTATAAAGACTTCAGCTCTTTTTTTCCTTTATTATATTTGTCGAATAAATAAGACATAAATAAATAAGATTGTAACAAACAGATGGAAATTCTTTACTCCAGGATTTTTAAGGTCACTGAAGTTCGAGCCCTAGGTACTCCAGGGGTCATCATCGACATAATATTTGTGTTCAGCGGCCACAAAACCCCCCGAGTAACGAGTTCGATCAATTTCTTGCGGTATTTATGGAAAAATTCTAGGAGATGAGGTGTATATAACCCACCATGGCCCCTAAGTACTCCGAAGGTCATCGCAGACATCATATTCGTGTTCAGCGGCCCCAGAAACTTCCGTGTAACGAGCTTCGATCAATTTCGAGCTCAATTTATGGACAGTTCCAGAAGATGAGTGAGACATACCCGCCCTGAGCCCTAGGTACTCCGAGGGTCATCACCGACATCATATTAGTGTTCAGCGACCCCAAAAACCCCCGAGTAACGAGCTTCGATCGATTTCGAGCTTTATTTATGGAAAGTTCCAGGAGATGAGGTGTATATAACCCGACCTGGCACCTAGGTACTCCGAAGGTTATCGCAGACATCATATTCGTGTTCAGCGGCCCCAAAACCCCCCCAGTAAAGAACTTCGAAGCTTCGATCAATTTCGAGCTGAATTAATGGAAAGTTCCAGGAGATGACTTAGATATACCCGACCTGGGCTCTAGGTTGTCCGAGGGTCATCGCCGAGATCATATTCGTGTTAAGCGACCCCAAAAACTCCCAAGCAATCGAGCTTCGATCAATTTCGAGCTGAATTTATGGAAAGTTCAAGGAGATGAGGTGTATATAACACGCCCTGGCCCCTAGGTACTCCAGAGGTTTTTTGCCGAAAAGTGGCTATGTTCACAAACTTTCCTGACGGCTTCCTGAATCGAATGCAAAAAACCGCATCTCGATCCATCTTACTCTGCCAATTTGCTTAGGTTTAGTGCTTTATTTCCTCGTCTATATGATTTTTCTGTATGAACAAGAAATTAAAAACAATCAAGTACTTTTAATTTGTTGTTTTTGTTTTTCTTTAATTTATTTTTCACCAATACTAAATTTTCGATCATAAGAGTGTTTTCGCAATTTTAGTTGTAACAAAAATTCATATTTTTCTTATGTTTTTTTTTCAGGTTAGAATTTACATAAAATGGCTAAAATAGCCCTAGATTTTTATTAAAATTTCTTGTTCTTTTAATGCGGAAGCTTAACACTTGAATTCAAAAATGCATTAATTGGAAAACTACAAACTGTTTGAATTGTCTTTTGTATAACCTTCATCACACATCAGAACCGAAATTATTTAATGCGAACTTTCCCGGATATATAATACCGCGTATCTACCACAAAGATATTGAATTTGACGGAATGGGTTATAATCCGAACTCTAGTCCATTCCCTTTTTTATATCGATACACGGACTAATTTTAGATTTACTTATGAACCGCGAACTCGATGTTAATTTTTTTTAGTTTCTTTTAGATTTGAACGCAAAACACTAACTAACTAAAATTATCAAATTCGCTAGTATAAATAATATTTGTGTTAAGACTAAAAAAGACAAAAGTTGATTCATTGTCATTATGTCTCTTTCATTCATTCTATTATAGAAACATACGACAAGTTTTTGTTGAAGTATTAAAGCATAAAAAAACATTGGCAAGAGAATATGTCTGTTTCATTTTTTTCTCATTTAAATGTATAACAGAAAAAAAACTTTACAAAGGAAAGTTATATGATTACGTTTAATATGATATTTTTTTAAAAATGCAAGGTGCGTCATCATTTTATTATATTTTTATTTACGTTTGATGAAAAATTTGAAATAGAAATATATATTAGGTTATATACATTAAAATGAAAACAAAATATAAACACAATGATAGCAGTAAATAATGAGTTTAGGAAAATTACACGCTGGACGATAAAAAATTCATCACATTTGCAACTGATTATATAGATACATGTTAAACAAAACTTATTTAACGCGAAGCAGGTAATATTATAGTTGGAGAATGAGGAATATAGGGTGAGTTATCAGGATGCCGGCATTTGCTGGTAATGCAATCGGTCTAATTGTCTGACCTGTCAAGTCCCGACTTCCCGACCACCCACCTCAATTCCATAAACGTCACATAGCAGAATTGTGATCACAACAGTTTTCTAAATTATAGGTGCTCTTTCAAATGACATGCCACTTGACCACGTTTTGAATGGTGTTTTTACCCCTTCTTATTTCCACCCTCTTAGTAAATATTATTATGAGTAAAACTTACTAATTTTTCTATCATCCCAAATACATTTGAAGATTTTCAATCAGTTAGGTTCGGAGCTAATCGAGGTAAGAAAACACGAATAAAACGTCATTATTCAAAATTATACAAAAAATGGTGTGATGTAAAATTTCAAAATAAATTCTTAAGGAATACTGAAATGAAGCCCTTTCATATGATACCCTACTTGAATCTATAAAAAATGTATTTTTTCAAAGGGCTTACATCGTAAACCTGTAAACCAACCGAGAACAACTTTAGTTATATTTGTATCTGTCATCTTATGTGGACAGATTAGTTTTATACGCATCTCAAATTTCAAATCCATAGCATTTATAGTTTACGAGATAACCGATATAATGTGAAAAACTAGTTTTACTCTCACCAATAGGGTTCGTTATAAAAAACGCAACCCTAAAAACTTAGTGTATATGAAGAGCACCTTAAGCATAACTATAAAAAAATTCACTCCATAATCTGAATTCAGTTGTGTTGCTCAGAAGAATCTTTAAGCTCAGAAAAAATTTTAACGATTGATTTATGGATAAGATCGGCTCGAATTTTTTTCGATTAAGTTGTTGGTATATTTGGCACGTCACTAGCCATTCAGTGATAAAGTGTTGAATTATAACTGACTGCATTACGGCAGTGAAAAAATAGTATACTGTTTATTTTGATGATAAAATTGAGTTATCAATCTACCGAACCACTTCATCTTCGAAACTGGGTTAAATTTGAATTTAAAGAGTTATTCTATAACACTATATATTGCTGTACAACCATATACCTTGAACTGAAATATATAGTGTTAATAATAAATACTTTTTTCATTGGAATGAGCAATGTCTTTGCATTTTATTCGTTCGTTGTACAGGCAAACTTTTAGCATATTTTTGAGACTCATTTGCATTTTAGATTCAGGAAATACGACCTATAAATGAACCCACTATTGTCCAAATTTCCAAAATAATATACATGATTGAAAATTATAACTACCGCTTATGCAATCTGCAATTCCATATTTTGTGTTATTTATTTGTTTACATTCAGGTCTACATAATATGAAGTTAGTCATCATCATATATTAACAGCGAACATTTCCTTTTTGATTTTTTGATTCATTTCCTTTTCACGTTAAATCGTTTCCTTTAAATCTATTTCTTTTTTTAATAGATTTTGTTCGACAAACAGTAAAAAAAATATATTTTGGTTGATGTTTATTCAAATGAAATGTGTTGAAAATTTAAACCATAGCAGGTGGATAAGTAGATAGCTTCAGAAATACACTAGAAGAGCTTTGTTGTAACTATTTCGATTATTTTCGAATAACCTCACCATTTTTAAAATATGACATTAGATAAAAAAAAACCTGCGTTAGAGAATTTTCCTCTATCCACAAAGGAAATCCATATTTTATAGTTTTATTATGCTCAAAATAAATTATTGGTAATTTAAGATGTAGTTTATATCCTAAAAATATTGATGTAACTAGATGTCAATTTAATTTATTTTCAATGTTTGACATTGGAAAGGTGCTAATGGAAAGTTAATTTATTTATTTTGAAATTTGAGATATTGTGCACGTAAATTGAAATAAAATAAAAAGATAAGTGATTAAATTCAACTGAGACACTAAAGCTAATTGGAATGTTTGAAACATAAAAACCAAATACAAGACAGTGGGACAATCGTTTAACAGGTAAGGACGGTAACCGGATTACATGTTTGTAAAACTTAGAAGACAACTTGTAATTATACCTAAAATTGATAAAAAGTATTTTAGACGTCAAAACGTTTTTTAATAACATCATAAACGTTAGTTTTTTCGTACTTCATTATTTTATTTCCATAACTATTTTAAAGATTTTGTTATTAGTAAAGCAAGTCTGCTGAAAATCATCATACCATAATAAAATTACTTTTTCAGATATTTTGAACGTTGTCTAGATATAATCATTTTATAAAATACTGTAATGACTTTACTTCTAAAACTGCCAATGACTAAAACTGCGCTAGATGCCCTAGTGGTCGAGTGTTAGACTTTTGTTGACTGAACATGGTTGACCAAGGTTCAATTCCTAACGAAGTCAAAAATGATTTTTATTGGAACGATAATATTTGCTTGATTTAAATTATTCTCTGACGATTGTTATTTAAGTATTGTTATTATACTAGATTTCGTCTGATAAAGATGTAAACGTGTGTACGTAAAATCCAGACGTCTGATAAAGCCGTTAAAATACATAATCCAAAATTTAATATTTAATCATGAAGAACTTAATGTTCAAATTGAGCTCCTTTTTGCCCAAATAGTTCAACTTTATCACGTTTTTATGGAGTTATTACTCATACCATTCCGGTGTAGAACAAGAATTTAAAAAATGAGTGGTTTATTCTTCTGTGAGTGCTACGCCTGAACTGATTTCCAAAATTATTCCTAATAGCTACTCAAGTTAGTTGAAGAGTTTATACATTTGAAACGATTGAACTTTTATATAAAAATAAACGGGAATCCTGACTGGGAAATCTCTTATTTATAACTACTAATTTATATCTAAACAAAAGTTTAATGTTGAATACAAAAAAAATAACTAATTTTTTTTGTATTCAACATTAAACTATCAAAAATGTAACAAAAAATGTATAAATTAAAATAAGAGAAGGAAGCTTACATTATAGGTATATATGATGATCCACTTCAGATGGTTAGCATATTCATCTCGTTTTCGGTCCAATATAATCACATCAAACAGTGGTATATATTTTTTTGCTTCTTTATATGTAATGCTATTTTCTTTTAAACTATTTTATTTGAACATTAAAGAGTTTTGACACTTTGATTCAAAGCTCTCATAATGATAAGCAATTGTCAACATTTGATCAAAACTTATATAATATTCACGATTTGAAAATGATTTACATAATGACAACTTATCTTTATGACTAAAATTTACATAATCTTCTCGATCAAACATTTGGTTGAGTATAGTCGGATTCTCCATTTCTTGTATTTCTTTAATTAAACTCTTCATTGTACAAAAACTTATAATTTGCTCATATCTCTCAATAAAAAGTGAAAGTCAACCCATTTTCATACATCATCTCAATAAACAGCTTCTTTACAACTACTATGACTAGGCTTTACAAAAAAAAGTTCATTATTTATGTTGACAGAAATTTGTACTATTAATTGATATTGTGTGGTTATGTTTGTTTTAATTTAAAGGCCGAATCGAAAACAAATTAACGAATCATTAGCGAATTCCTTTAAATATGAATATTCTTATTTTAGAGTAAAATTCGAAATAGTCCGTCGATACATGTTACAAGGCTAAAAACACCACCACTTTTTAACCTTTTAAATCCCTTGAAAAAATGTTCTCTATATTCTGAAAATTCAAGAAACTTCTTTTTCATGGGCGAATACGTTCTTTCGGTGAAAGAGTAAGGTGCACGAAGGGCAAATTAAGATTTTTGAGGGGAATGATGTCTTTTTGTGGAACAAACCTGTATTCCGGTGATAGAGTGCAAAGGATCTAGAAAACGTATTGAGGTCGAATGAACTATACATCAAACAAATTAGTAGCTCTTATAACCTGTAGATTGGGTTTGTTTTGAAAAGTTTTATTTGACACACAATTTTGCAAAATACTGCACAGATCTCTATTTTGTTTTTAAAAGAAATTGAAGAAAAGAAATATTTGGGAAATAATTTTGCCAGCCTTCCATTGTTGTCGTCGTTGGTCATCTTAGAAAATTCTAACCACGATTTGTTGTAGACGTTGAAGTCAATGATAACCTAACAATTAGAAATTTTGCCCTAAATTTTTCCACAATATTAGTCAGGAGAATAACAATCTATGGACTAGTGACTGTGTTGGTTTGGGAACCGGTATAAAACTATTATAAACTATTTCATGTAGACAAACCCTTAATACTACTGTGTTGTAGCCATCATTATGTAGTTTTAAAAAATGCAAATCATTTATATACACTCTCATGAATACATACATACTTGATAAAGTTTTAAATCTGATTTAAGTCTATATTTGGAATTTAGTATTACGTCAGAAGCAGAGATTTCAGAAACTTTTGTTTCGTTTTGCGGTTTCTTTTGCTCCAAATATTCGGTTTATTATTCTCTAGAATGTTTATTATTCTCTCGAAACTTGAGTTTCAACAAATCAATCTGCAACATAGCATAAGTGGGTCATATAATCTCATGGCTTCACTTGCTAAAAAGTTGTATACAAAAATATTAATAATTCAAGAGCCCTACATTATTAAAAATAGAGTAGCTGGTCTTTCATTGAAGGGCTGGGACATTCTGTATAAAGGGGGTCCTGAAAAAACCTGAACCTGCAGAGCATCACACCAAAGCTTGATGTGCATCTTCTGGATGAACTATCCTCAGTTGATTTAACCGTAGGAATGCTCAGTTATGAAACAGCTACGGAAAAAAGCGGATACTCATTGTGTCTGCTTATCTTCCGTACGACTCCATTAGTCCCCTGCCAATGCAGGAATTGGTGCGCGTGGTTGACTTTGCTAAGCATAAAAACCTGGATGTCATAGTCGGCTGTGATGCCAATTTACATCACGTAAGCAGGGGAAGTGCCAATAATAACAGCAGAGGTCAGTCTCTCCTAGAGTACTACTAATTTCAAAGTTCTCAATTCCGGAGGAGAGCACACCTTGTTAACTACCGACGGCAAGAAACCATAGACTTCACTCTATGCTCCAGATCTCTTCTAGAAGAAATCAGGAGTTAGGGAGGGTCTACGGATATATCCATGAGCGATCACAGATATATAAACTTTCTTGTAAAGGCGATTCCAGCTGTGGGTCGCGTCTACCGGAATCCAAGACAATCGGATTGCAAACGCAAGCAAACTTTTCAAAAGGCTTATTCGTAAATTAAAGAAGAGGTCTTATGAAAAGTACTGTGAGTCGATTGAGACTATCACAGAAGGTGCTGTACTAATGAGGGCCTTGAAAAAGGATCCTTTAGCTATACTGAATAGTATTAAATTATCCAATGATACTCACACTTCTTCAAATGAAGAAACTTATACAGCGCTGTTTCAACAATATTTTCCTGGCTGTATACTTGGGTTGATTTCTTTAGGAATACAGCCGTGGAAAATAGGGAAAAACCAAACCGAATGGACTGGATAATGGCAAAAAGAGTTGTGTCGCCTTAGGCTCTGTTTTGGGCATTCGTCACTTTTGAGCCATTCAAATCTCCAGACGGAATATGGCATATTATGTCCAGACAGTCCAGGCGGAATATGGCCCATTATGATACAACAGTGTCTGGACATAAAAGGAGATAGGCTCTTAAAGATCTTCGTGGCTTGCATAGCTCTCGGCTATGTACCACAGGCCTGGAGAAACGTGAGACTTCTATTTATCCCAAAACCAGGAAAAATTAACTATTGCGAAGCGAAAAACTTCAGACCGATCAGTCTTTCCTCATACTTTCTTAAGTCTCTGAAAAGGTGGATCGATCGTTACATCGGAAACGTCTGTCTGAAGAAAACCCTGCTAAACAATAGGCAACACGTTTTTCAAGTGGGAAAGTCTACGGTCACAATCCTTTCAGAGATGGTATCTGATATTGAAGAGACAATCTCGAAAAAGACTATCACTCTTGGCGCTTTTCTTGACATAGAAGGGGCTTTTGACAAAGCCACTTTCGAGTCACTCCTTAACGGAACGGAAAAGGACGGTGTAAATAAAACACTCCTAAGGTGGAGACGACGGGCACTGGATGATCGATGTCTGTTTATTCACATGGAGGACAACACCACAATCCAGGTAGGTGTGAAGCGTGGATGTCCCCAAGGGGACGTTCTATCACCCTTGCTTTGGATCATGATGGTAGACCAGCTCCTAATTGCATTAAATGATAAAGGGCTAAACACATACGGCTATGCCGATGATATTAGCATTCTTTTGAAAGAAGACAACATGGGGCATCTCTGCCGAAAAATGTCGAACGCCCTGGACATTACCAACAGCTGGTGTCAGAAGAATGGTCTCTCGATCAATGCTTCTAAGACACAGCTCGTTGCGTTTACCAACAGAAGGGAACTAAATAACTTCACTCTTCCTTCAATCGGTAATAACATATTAACACTCCAAGATAATGTGAAGTATCTTGGTGTTACTCTCGATAAGCGACTCAGTTGGGCTGTTTATGTTGAGACTAAATGCGCAAACGCAACTCAAGTTCTGTGGCAATGCAGGACGGCTTTCGGTGGCAAATGGGGGTTGACTCTGAAAATGGTTTACTGACTGTATAAAGTAGTTGTCAGACCCATTGCCAGCTATGGGCCCATGCATGGCTCTTAAGATTTTTTGTTGAGAATGCGGTAAAAAAACTGGAGGCGGTACAAAGGCTTTCTTGCTTAAGTATCACTAGTGCTTTCAGGACAACGCCCACAGCGAGTCTGCAGGTCTTATTAAGGCTCCCTCACTTGCATATATTTGTAAGAATGGAGGTTCTTAAGGCTACAAAAAGGCTCCAACTCCTGGGAAACATCAGGACCTGTAGGAAAAATCATCAAGCGCTATGAAGGAATCTGGAAGAACACCTAACAGATTTATCCATGCCGTCTGATGACACAGTACCTCTAACTGCCTTTCAAAAGCAGTATAGAGTTGTAAATCCAACGATAAAGGACTGGTTCGTAGCTGATTTACTATAAGACAGTGCGGCCAGCACGTTGGACATCTACACAGATGGATCTCTCACTGAAAATGGTGCAGGGGCTGCGGTTTACTTCAGTTATGAAGATCTAGGGCTGCAATTTCAATTACTTGGCGAATACTGCACAGTCTCTCAGGCTGAGATATTCGCCGAGGCGAACGATGGAGCTTAAGTGGTTTTTCAAGATCAATAATACTGATAGCCAGGCTGCTCTAAAAGCTCAAGGAAAATATGGAGGGACTGAAATCTCACAGCTCTGAGATATCAAGACTTCGGCCTGGGTTAAGGATTTTGATATAGTTTTCGGCAAAAAACTTTTATGAGGACAAGGTTTTTAGTTCTGGGCAGCGATGTATATTAAACATAACTCTTTGTTAAAGTACAAGTATTTTTTATCTCTGTTTAGAGATTTATTACAAAACCAACACGAAACATCAATACGTTGCCGGAAAGTTAAAATAAAAATTCCAAAAATATTGTTAAATTAAATAAAATCAAACTTTTTTCATAATTCCAGAAATATTCCGAAAATTAGAATAAAATCAAATCTTTAAACTTTTTCTAAATTCCAATAATATTCCAAAAATTCTTAACAATTTAATCTTTTCCGAAATTCTAAAAATATTGCAAAAATTATTACAAATCAAACATTCAAACTTTTTTCAAAATTCCAAAAATTATAATAAAATCAAAAATTAAAAATTTTTCAAAATTCTAAAAATATTCAAAAAATTCTTACAAAATCAAAAATTAAAACTTTTTCCAAAGTTCTAAAAATATTGCAAAAATTATTGCATAATCAAAAATACAAACTTTTTTCAAAATTTCAAAAATATTTCAAAAACTATAACAAATTCAAAAATGTCCATGTGCAATGTTTTTCAATTACATTTACGTCATAAAAACAGCTACATTTTTTTTTCAAAAAATTTGTCTAAAGAAATAAATGAAATCATTTTTTGACACATTTGACATTATTTTTCTGACAAACTTATAATGCCATAATTCTCTATAATAATAATAAAATTTCATGTCATAAAAATTATTAATTTTATTTTTTTCCAAAAAATTGGGTAAAAAATAAATAAAAACCTATCTTTTGACACACTTGACAACATTTTTTTGACAAACTTATAATGCCATAATTCTCAATGATAATAAAAAAATTTCATTTCAAACAACAATTTTATTTTTTTGCAAAAAATTGGGCAAAAAAATAAATAAAAATCTTTCTTTTGACACACTTGACAACATTTTTTTGACAAACTTATAATGCTAATCTAGTTTCTGATCTAGTTTTTGATCTAGTTTTTGATCTCACATACCAATTTTGATCTAACATACCACATACCAATCCCTACCATCAAGATTTCTCCAAATTCAATGTTCCTACTCGTAATCAGTTAAAATGAACGTTTTTTAAGCCAAAAATTTGAAATTTTGCTGTTTTTGACACACTTAATGATTTTTTTGACACACTTCCGGTACAGTTATCGAACACAGCGGCCTTTCGGACCTGTCCCTTGAGTAGGTATAGTTTTAGAAAAAAATTTTGAAATCCCTCCAGCGGCTTTCCCTGCAGCGTAGGTAATGACGGTAGCCGGACGGCCGGCAGACAGACATGCCTTTTTTTTTTTGCTTTTTTAGAATCAGTAGGTCCTAAAACGTCGAGAAATGCCAAAAAAAGTGGGGGTAAGAATTTCACTTTGAGCTCATGAATGTAATACTTAGGTCTTTCAGACCGAAGTAATTACACTATTAAGTCAAAAATAGTGCAAGAATGTTCTAGGTCCTTGAATTATCTCGGGCTCAAGATCAGCATATCACTGATATGGACACCAGAGCATAGTGCGAATCTCGGGAATGAAAAATCTAATGATTTATCAAAGAGCTCCGCAGGGAGGCTCATAGGCCCTGAACAAGCAATTGGTTTATCGAAAGGTAGGATAAGATCGCTAGTTGAACAGGTTCTCTTTCGGTAAAGTAACTCTCAATGGAGGAGCACAGAAGGCTACTAAGTCTCCAAGATGTTCACTTCAGAGTTGAGCCAGCAAACCACGAAATTCCTGTTAAATCTGACTCGGTCAGACTGCAGGCTAATGGTGTGACTACTAACAGGTCACCATAATATGAACAAACATATGGTATATGGCGGCTTTGAGTAGTAAATGATCCAACATTCCGCTTTTGTCTTGAAGAGGATGAAACAGCCCCTCACATTGTGGGATAATGTTTGGCTCTCTCAGGGCGCCGAAGCGTCATGTTAGGATCAAACTATCTAAGGATAGAAAATTTCTGCAGAGCAGACCATTCAAGGCTGTTGGCTTTTTTCAAAAAGGTTTTCAGCTCTTGAATATGAGGATGAATATGAGTCTACATGTCAGGCTATGACTACATGGTCGCCTCGCCAAAAAAAAATTTCTCTAAATGATGTTTCACAGCGTCACGGCTGGCGTTCAATCCACAAATAGTTTGTCCATGCATTGGTTTATAGTCATAGCCTGACCAAAATATTTTTTTACCATAAAATTAGATTTTTCCAACACCAAAAGGTTCTATCTAGGCAAAATGGTCTAAAATTTGATTTATTACCGAATATGTCAACGTGTCATAGTTTCTCGTATTTCTAAAGAAGAATTATTTTCTTGCAAAAAAATCCAAAATTCTTAAAAACGAAAGACTTCATCTTAAGAGACGAACCTGGAAATTGTTTTCAATTTGTTTGTGCATAAAATTTTCACTTCGATTTTTATCGAAAATAAAATCTTTATTCTATCAACTTCTTGTGTGTTTTGAAAACATTTATATGCAAGACTGTATGCTTTTTATACATTTTTGCCAAACGAATTTTTTTACTAAGATTATTCTAAGACTTTGTTGTTCTTCTTGTTTTATATATAAAAAAAACATAAAAACCAACCTCGTACATCATTCAAAACAATAAGAACAAAAGAATTGTTTGACATATTTTATGGCGAGAAGAAACAAGAGATTTTTGTTTTCTTATTGTTTTTTGAGTTCTGAAATAATAATAATATATTCTCGTATACTTTAAAGAAAACTTATATTTTTTAGTTTGATTTATTATTAAGATGGAAAGTAAAAGAGACATAAATAAACCAAAACAAAAAATAACAAAATCTTCTGGAAGAATACGAAGTTGTTGTAGAATACAATTGTTGATTTTAATGAATTTTGTATAAACGATTATAATGGATTCGAAGATATGACTAAATACTGTGAGAAATTGTATCTACAAACACAAGATTTTTATTTTAGATTTGGATAGGTAATTTAGTGTATTTCCTTCCGTTTATAGTTCTTTGGTGTAGATCAAGTATTCTATTCCAGATTTTAAACAAAATATGAATTCAAAAGTAAATTTGAGATCATATTTGAAAAATATACAATAAAACTTTATATTAGATTTCCAAACATCATTAAAAATTTGCATTTCAAATAAAATGTGAATATTAACAAGTTAAAATTTCATTTAAAACTCCACCATAGCTCAAGCAAAAAATTAAACGAAAGAAAATCAGTTATTGAATTTGCATATCATATCCATAAATCATTATTCGGTCAAATCTCTTTAACACAAGACCACAGGCTAGATCCTAACCATTTGAATCTGCATAGTAAAATCATAACAATAAATAAAAAAACATTTTCAATATCCAACGCAGATTTTTTAAATTCTTTGCGACTAGATTTTATAACAATCAATTTATTGCATTTTAATTTTTATTAAACTTTTTCTTATTTGATTGAATTTTTATTTAAAATGAATCTATTGATGATTTTTTTTTTTGATATTGTATTACAACGTTCTAACTTTGTTGTATATTTATTTTTTTGATCGTTGATTTGGTCATCTTAAATGTCAACTTGAAGTTTCATTCACCTTTGAAATTTAATTGTGGTTCAAATTATAGAAAACTCCGGTTTCATTTTGTATTTGAGATTAAATTATTGATCGATTAGTTTGTTTGTGATTATGCTAAGAATATTTTTGTGAATGGTTCTTATAGCAAAATCTTGTTTTAAATAAGTTCAAATATAAAAAACAAGTTTTTTTTAATTATTATGTTAAAAAATCGCATCTGATTGAAAATAAAAGCGAATTCTTAACTATTGAGAAAACCATCATGATCTTATCATTTATCAAACTTTGTAGAAATCAGAAGAAAAATACTATTTTTACCAAACACTAGAACGATTCACACATCTGATAATTCTCGAAAAAGATGGCCAAGAAACGTCCCAGAAACAACATCTCTGAAAAATTATCAGTCCGAAAGTTTTTGGAACTCCTCCAAAGTGTGAAAAACTATGACTACTAAATATATCAAGCTCGCTGATAAAAAATTAGCCAAACAATTATTTGAAATTAAAGAAATCACCTTTGGTATCATTCAAAATTATTCGTAATTTTCATACTGTAATAACTTCAATCCATAACATCTTCATCCTATTTAACTACTCGATTTTCTATCTCAATTAAACAATTGATTAATTGCGTATGCTACTTTCTTACGCCAACTATCAACCATCTTACCATCAAAACAACTATAACTAATTGTTTATTTCATTATCTAAGACATTTATTGCATATTTCGCTTTTCTTCTTATTATTATTTTTATTAATAAAAATTGAACTTGTTTTCAAATAATTAATAGAAATAATAGTACAAATCTTTTCTTATAATTAATTTGTAAGAATATGTAAGAGATTACTAAGTATTCTTATGTATAAAAACGACAAAAACTTTACTTCAATTCATTATTCTGATACTTAACGAAAAACTTTATCTCAACCCCATTTTTAATTCAACACAAAAAAAATATAAATTTTGTTTGTATATGTGTATGAATGCTTAAGAGTTTGTAAACAAACTTTATTTTTCTCTCTGTTTCGTCTTATGTATTCTTCGTGATATAGTGCCAAGTCCAAGTTTAAAAGTGCATTGACTTTTTTCTGACATTTCGTGTTTAATCTCTTTCTCTTTATTGCTGAATATGTTCTCTTGTTTAAGTTTTTTAAGCTCAAAGCTTTAGGACGTTTTTGTTAAACTTAATTATTAGGTAAAAGAATTTTTGTTAGGCAAATCTTAGACTACTAGCTGAAGAAAAGTAATCGACAGCTTGACTTGATGAATAGTGACAGAAGACTGGTTATTAATTACTCATAACTGATGACTGGTGATTGAGAGTTGTGTACTAATAACTTTTCGCCCTTTCTTTGTGACAACTTAGTTCTAAGTAGAAAACGGTCAACCATGTTTTCAAAATTTATAAAAGAAAACCTGCTAGATTCACCAGCTTGCTCTCCTTCACATTGAACTTCTTTTAAAACTAAAACCAAACAACAACAACATCCATCCAAGTCATTACATTAAAAACTGAAACGAATGGAATAAAATAGAAAAAACACAAACAAAAATTAAATAAAAAAAATGTTATTTTTAAATTAAAGAATTTTCGCTGTGAAATAATTCGCCGTGACATTGCTAATGCTATTGTTTTTTTTAAACTACGAATTATTTTATTTTATTATTGAAGTTCAATTAGATTTATATAATAAAACAACAACAAAAAACAATGAAAGATTAGATTTTATTATCGTAGTTGATTATTATATAAGAAGTAGAAACAAAAATAAGAATTTTTTGTATTTCTGTTTTTTAATTGATGATAGATTACGTATTGACCTTCATGTGTCCAAGTAGAAGAGTATGATGACATTTTTTTAGATATAACTGCAAATTTGAATTAACATCATAAAAATATATTTCTGAGTAAATAAGTTTGTTGTTCTCAAATTCCTAACATTCTATTGTGATTTTTTATTTGTCATAAATCACATGTTTGCATAACTTATTCTTTGAACACATCTTGTTTTTAGGTTATACTAACAATGATATGATTTTCATTTCTATTTCACAACAAATATTTATACTTCGTAATTAATGTTGATTCATCAAACAATATGTATATTGATATTGAGTTGCAAAAAGTTGGGTTGTGTTAAGTAATTGATTCTTATCGTGCTGCGAACATGGTATATATATTTTTGTTTTGAATAGCTGTGTTAATCATGTTTGATACGGATACACTATTATAAATGCTGAAATCAGGCAATTGGATTTTTATTCTTTTGGATAGAAGTTGATTGTTGGAAAGTCAAAACTTTGTTCAAATGTAGATCACATTGATGTTTTACACTCGTGGTTTATGGTGTTTTTAATTTATATCAATAATCTGTGGCACAACACTGACAAAATAATAACTGAGCAAGTCGTTCATCACCTTAATGGTAAAAGATCAAAGAATAATATAGGCGATCAATTTAATCCCTCACAAATAAACTTTACCATCAATGTTTCAGTTTCCACCATTTATAATAAATACAAAAGCTCATACATGTTCGTCATGATATTCCAATTTTTTTCATCTCTACACCTAAACCTGGCTGATTTCGTTCCCTACAATTGAACAGCGATAATTTTTCATACAAATTTTCTTCTGTTGTTAACAATTCTGTTCTTACACTCAAAAAAATTTGCCCGGTAAGATTCACAAAATCGTTTTGTAAAAGTGCTAACAAAATTTTTTTGTGAATTTGCCAAGAAATGCTAAACTTGATACAAAATGTTGTATAGTCTATTTGACTTTTTTAAATCTGAAAAAAAAATTATAAACCAACCAATTGTGTTTGTGATTTGGATTACAAATGTAGAAAATCATAAATATTTCTAGATACAAATTTTTTTCATTCTTTTAACAAAAATATTGTTAAGGTTTATGTTGATTTTTTTAAATTTTAAATCATATCTCCTTATTCATAACAAAATAAAATTCAATTGTACAAAATTTTGTAAAATTTTGTCAACAGAAAAATAACTTAATACGAATATTGTCGATTTTTTTTATACTTTACAAAGAGACCTTATGCAATTTAAAAAAACAAACATATTTTTCACAAAAAAAACTTTGCTTTTACAAATGCTTTTATAAATTTTCATAAATTGAAAATATATATAACCAAAATTGGTATTAAACAATTTCAGTTGCAATTTGGTTGTCTAAGTAAAAATTCCCAGATATTTTTTAAAATTGTGATTATTTAGCAAGGTTTATTCATGATAAATAGTGATAGTGCAAATACATATGTAAATGATAAATTTAGAAAACTATACTCTATGCACAGGTGAGAAATTTTACATATTTCGATATCAATAGGCCACTTACCGATTGCGTAGATATTGGAATTGAATCTTAGAGATAATGGATGAAATGAGTTGGATCAGATCTATAACATATTTCAAAACCTACGTAATCGGTGACAGCCAGCATAAAGTAAAAAGATATCAAAACTTGTTCATTGTTTTTTTTAGATGCTGGAATTGAATTTACAGTGCTACCTCAGTTGGAAAGCTTAGGCTGTGATAATATAACGGCGTATAATATGTTTTAAATTTGTTTTTTTAAATGATGCAGAAATTTCAAAATAAAAATATAACATAAAAAAAATAATAAAATTATATAATAATAAAAAATAAAAATAAAATAAATGTTAGATATAAAATATATAAAAATAAAATAAATGTAAATAAAAAAATTGTGTTTTACAAAAAAAAATATTAAATCCATAAATGTCTTTTGTTGACCAAATAAAAAAATTTATTATTTTTCGAAAACTTTTGTGAAAACACAAATTAATTTTGAGGATTATACAAAACATTTAATAAAATCAAAAATGTTTCGGCCATTTTTACAATTTAATTATAAAGCTTACAATCTTTTGCTGGAAGAATTTGTAGTGTATCTACAATATTTATAATAAAAATTATAAATATAATAAAATAAAATAAAATATAATAAAAATATTTATTGTAAAAATGTAAATTTAACAAAAATTTTTGTGTGTTGTATATTTATAAAAAAATTGTAGAACGTATGTAGAATTTTGTTAGTTACACTTAGTTTTTTTTTTTTGAGTGTAAATGCAATGGTATAGATAAAAACGTGTTCTAAACAGAGTTCTGAAAACTTGACCATTTTTGATTTTCCTGAAACTTGGCATATAATTAGTATGGACTAAATAAAAAATACCACTTATTTTAAAAATTTTTTAAAGTGCATAGTTTGAGCATAAGGGGCACCCCAACATGCAAGAAAAATGAAAATTCTGCCAATCCGATATAACTTTGAAATTAAATTGCTCAAATACGGCTATACCGATTTCATCAAACTTTGTTTTGTTTGATAAATGATCAGTTAGTCCTTTGAAAAAAAATTAATTAATTGTTTTTATAATTAATTTTTAAATAAAAATATTAAAAAAAACTTTTTAAAGATGGCGCTAGGGTCGAAGATCAATTGAAATTTAATTAATTTTTTTTCTGAAAATAGTTCTATCCTTACTCTAAAATATATCAAATTAACTTAGAGGCATTAATTTTTGTTCGTGAGATATTTAATTTTAAAGATTTTTAGTACGACTGAAATTCGAATTTTTCTTCATTTTTTCAAACAACTTCCATTAACAAAAAATTTTAAAATCAATTAAATTTTAACTTTTTTTTTTTTTAAATATAGCTCTAACCTTACTTTAAAATATATCAAATTTACAAAGAGGCGTTAATTCGTGTTCTTGAGATATTTAATTTTAAAGATTTTTAGTCCGATTAAAATTCTAATTGTTCATTATTTTTGCGAACAATTTATATCATCAAAAATTTTAACCACTGAAGTTCGAAAAAGTTTTTTGAATATTTTTATTTAAAAATTAATTATAAAAACAATTAATTAATTTTTTTTCAAAGTACTAACTAATCATCTATCAAACAAAAAAAAAGTTTGATGAAATCGGTATAGCCGTTCTTGAGCAATTTAATTTCAAATAAGTTACATCGGATTTTCAGAATTTTCATTTTTCATGCATGTTGGGGTGCCCCCTATGCTCAAACTAAGCACTTTAAAAAAATTTAAAATAAGTTGTTTTTTTTATTTTGTCCATACCACTTATATGACCAGTTTCAGGAAAGTCAAAAACGGTCAAGTTCAAATTTCGACTTTTTCACCTACGTAGATCACGTTTTTCATGTATAGCAGGTGAATTATATAACTGTTCTGACGTAGAAGATGAGTATGCTTAAGAACTGGGTGAGTAAACAAATTTTTAATCTAGGTGTAGTGTACCGAGTTCTACAAAGGCAGGTGTGAAATATTTCGTACTGCAATCGTTAGTAATCATTAATAAGAAGTATTCAAATCTTTTTCAAACAAAATGGCGGCAAAACCACGTGACATGGACAATGCCTCGTCAAACCATAACTAATTGGTTTACGAGACATTTCCCATGTCACTTACTTACATACCAATGAGTGTAGCACGAAATATTCTACACCTGCACTAAAAAAAAACTAAGTGAAACTAACAAAATTCTACATACATTCTACAATTTTTTTATAAATATACAACGCACAAAAAATTTTTGTTAAATTTACATTTTTACAATAAATATTGTTGATATGCAAAAAATTATTTGTAAACACTACAAATTCTTTTACCAACATCCAGCAAAAGATTGTAAGCTTTATAAATTAAATTGTAAAAATGTCCGAAACATTTTTGATTTTATTAAATGTTTTGTAAAATCCTCAAAATTAATTTTTGTTTTCACAAAAGTTTTAGAAAAATAACAAATTTTTTTATTTGGTCATTTAATATTTTTTTTTGTAAAACAGTCGTTGATTAATAAAAAAAAGTCTTCGTTAATAAAAAAAACACAATTTTTTGCTAACATTTATTTTATTTGTATTTTTTATTATCTTATAATTTTTATTATATTTTTTCAATGTTACATTTTTATTTTAATATCTGCATCATTTAAAACAAATTTAAAACATATTAATACACCGTTATATTATCACAGCATAAGCTTTTTAACTGAGGTAGCACTGTAAAATCAATTTCAGATTCTAAAAAACAATGAAAAAGTTGTATATCTTTTTATTTCATGGTAGCTTTCACCGATTACGTAGGTTTTGAAATATGTCATAGATCTGATCCAATTCAGTTCATCCATTATCTCAAAGAGTCAATTTCAATATCTACGCAATTAGTAATTGGCCTATAAATGTCGGAATATGTAAAATTTCTCACCTGTGCATAAAATATTTCTCTTAAATTTATCGTGTATGTATTTTCACTATCACTATTTAACATGAACAGACATTGCTAAATAATCACCATTTTAAAAAAATTCTGCAAATTTTTACTTAGACAACCAAATTGAAACTGAAATTGGTTAATACCAATTTTGGTTATACATAATTTCAATTTATGAAAAATATGAAGGGGCTGAAATCTCACAGCTCTGAGATATCAAGACTTCGGTCTGGGTTAAGGATTTTGATATAGTTTTTGGCAAAAAACTTTTATGAGGACTTGGTTTTTAGTTTTGGGCAGCGATGTATATCAAACATAACTCTTTGTTAAAGTACAAGTATTTTTTTATCTCTGTTTAGAAATTTATTACAAAACTAACACGAAACATCAAAACGTTGTTGAAAAATTATAACAGATTATAAATTAACATAATTTAGTGAAAAGATGATACACTTAGCAAACTACTCAAAAACCTCTCCATTTAGCGTTTCGCGAAAATATTACAAAATCACAAATTCATATTTCTTTCAATATTCCAAAAATATTGTAAAAATTAAATAAAATCAAACTTTTTTCAAAATTCCAAAAATATTCCAAAATTAGAATAAAATCAAAAATTTAAACTTTTTCTAAATTCCAATAATATTCCAAAAATTCTTAAAAATTCAAACTTTTCCATAATTCTAAAAATATTGCAAAAATTGAAACTTTTTTCAAAATTCCGAAAATTATAATAAAATCAAAAATTTAAAATTTTTCAAAATTCTAAAAATATTCCAAAAATTCTTACAAAATCAAAAACTTAAACTTTTTCCAAAATTCTAAAAATATTGCAAAAATTATTACAAAATCTTGACAAACTTATAATGCCATAATTCTCTATGATAATAATAAAAATTCATGTCATACAAATTATTAATTTTATTTTTTTCCAAAAAATTGGGTAAAAAAATAAATAAAAATCTTTCTTTTGACACACTTGACAACATTTTTTTTGACAAACTTCTAATGCAATAATCTAGTTTTTGATCTCACATACCAATCCCTACGATCAAAATTTCTCCAAATTCAATGTTCCTACTCGTAATCACTTAAAATGAACGTTTTTTAAGCCAAAATATGAACATTTGCTGTTTTTGACACAACGATTTTTTGACACACTTCCGGTACAGCTATCAAGCACAGTGTCCTTTCGGACCTGTCCCTTGAGTATACCTATTTTTGAAAAAAAAATTTTGAAATCCCTCCAGCGATTTTCCCTGCAGCGTAAGTAATGACGGCCGGACGGACGGCCGACCGACATACATTTTTTGTCTGCTTTTTTAGAATCAGTAGGTCCTAAAACGTCGAGAAATGCCAAAAAAAGTGGGGGTAAGAATTTCACTTTTGGCTCATGAATGTAATAGACTAAGAGCCCGCGACGGCCAGACCTTCGTTATTTTATAAAAGCTGAAAGTTTCTCTGCGCATACCCCCTACTGAGGTAGGAACGATTAGCGACATATGAAGTTTGGATCATGGTGGCTTTGGCAGGGAGCAGGTAACAAAGGGGCCTTCAAAGTTTCGTGAAAGTACAAAAGGTAATTTTTTTATATATTCTTCGGGGTAGTATTAGAAGTCACGTCACCCATTGCCAGACACTTACTATCGTGGTAACCCCCTGCCAGACACACTTAAACATTATCAATTTGTTAAAGTTTAAGGGTGTATGGCAGGGGGTTACCACGATAGTAAGTGTCTGGCAATGGGTGACGTGAATTCTAATACTATCCCGAAGAATATATAAAAAAATTACCTTTTGTACTTTCACAAAACTTTGGTTACCAGGTCCTATGTTACCTTAGGTAACATAGGACCTGCTCCCTGCCAAGGCCACCATGATCCAAACTTCATATGTTGCTATAATCGTTCCCACCTGAGTAGGGGGTATGCGCAGAAAAACTTTCAGCTTTTATAAAATAACGAAGGTCTGGCCGTCGCGGGCTCTCGGTCTATAATACTTAGGTCTTTTAGACCGAAGCAAAAAGATATAAGTGTTCGAGGATTTTTTTTTGGAAAATATGGCGGTTCCAAATTTCGAGAATTTCGTGATTTTTGGCATGATGAGTTATTTTCAAAAATTCATAAGTTCGGTTTTATTAAAGATAGAAACTTCAGTTTTGTTTTATTTTAAAGTTAAAAGATGCTAGTTTTAAAAAAAATAAAATCAATAAAATTTATTAACAAATTCCTATTGTTGTAAACAAATAAAATGTTCAAATCGATCTTTAGTCATTTATTATGCGCGGGACGACAAAAAATTTCATAAATTTTTGTCGTGTCGCGCTGGAAAAATTCATTTATTTGTAACAGTAAAAATCATTTCTTCATTAATTAAATATACGTTTTTTATAGAAAATTAAACATAGAATACGATGGTCGTACTAGAAACTCATTTCGTCGGTGGGACAATGACTAAAGATCGATTTGAACATTTTATAACAATAGGAATTTGTTAATAAAGTTAATTGATTTTATTTTTTTGTGGCTAATGGGGCTAGAAATGAAAAATAGTCTACATAAGACGAGTGGTGTTACTTGGAGTAGTATAGTATTACTGGTGTTACTTGGAGTAGCACGCTGGACCGTGTATGTTTTTGTTGTTAAATATGTTTTGATGGTATGGTTTATGGGTGTTTATGTGAAACTTGTACTATGCGTTGAACAGTCGACCACCCACTCTTAGTATGTCGTTCGAGTCCAGAAACGGTTATGCTATAGGCAAAGTGTTGACCCATTTGTGACTGTTTTGTTGCGTCGTAAATTCCCAAACTTAACATACAAGTTTAATGTTTAATGTAATTTATAATCCGCAAGATTTTTTGATCTAGATCTTCTTCCAAAAATATCACTTACCAATCCTCTTCAACTTGACTTTAATTCAACGGTAGGTAAGTTCAAATCGGACATTGGTTGTGTTGTTGGTCAGAATACTTCAGGTTGTTTCAGCCATTCAGGACCTTGTCACCATTTGTTTAAATCTACGAGTCGTTGTGGATATATTCCTCTAGAATCATTGTCTGTTGATTTGACATGTCTCCAATGATGCCACATAAATTCATACATTTAAATTTTAATCCATAAAATATCTGTTTACAAAAAGAACCTTAAATAGAATAAATCACAAGGTTGAAATACCAAAAAATCAATCTCTGTTTGTTGTAATTAATCTAAAAACAATCAATCTCCAGCAATTAACAATAATTTAAATAAAAAATCATATCATAAAATTTTCTTCCAATCGATAAATTCATTTGAAAATCCTTATCATAAATTAACAAAAAATGAAACGAAACGCATACGTTCCTGACAGTTTTACGATTTTATTAGTCGTAGCGAGTATTTTACAATAAATTATGTTTTTTCAAAATATTTCGAAATCGAGAATTGATTCGTAAAATATGAAGGGGCTGAAATCTCACAGCTCTGAGATATCAAGACTTTGGTCTGGGTTAAGGATTTTTATATAGTTTTCGGCCAAAATCTTTTATGAGGACATGGTTTTTAGTTTTGGGCAGCGATGTATATCAAACATAACTTTTTGTTAAAGTACATGTATTTTTTATCTCTATTTAGATATGTATTAAAAAACTAACACGAAACATCAATACTGTTATATCCTTTTTTATAGGGATATCTTCTTTACTTTACACACCAACGTTATACCAAAAGTTATACCCTTTTTCTAGGGTCAGTTACTTTGACTATAAAACACTTTTTATAAATAAACAGTCTCCTTTTAATTCTGCATTTAATTTTTATTTTTAATTAGTAGTATTGAACTTTTTAATTAAACACTTTTGTTTTATTGAAAACTTTTCTTACAATTCTTTTCTATTTCTACTTTATCTTCAATCTTAACTACAACATTGATTTCACTCTTTAATTACTTTGACTAAACTATACCGTATGTTTCTCAAACTATAGCTAGAAACACAACACGGGCGAAATCGTCCGACGACGACGTTAGTAACATTAGAATACACAGGATACATACATTTCAAACACAACTACAGCGATAAACGAAAAAGTTTTTTTCGTCGGAGAAAATTTAGATTCTATTTCTAATTTATCGTCGGCGATGATTATTGCCAGATATCAATTTTATTTTTATTTGGCTGCAAGGGTAATTTTTAATGTTATTATGACAGTGCTGCCAACTGAAAAATATGATTTTCTGATGTTTTTCGCGTTTCTGAGGTTGTAATCGATTTGTTTTGAGAATTGTCAACTGAATTTTCAGTTTATGTTCAAAATTTGGTTTTATTTATTTATATATTTTCATAATTTGTATTTTGTATTTTATTTTTAAAATTAGTTATTAGTAGAAAAATTATTATTATTTATTTATTAGTAAAAATTAGTGAAATTGAAAATTGAAATTTGTGAAATTCATTTTGACAAAGAACAAAGTATTTTAGTTTATGCAATTTTATTTGACAGTTTTTTACGCTGACGCCTGTGTTGTGGTTACAACAGCGAAATTGTAGACGTTTTTTTTTATTGTGCTACGTTATCGTCCGTGTTGTGTTTCTACCTTATAACTCAAAAAGCATAAATATTAACTAACTTCTGCCGTTCACTGCCAATTTACTACTCTTTTTTTTTAATATTACTAATAATTCAATCAAATTAATTATTATTTGGAGGGGAATGTTGTAAACCGTTTATTTTCCGTTATAATAAAAAAACCAACCAATTAAAATTTATAAAAACAATTAAACATAAATGACCTAATTTAGAGGATTTCCCAATACAAAAATAAGTTCGTTCACACAATTTTTATATTTATTTTTTAAATATAAAAATTATGCGAATCTGCACTTTTGACTTTAAAATATTTTGCATTGTGAAATCAGACAAATTTTAGTTAAACCAAATAAAGTTTCGAAATATTACTTTAAATTTAATTCGTTTCAAAAGGTTTACAACATATCCTACGCTTTTTCAAAAACAATTGTTTCTATCCTTGGTCAGTATGATCAAAAATAGAACAATTGTGCAAATAGTAAAAATTTAACTTGTATTTTTTCAAAGAATATTTCCTCAAATTATTATTATTTTATCTTAAATCTTAAATCTTCAATAATTTTTTTTTTACTAAATAAGTCATTGACCCTGTTTCAATAATAACATTTTTTTTCTATTATCTATACCGAATTACATAACTTACATATATTTTTAATAAAATGAAATTAGATGCTAAATATTTTCATACATTTATTTTCATTTAAACTTTTTGTTTTTACTTTTTTTTGTTGGAGTATCATATTCAGTTTTGCTGTTAATAAATTGTTTACTGTGTCAATGAAAACATTGACCTATTTTTTTAATCAGAAAATTGGTTTGGCCTAGTTAAAACTAATTGACTCATATGCTAATGACTTGTTATTTTAAAAGAGATTTAAAAAAAACCTTGTGAGGGTTAAAATTAAGTGAAAAATTTTACTCCGAATACTTAAATTTTCTAAGGAGTTTTGCATTTGCATGGTTTTGTATGAGAAAATCTTTAGTAGATTTGTTGGGAAGCTAAGAATCTAGCTTCATCTGGTTTTTATAATAACCTGGTTCTTGACCACAACTTATTTACTTCTGCATTTTCTTTTTTATTAGCAAACATATGGTATTTAATCTAAGAGTTTATTGCAAAATTATAATTCTATCCCCTATAAATCACTATTTTATTTAATTTAATCCCAAAATTTTTGGTTTACTGTTCTATTTACTTAGTATCTCTATGCGTTATCTATAAAAGCTTACTTACTTGGTATTACTATACAAAATTATTAACTAGAAGACCAGTGAACTTAACTAATTTCGAATATTAAATATTTTATAAAATTGAAACCTGCTCTGTGCATTTTATTTTCGCCTGTAATGATTTATTATTTTTTTTTTTTTTTCTTTTGTATATTTTTCCCGTGAACTGG